>QXTE01000010.1:18032259-18066259 GCA_003942145.1 Platysternon megacephalum
CACTTCTGAAAGGTTGCTGACCCCTGCTGTAATGTATACTCCTCTCTTTCAGTCTCTCAGCATGTATTAATAACAGTCTATAAAAATGAGGGCAACCACAAGAGTAAGCTGACTACCCCAAATGTATTTTAAACCTTAGAACTGCTTCACATCTTTGGTGTGTATAAGACAGCAACAGAGACCATATCTACATTACAGAAGTGTACCAGTTTAAATTGATTTTAAATGGATTTAGTTAAACTCGTGCACAATTTTAATGCAGATGCAGTTAAATATATTTAACCCTTGCCTATACTGAACCATTTTGCACCAAGGACTTTATTTTAAAACCAATTTAAAGTGGTGCATATTTCTACTGTAGAAAAAGCTTTGGGGTCCTGTAGACTTAGGTTCCATTACACATATGTACATGCTTACCATGAGTAGTTTGCAGTACACCATTTTATAAATCACCTCTAAAGTTGTCAAGTAGTTTACTGGTAAATTCAGTTTTGTTATTTTTAATGTCAGCATGGGCACAAAGTGAATCTCAGGTGATTATATCATGTATTTGTTCATTTATTGCAATTTATAAAATGTCCCAATCCCATCTTCTTAAAATTTCATATACCAAATTAAATAAATTAAATAATAATTGACACAAAATTTTAAAAATATACTTGTAATAAACTTGATTGCATCAAACTATTAAAAACTCTTCCACCTCCACCACTCAACTGCTTAATCCTCCTCCACTTAACACCTGCAGCCCGTTCACCAGAACTATGACCCTTCCAGGAGCAAGACTACATACAGTCTCCCCTCTACGTGCTGCACACAAATTAAAATAAACAACAAGGAGTCCTTGTGGCACCTTAGAGACTAACAAATGTATCTGGGCATAAACTTTCATGGGCTAAAACCCCCTTTATCAGATGACCTCCCACTTGGTAAGGCAACTCCCATCTTTTCATGTGCTGTGTATTTATACCTGACTCTGTATTTTCCACTGTATTTAGCGGTGTTTTCGAATACGGGTTTATTTACACAATCAGAGATTCCACGGTGTTCCTCTCGTTGTTTTTGCTGATACAGACTAACACGGCTACCACTCTGAAACAAATTAGAATGTTGCGATCAACTTGTCTCATCTCATGCAATTATGCCCTGTCCTTTTGCCCTTCACACAGCTTCCAGTACTACTCAGTCCACTGACACACCTCATTATCTCTTTATTTGGATATGCTCCACATTCACAGTCTTTTTTCTCATCTGTACTTTAGTTCTGAACTGACCTTTGACTCACCTCTAGGTGCTGATTTTCTAGTTGTGCTGATCCATATTCCACACACTTACATTCAGACACAATTTTGCTCCAAAAATCCATTATAACATATTTAGCTAAAGAATGGGGAAAAGCCTAACTTTATTTAAACATATGTTCATGAAGATGTTAAACCTCCCCTCTGACCCACACCCACTACTTCTTCCTCACCAATTGTTTCTACCCAGAAAAGTATTTTGGTTCCTTATGAGACAAATACCTATCAGGTATTAAAAGTAATGTCTAAAACCAAAAATCTCTAGAAAAGTATATGTAGTTGAATTTACAAAGATAATTGAGTACAAAGTATCTACACAATCAAAATCACCTCAATCAAAGGATCTCTATAGGTGGAAATCATGCCTTTAAGCAAAACATAAACACTTTGGGCATGTCTACACTACAAAGTTAAGTCGACTTTGTGTAAGTCGACACTGAGCCTCTGAATTAATTAATTAAATAAATAAATAAATCGTGCATGTCCACACCATTGTTATTGTCTCAGTGGAGTGTGTCCTCACTAGCAGCCTCACTAGATGTCCCACAGTGCAACTAGCCTCAGGACGTTTTGGGAAGGGCTTGCAAAGCCTCATAGGACTAAAAGACAGTCACTGGTGGTAATGGAAACATGGCTTCAGCTTCCTATGATGAACTTTCCTCCCTCCCTTCCCTGATATCAATGGCAAACAACCCAAACTTTTGCACCCTTTTTTCGAAAGCCTGGCATAGCTGTATATACACCATAGCGTAAAAAGTATGGACCCTGCTCAACTGTGCACTCTTGTTGTAAGCATTACAAACATCTTGCATCTTATCTTGCAGTATTGCTAGAGCTGAGAGAGGAGCCAACGTGCAGAACATTGTGATCTCATGCAAGCAACCCTGCTGCAAGCCATAGAATGAAAAATTCTCTGTTGCTGGTGGCAGTCGCACATCAGCTGAACATGGTGGAGCACCATTTCTGGTCCCAGGAAACAAGCACTGACCGGTGGGACTGCATTATTATGCAGCTATGGCTGCAGAACAATGCCAGATTGTTACCGGTCAGTGGGGAATCAATTCGGAGTTGGTAAATCCACCGTGGGAGCTGTTGTAGTCCAAGTTTGCAGGGACATTAATAGACTTCTGCTGAGAGTAGTAGTGACTCTGGGCAACATGCACGACATATTGGGTGAATATGCTGTGATGGGGTTCCCTAATTGCGATGGGGTGATAGATGGCACTCATATACCTATCTTGGCACCAGGTCACCTCGCCAAAGAGTACATGAACTGAAAGGGATACTTTTCAATGATGTTGCACGTGCTGGTGGATCACAGGAGGCGTTTCATTGACATCAATGAGGGATGGTCAGGAAAAGTGTATGACATGCACATCTTTAGGAACACAGGTCTGTTCAGAAAAATGCAAGCAGGGACTTTCTTTCTGAATCTCAAAATAACAGTTGATGATGTTGAAATGCTAATCATGATCCTGGGAGACCCAGGCTGTCCTTTGCTCCCATAGCTCTTGAAGCCATACACCGGCCACCTGGACAAGAGTAAGGACGGTTCAACAATAGGCTGAGCAAATGCAGAATGATGGCGGAATGTGCCTTTGGATGTTGAAAGGGTTGCTGGCACAGTTTGCTTACTAGGTTAGGCCTCAGCGAAAGCAATATCCCCATTGTTGTTGCTGCCTGCTGTGTGCTCCATATTATCTGTGAGGCAAAGGGAGAAAAGTTTCTGCCAGAGTGGGGTGTGGAGGCAGATCAGTTGGCAGCTCATTTTGAGCAACCAGATACCAGGACAATAAGAAAATCCCAGCAAGGGGCTCTGCATCTCCATGAGGCTTTGAAAACCCATTTCAGTAATGTATGATGCTTATCTGGGTTGTTCCTTCCCAAACCATCCCCTCTGTTACATTAGTTCCCCTGTAAACTACCCTCCACCCCCATGAGTGGAATAAATAAAGAACATTTCTTTCTCGAGGGGTTTACTTTTATTATGCACACACAAAAAAACCTGAAAGAACAGAAAAGTAAGGTAACCTAGAGCAAATGGGCTGAAAACATTGGGAGGGGAGAAACTAAGTCAGCTTTATTTCAAAAGCACTGCACTGGGTTGCCCATCAAAGTTCTTAGAATGGGGCCTTCTGTTCTTTGTACCCTCCCCCACGGTTGAGTGGAAAGGATATTGAACGGTCCCCCTCTCCTCTGCCTGGAACGTTTGTGGGGAGGGATGCTTGCAGGCAGTTCTGCAGTGGCTAGCCTCAAGCAGCTTTTTCTTGCCGCTCAAACAGGCACCTCAAAATGTTTGATTGGTCTTTCATAACCTGCAGCATCTCATACTGCCTTGAATGCCCCTGCTCCTGGGATGCTCTCCAGCTCTCCAGTTGCATGTCCAGTTTCTTGGAGAGTGAAATCCTCCAGACTCTGAGCTTGGTCTCAGCTGTCCAGGAGGCATTCATTATCTCTCTGAAAAATGTCATCCCACGTCCTCTTTTCCCACCTTCTAATCTGGGAAAGCCTCTCTCCCAGGGTGGAGGATGTGCCAAAGGACAAGCTTTACACTGTAAGGCATGCAAAGCACAAGGCAACCATTGTCAGTGCATACATTGTTTCTGGTGCAAGGTTGCTATTTTTAAAAAATCCTCTTATTACATTTCCCTGCAAGCCACAACATAATCAGAATCCCTAGCTATTCCATGAGTCGGTTTGCTGTTCCAGTCATGGTGAATATGGCCCTGAGGCATGGACGACAGGCCCTGTGCTGAAACTAGTTGCAAACCCACTGTGACACTATACCCCATATACTTCAAAGAAATATTGTTATAATATGATTATAGCATAACTATTATATGTTTTGTACAAGATAAGGAATGTGAGATATCATTGGAAAGGTTATGATTTGCTGAATATGAATATCCTGTTGTTATGCATGTATTATTTTTTTATCTAAAGTTAGGAATATTGATGGTACATCTGTACTACAAAAGTGTTTGCACCTGTGGAACACCCACCAGACAGAATGCAATCAGTCTGGCTGGCTAGCTAGGTGCAAGTCAATGGACCATTAGGGAGAACAATAGGTTTTTGAAGATGCTAATCTCCCACCTTCCTGGGATGCTACAAATGGCCTTTGACTCATGGCTGCTTTAACACTGCAGGGTCTTGTGATCATGTCACCTGGTACTGGACTCCATGATAGAATACCAGTATTTTTCCACTGGGGGTTGGGGGAACACACTGGAAAACAAAGAGAGTAGGTATCAGTGGTTCACAGTCATTCTGGAAGGGCATAACAAGTAACAATCAGTTGCACACATACACAATGGGAAATGACTGCCTAGGAAGGAGTACTGCGGAAAGGGATCTGGGGGTCATAGTGGATCACAAGCTAAATATGAGTCAACAGTATAACACTGTTGCAAAAAAAAGCAAACATCATTCTGGGATGTATTAGCAGGAGTATTGCAAGCAAGACACGAGAAGTAATTCTTCCGCTCTACTCCGCGCTGATTAGGCCTCAACTGCAGTATTCTGTCCAGTTCTGGGTGCCACACTTCAGGAAAGATGTGGACAAATTGGAGAAAGTCCAGCAAAGAGCAAAAAAAAAGATTAAAGGTCTAGAAAACATTAAAAAAATGGGTTTGTTTAGTCTGGAGAAGAGAAGACTGAGAGGGGACATGATAACAGTTTTCAAGTACCTAAATGGTTGTTACAAGGAGCAGGGAGAAAAATTGTTCTTCTTAACCTCTGAGTATAGGACAAGAAGCAATTGGCTTACATTGCAGCAAGGGCGGTTTAGGTTGGACATTAGGAAAAACTTCCTAACTGTCAGAGTGGTTTAGCACTGAAATAAATTGCCTAGGGAGGTTGTGGAATCTCCATCATTGGGGATTTTTATGAGCAGGTGGGACAAACACCTGTCAGGGATGGTCTAGATAATACTTAGTCCTGCCGTGAGTGCAGGGGACTGGACTGGACTGGATGACCTCTCGAGGTCCCTTCCAGTTCTGTGATTCTATGATTCTATAATCAGTGGTCGTTCTTCACTGAATCCCCACCCAGGATGACTGCTGGAAACATCAAAGAAACAAAGACAAAGTGGGGGAGAAGGACTGAGCCCAGGCTGGAAAGGTGTATAGCCTGTGAAAGGAATATCTGGAGATTTTAGCTGCAAGTAAGAGCCGCTTGCCGTCAGGAAACTCTGCAATCTGCATAAAACAACATTTAGGGTGAGAAATTACTACTTGTAACCAGTTTCTTTAATACCTTAAGCTTATATCATGTTTTTGTTTTATTTGCTGAGTAATCTGCTTTGATCTGTTTGCTAACCCTTATAATCACTTAAAATCCAGCTTTTGTAATTAATACACTTGTTTTTGTTTTCTCTGAAATCAGTTTGCGGAATTCATAACTGGGGGGCAAAAAGATGTGCATATCTTCCTCCATACTGAGGGAGGGAGCAGACTTAATGAGCGTATGCTGTACAGTTCTCTGTGCAGCACAAGATGGTATAATTTTGGGTTTACACTGCAGAGGGGGTGTGAACTTAAGTGCTGGACAATTTCCTAGCTGAAGCTTACCCATGCAGTGCTGATTTCAGTGTCTGTGCCTTCTGCAGCTGGGTGTGTCCTTACCTGTGTGTGCTGGAGGAGGCTTGAGGGCCTGGCTCAGCAGGACTGTGTAAGGGAGACCAGGCTGGTGGAACAGGCGGGCTCAGTGGTACCCCTACATCAGGTGGCACCCCAGAGGGAGGGCAACCCATCACACCCATGTTGTGAGCACAGTTGGACTGTTTAGCAATGCCTCCTCCCCATGGTAATATGGACAGTGCTTGAGAACAGGGAAAGCATTAAGACTCCCAAATTGCCGTCTTTTTCCAAGGTGGCTCCTGGGGGGGGGGGGAGGGAGGGCACATGAAGCCCTCCCCCGACCCTTTCCTTAATGCTGTTCATAATAGATGGCAATCCCTTCCAACCAAAGCAATGGCTCGTTAGGGAAAGCGTGGTTGAGGTACCCGGAATTCACTGTGGCTGGTGGACCACATGCTTTATTGTTTGTGCTATGAGCACCTGTAATGAAAACTTCCCCCATTTCCCCTAGGTGATATCAGTTTCCTGAGGATAACAGAAGTGGTCAAGGGAGCAGATGCTGCAAGTGTCTGGCTACAGACCTGGTCCTTATGCTGCTGTGCTGTGTGCCGCAATTATGCCAGCAGAGTTAGCACTGGAGTGGTGTGGGAAAGTGTCCTACTGTGGTGGAAGAAATAAGACAGCCCTCCCCAGAAACCTTCTGCAAAGGATTACAGAGTACCTCCATGAAAGTTTCATAGAGATCTCAATGGAGGATTCCTGGGCCATCCCTGTGCACATAAACAGTCTTTTATCGGGGAAAGCCCTCCAGATACCTGGAACGGCCACAGGGAAGCATATACTCACTGCACCTCACTTTTTGTTCTGATTACACATACCATATAATAGCATGTAACCCCAACGGTTTGCTTGGAAATGCCTTCCCCAGCATCATGGTCGGCCATCACTCTGTCCTGCAACCAGCTGGGCTCCAGGGTTAAAAACAGCTCCTGGCTGTCGGGGAGAATGGATTCACCATTTGCCTGTCTCCCATTCTCCTCCTCCTCCTCTTCCTCATCCACAATTTCATCTTCATTGTTGCCTGACGTGGCCTGGTACTCAGACTCCTAGTGTAGAGGGGCATTTCAGCAACCAGCCAGGTGTCCTAGCCACTGACAATTATTGGGATGGACTATCAATTATTCTGCTTGTTGCTTTTAGTCATTTAGCAGGTCTGGGCAGGAACTTAGTGTAACTAAGGCAAGCCGGAAAGCGTAGGTAGCTATCACGTGAAGTCAGCTTAACTCTACACCCTCTCTGATATGCTGGGTTAAACATCTGTGAAAAACAAGAGGTCTGGCTATATTTTAGGACTGCCCTTATGGGGAAATAACTTCCAGACTATGGCTCGAAACTGCTTGCTTAACACTTTTTTTTTTAGTGACATATTTTTGTAACTCCTGCTTTTGCCTAATGGTTGATATTGTTTGGTCAGCTATGTAACACTTTAGATTGACATGTTTTTGTAACTTTTTGGGTATACGGGGGGAATTGTGTATCTGGCTCAAGTGGATCACTTCGTGGACACATTGGAAGGATCACCAGAGTCAGACAGAAGGTCGACTACCATAAATCTGTGGCTGAATCATCCAAATACTGTTCCAAATTCCTGAGGGGTAATCACCAGTTTGGGGTGCTCTATAACCTATTGTGTTTGCATGTGCTTGAGACTAAACAAAGTAGTGACTTCAAGTAAAGGCATTCTAGTGGGAGTGTTGGAGACTAATAAAGTATTGACTTTAAGTGAAAGCACGTGGTTTTGATTTGTTTGTGTCAGCCATATAGCAGACCAGAAGCGCTGCATCTCCTTTGGTCTGTCCTGATACCACCTTGCAGAGTGTAAATTTACTGAGAGGTTTGGGTTCGGAGGAAGCCCAGGTAACACTGGGAGGTATCCATGCTGCATTTTGGGGTAGTGGTGGGGTCGCCGCCAAGAATCGCATACAGCTCATCATAAAAGCAGCATGTCTGTGGGACAGAAACAGAATGACTGTTCACCTCCCTTGTCTTCTGGTATGCTTGCTGAAGTTTTTTTATTTTCACTGCTGCATGTCCTTGGTGTAGCCCTTCTCCCCTATGCCCCGTGCGATCTTTGCGTAGATGTCAGCATTACTTTTGCTGGATCAGAGCTCTGCCAGCCCAGACTTTTCTCCCTAGACAGCAATAAGATTCACCACCTCCTGTGTACACCAGGCTGGAGCAAGTTTGGAGCATTGAGTCTCCATGATCAGCTGTGCTGGTGAACTCTCCATGCTGATCAAACAGGAAATGAAAATTCAAAAGTTCCCAGGGCTTTACCAGGGGAGGGGCTGTTTCCGGTGTACCTGGCTGCCATGCAGCAGAGTTGAAAAGACTATCCATTTGTGGGACATCTCCTGGAGGCCAATTAATACGATTTACACAACATAGCATTTACACTACCCTTATTTCGACCTGTGAACATCAAATTAAGTGCTATGCCTCTCGTGGAGGCAGAGTACAAAAGTCAACGTTACAGGCAATTTAGGTCAGCAGAAGGAACCTGGTAGTGTAGACACATACATTAATTGGTCAATTTAAGGCAGCTTCCATTGACCTAAGTTTGTAGTGTAGACCAGGCCTTATAGACAGGCTTAAAAATGATTCTGTCCAAGAATTGTTCTCTGCAGGAACAGGAAGAGTAGAGATTATATCTATAAAGTTCCAGGTGTAAATCACCAGGTAATATATATGTACAAACAATTCTCGGGCTTTATTCAAGAGGTTTGGAATTTAAAATGTACATTATTTATCACTTGGAATTAGCAATAGAATAGATTAAATTACAATAATGTCATATTATTGCCTTATTAGCCATTTTAAACTACTGACTAGTTAATACTTGACTAAGGCAACATCCAATGAAAATATTAGAAATAGTACACAAAACATGGATTAATCACAAATCCCCTCACAAAAAAAGTCCCTCCCAAAATAGATACATCTCATTAAGTTTGTTATCAATGTTGGCACATTGGTAGCAAGCACAGTTTAAAATAAAAAATACAAATACATTCTATCTAATTTACACTAACTACATGCCAAAAACATTTGTTTAACTTTATTTCTTCAAAGGCACTAGAGCAGAACATAGAGGAAACTTCAGAGGAGGAGTGGGAAAATGTTCTCCGCATAGAAGGCACCATTTCTTTTTGATCTTCCTTACTCACAGCATGTTTAAAGTCACTGCATCAAAACACAGCCAGTGCCAAAACAAATGAAGGAAACGCATGCACGCACGCACACACACACACTTCTGCAGCCTCATTAAAAGTTTCCAGAACTATCTGTTGCCAAAGACAGGAACTGCCTTTTTCCTGAAAGTAAAATAGTGCCTGCCATATTTAGCTGGTTCTGCTTCTATCATTTCTGTTGATTCATGTGTTCACTAATTTTCAGTAGAAGACAGAAAAATAAAAAAATTAAAGGAAAAACCAACTTGCATCTACCTGTAACAGGAAAACAAGCTTACACCAGAAGAAAACAACAAAATGGAATGAGAGAAATAGAACAAATCTAAAACAGCAACTGGAAAAAAGTGACAGAAGAACCAGAAGATATTTTCCACTTTGAAGAACTGCTTGAGTCCTTTTTTTTTTAAATCAAAAGGGTTGTCAAAACAAATGTTTTTAAGAACAGCCATGGAAATCTGAAAATGGTAAAAAACAAAACTTAAGATTAAATGGTTGAGAGCAATAATCTTTTGGAGAAATGAATAAACTAACATTATACTTAGGTGAGAAAATGGACAAGAGAATACTAAGCAAAATTAATCACTTATGGCAATCTATTATGGACTATAAAAATGCTTTATAACTTTAAAAAATTAAACTGATATCATGCAACACAGAGACTTTATGGAGGAAAATGCATTGTTATCTGCCCTGTTTCTCAATAGCAAAATGAGAATGGGAAGATTATAAATAAGATTCACTACCAAGCAAATTTTAAAAAGTGACCTGGGACCTGATCCCAGAATCTTCACTGAGGGAAAACTCACATTCAAGTTGCATAGCCATTCAATGTACAAAAGTGTCTACCACACAGCCTGTTGCTGCTGATAGTGTTAATTATACAAAACTTGTTGACTTCCTCAATAATCACCCCTATGCTCCCAGAAATGACGTGGGAAAGCAGAGGACCATTGCACTCAGGGGGTAATTTTGACAATACAGCAGATAAAGCATGTTAAACATCTAAGGGCTCTCTACCAAAAATGCTCAGCTAGCAGCTTCCAAATATTTAAACCTATTAACTGTTAGCTTGCCACTGCCCTAGCTGATCTCAAATGCTACATATCATATGGAAAGCAAGCTGATTTCTAAGGTATGCAGGATTTAAACCATGCAGGGCTTTATAGAACAGAGTTAACCTCTTGAATTGCAAATGGAAGCAAAAAGGAATCAAGGTAGTCTTTGGAAAGTGGAAAAGACTTGCTCAAGGTCACACAGCCAATGTGCAGAGCAGGAATAAAACCCAGGTCTCCTATTCAGACGCTAGTGCTCGAACCACTGGACAAAGCTGTTTTTTCCACATTTATGCCACATACTTTATAGAAAACTATTTTAGAAATGTTTCAGGGAGTTTTAAAATTGACAGTTGATTGATATTATTTCCCATACCCCTATACCTGTAAAGACAGGCTTCCCTGTTTACAATGAGTTCAAATTTATACTGCTTTGTAGGAGAGTAAAATCATAGCTAATACATTTTAGAAAGTATTACACATTATCTAAAATAGCTTTTTGTACAAAATAATGTCTCTGATTTAAGTACCAATATCTTAGGATCTTCCAGAACAAAACACTGTGTACCCCACTGGAAAGCTGGGAATTACCCCTTAATAATGTTACATTGCTAGCCCTAATATATCACAAGATATGTCCTTAATTCTTAAATTTGTAACTAATTCAGGATTGAATATTGCCCATTTTGCAGCTCAGACCAGTGTAATGAGGCTAATAGAGGGCAGTGGGGTTGGGGAGACAAGGGGTTTCCATTGTGGGGCGAGATCGAGACAATCTTTTTTTAAAGTGTCACTGCTTGAAGTTGCTCTCAGATTTTCAATGTTCAGAATAGTCTTGGTAGTAATGGATTGGTAGGTAGAATTCAGGTGAGGTGGTCAACAGTGCATGATAAATTCTACTCATCACATCAATATCTTTATCTTATCTGTGTCTAGCAGAATAATGATGTGCAAGCAGCAGCCCATCATTTTTTTAAGTAGCCATTATGAAGTTACTGTATAAACTCTGAATGGCATGGAGGACAATCAGCAGCAAATGTCCTTTATATTGGCTATTGTAATTCTACAAAGAGGCCATTACCGAAGGCTGTAATCCTCATCTACATTCATATTTAAAATAGAATATTCATGACAAACATTTTTGAACTTTAGCTTGCTGGCAGTCTTGCTCTTATATTTATGTCTTCTTATGGCTCAAACACTCAGTTTTTTCCCAACAAATAAATATAAGAAGCTCTAAACATATTATTAGGGTGGCTTAGCTAGTGTGTCTTTTCCCTAGAATACTTTGCTTTATGGCTATGTTTTATTTTTCTGTGTTTTCTACATTTTAACCCTCTATGCCTGGAAATAATTACAAATGATGCATTTAGTGAATGGCATAGCAAAATTTCCTATGTAAGTGTACTTTATATCAATAAAATATATTAATAAATATTAATGATATGTTTTAGCTTATTACATGATTGATATTGCTACAATGAATGCCAAATGAGTTAATGATTGCTTCCAAATTATGTTAATTTTAAAGGTTTATCCTTTATTTTCTGGTAGCTGTAGAGGCCCTATTTGTGAATGCTTTAATGTGTGTGTATAATACAAGTAATGTTACATGCAATAAACATGCATGCACTTTTTAGATTGCACAGGTATCCTTGAGTTATCAGTCATGAAATTCTAATAGAGAAACAAGATGGGTGAGGTAATATCTTTTATTGGACTAACTTCTGTTAGTGAATATTACGTCACCCACCTTGTATCTCTTATCTCCTGGGACCAGCTTGGCTACAACAACACTGCACACATGAAATTCTAATGTTTGTTTCCCATATGTCTCTGTGCTTTATGATACACTTGTTTCTAAAAAGCAGCTGAACTTTGGGGGTGGAGAAGGTAGGAGTATCAGCACAGAACTGCTCAACTTTCTTGATGTCTGGTGAAGACCTATATAATTTACAGTAAGTAGATCACATTTTTGAAAATAAACTATGCAACCCACAAAAACTTTCTTGGGGAGAAGAGTGCTGCAGAGGATAGCATAGCAGGCTGGGAGATAGGTGATCTGGCTTCTATCCCAGCTCTGTCTGCGACCTTGGGCAATTCACTTCACCTCTTTTTCCCCTTCCTTCCTTTTCACTCATCCATTGAAGTGAAGCAAGAATCCAACACCAATTATTTAGCTAGCTTGCAGGCACAGTTTTATAACCGTGGGGCTAGGCCAATCATATAGTTTGTTGTGTTGCCTTGGGAGAGAGATAGTGACTAGGTAAATCAGGGGAGGGACTAAACTGCACCTGGCCTATACCCAAACAGCGTATCTCCCTGATGCCATGGTTCAGCTATGCTGCCATTTGCTTCAAATGAAGAAGGTTGGATCTGCCCCCCTCCCAGCTCCCTCTTGCACTTTCCTTCCCCCCCCCCCCTCACACACACACAAAGAGGGAATGTAACAGCTCTATGAAGCTTCCAATTGCCAATTCCCTGGAGCTGTCCTCTGGCACCAAAGGACAAGAGAGGGCCCAATGATACCTTTATTCCCTTGCTCTTGGATGCTGAGCAGGCCACAATCTGGCCTGTAATTGTGAATTAAATGCATTCATTTCTTTGGATAACTGCTTGATAATCAAATGAGCCTAATTTGGTTACTGAAGCATTATTACTGCTTGTTCCTCTAAACCTAAAAACATTATTAAAAAATGTTCTGAGAAGGCACATGGAAAATAATTAAATTATGCACAGGAGTTTAAGTTTAAAGTAATAAAAATGTCAATACTAATTATACTACTAGAAACCTGTATGCATCCAGCCCTTGTTATTAGTGACAGAAAGTTGTCATTTCATGGCTTTCTGGGGGCCTGTGTGAAATAAGCTGATGGGATCAGACCTGTTCCTAGAAGACAAGTGTTTGTCACAAAACACACCACCAAACCTGACCCTCTGTTAGCAGGCTCAGCAGAAAGGTCTAGGAACAAATGGTTCTTTTCACTTCTAAAGGTGGTCCCCCCAAGGACAGGTGTCACAGCCTGCCCATTCCTGGGAACACAACTTGTCCAACACCAGTGTCTCTAGAGCACCAACATAGCCTATTTACCACATGAATCTTCTCCCCAAGACACTTGCTTGTAAGTAGCAGTTGATCCTGGCTGCTTTTCTTAACCCGATTTTAAGGGCCCTACAGCTCTCTTCAAAACCCACTGACTGACTACTCCTCCAACTACTGGGTTTGAAAAACCACTCAACTTTTCCTTAACCAGATTAGACATAACAAATATAAGTATGGTGTTCAGTAACTGTTCTATTCCTTACTTCCAGAGGGACAGCCTGATCCTGTAGAAGCATGGCCCTTCCTGATCACAGTCTCTCTCTCTTTGACCCCCTCTGTGACCCCCTGGGGCCCTCCTTCTTCTCTCCTTGGGATCCAACCAATCACTCTTCAAATTCAACCCCCTCAAAGTTCCATAAAAGCAGTCTGAGTTCAGCTTCCATCCAGGAGTCAAGCCTCTGTGTCCCCAGTGCCAAATCCTCTTTTTGGTCTGTGTCCCACAACATACCCCATCATAGACATTCACATAGCACTTATCCTCTAGCAGCATCTCATATCATACAATTTCAAGTTAACATAGCCCCTTCTCCACAGCAGGTTAGGGAACATTAAAAGGATTGTGTGAGGAATTGCTGTTTCGTGCCTACCCTGTATCTGTACTCTGCACAAATACAGGATTTCCCTTCCCAAGGCTCTCAGTTGAGCCTGACCCTTTTGTGGCAGGCTTTGGGTTTGCAATCAAGACCTCAAGCCTTGAAAAGGGCTTCAGAACTTCTTCTGTCCAAAAAGGGTTTTGGTTTAAGTTGTTGGTTTGGCCTCAAGTAGGTAAGTTCCTCTGGATTTGATCACCAAAAGTGGGGATAGATAGATGAGTGCTCGGGGCAACTGTTGCTTCTCTTCTTTTTACTTATCCCAGGATAGCTTGCCTTTAGAAACAAGTTTCTTTGCTGTTTAAGCTATAATTAAGTTGTGGCCACTTGGCCAAAACTTCTGTTGCCTATGTCTGTCCTTATTGGTCCCTGCCATTTGCAAAAACAATTTATGTATAACAGATACAGTATGTAAACACTACATCTGCTTCAGTTTACTTTAGAAAAAAATTATGATGATAATTACTAGCAACTAGCTTCTTTGCCAATATGTACAAAATAGCCATCTATAATGATAAGCTCACATACTTCATTTCTTATGTAGGCTGAGCTGTACACCCCGCTCCCACTACCACCACCATCATTCTAGAAAACCCAAAAAGCTCATTTCCACTAAAATGTCCATTTTCCAATATTTTTTTACCAAAATCAACCAAGTTCTGACCAGAGTGGGGGCTGTGGGGTCTACTAATCTAACCCTCAATTCTCTACCTCACCCCCATACCCAGAGAGTATGTCTAAACTGCAGTTACACACCCATGGCAGGCCCATGCCAGCTGACTCAGATTTGCACGGCTCGGGGTAAAGGGCTGTTTAATTGCAGTGTGGACAGTCGGGCTGCCATAGGTGTGTAACTGCAGTGTAGACAAACCCAAAGTGACCAAATGGTGATTTTAGTGGAGATCAGGCTTTTCCAATATTCACCAAGATCAGTAGTGTTCTGCCTATTGGTTCCTGGAATGTTCCCTGAAATTTTGGAAACGATCACATGTGTGGAAGTAGAGCAAGAACTGACAGGGATTTGAAGGGGATCTCAATGCAGACAGTCCTCTCTGTGAGCAAGAGTCAGGCTAGCTGTAACCCTAATGACGCGAGATTTGTAGAAGCGAGGATTGTGTGAGGCGAGTGGGAAAGAACTGTGTGAGAGGTTGTTTTGACCTTGTGTTAAGATAAAAATGGAATGCAGACTATAGCAGAAATTGTTGAGGGAAATAAGATATCAAGAATTTGTATAAACAATATGCAGCTGTTGCTCATTATTGTCTGTAAAAAAAGGTATAAATGTTGGCTCTAATTGTTTATCTTGAGAGAGATCTGCCTAGGTGGGGGAAACCCTGTGTCCTAGTGCACTCTCTCCCTCCATGCAATTGCTAGAGAATAAAGTATCTGACTTGCTGCACCCAAACCTAAGAGTGAGAACTCTGTTTTTCTCCAACACATGTGTTTATCAAAAGTTACTGCATTACAGACAGAGAAATCTCATGAAACTGAGTGCAGTGCCTTGCTTCGCTTTGCCAAAAATGTAGATACATAAGAATGGTCATACTGAGTGAGACCAGTGGTCCAATTAGCCTAGTAGCCTGTCTTCTGACAGTGGCCAATGCCAGATGTTTCAGAGGGAATGAACAGAACAGGGCAATTATTGAGTGGCTATTTCTTTGATACTTGGGCAATCAAGGAAAGTTCAGTTGCCCCCTAACATCTTTGATCCTTCTCTTCTGACTTCTTAAAAGCAAAAAAAAAATTGAAAAAGCAATAAAACAATTAATGCTGGGAAACACACCTCAGATAGACACTTATGCAGCAGACCTATAGCATAGACATAAGGTGATGGTAACATGTTGATGCGATATGGGATATGTGCATCCCTCCATCCTTGCAGCAGGAGAAGGAAGATACGAATAGTCTGTATGTTTAGGAAGACAGATTCTGGGTTTGTTTTTTAGTCTTTCCAATCACCGTGCAATGAAATATTACCTGATAATTTAATTTATTTAAATAAATTGAACAGAGGGATGTTGGAATACATCTTACAATAGTCATCATTGCCAAAGGTAAATAAGTTCAACATCTGTCTGGAGACATCAAAAATCAGCAGGAAATTAAGAACATACCTAATTTCATTATTTATTAGACTTACCTACAATATGGAATGCACCTTACAAGCCATATAGACATGTTCTCTGCCTTCAAGACTTTACCATTTAAAGGCTAATATTACATAAGAAGTGAAAGCTACAAGACCTAAGTGGGAAAATAGGGTGATGGACAAAGGGGGGCAGTTTGGCTCCAAATTAAATTATATTACTAGATAATAAAATATGCTATGGAAACAATACTATGAAGGAGACTATGAAAAAATAAACATTTTCATTAGGGCTTTTAATCTGTATGTGTGACAGAGTGGGGTATGTTTGTATCAAAAAATGAACTGTTGTACAAATGTCTAATCTTGCCCAAGGCTAGCCTGTCAAATTGCATTCTAGATAGCTGCCTTGCCCAGGGAAAGTGCTTGGCATCTCATTGAAGCACTAGCACTGAGAAACCATTGGATCATCTGCTGGCCCTCCACCTTAGAACAGTGTTGTTATTTTTTTTGTTTTAAAATGAGGGGGGGAGAGGAGGGAGGAACATAGCTTAAGAGGTGGGCCTGTAATACTACGGATGAATAAGAATTGTTGTGACCACTAAGTATCTGACCCAAAGCCCCCTGAAATCAGTCCAAGTCTTTTCTTCAACTTCAATGGACATTAAAAAGCCATTTAAAATGTTATATCCCAAAATAACATTTTAAATGGCCTTTTAATGTCCATTGAATTCAGAGTAAAGACTTGGACTGATTTCAGTGGGCTCTGGGTCAGATACTTAGTGGTCACAACAATTCAGCTTCTATACATATATATGCTCCACCTCCAATGTAGAGTTGTGGCCAAATGCCCCAGTCTATCCCTAAGTGATTTGCACATTATCACCTAGCCATATTATATATAATGTGCAAATCACATTTTGCAGTCAAACAAACTTTTCTTTTAAATGACTGCTGTGAGGATATCAGCAAATTTCCTTTATTTTGGAATTTATTTAAAAGTTCTTTGATTTTTTTTTTAAAGGGAAGTTTGAAAAAGCCTTGGTCTAGTTGTGTTAGGAACAAATAAGATCAGAATAAGCTTCAGTCTCTGCCACATTTTTATATGACAGAACAATGAAGTGCTATATTATTTTCATTTTGAATTGGTGTTATACAGAAGGGCCAGATGGACAAAAAATCCATATAAATGATGTTTTCATCATCAAACAAAGCTACAGATTTTTTTCAAGATTTACTGCCTGAAGAAGACATGGTTATTGAAAATCTCCAGTACTTTCAAGTATCCATTTTAAGGCTGGGGGAGAAGTAATTTGAATAGACCAAGAACATGGACTGCTGAAAAGGCAACAAATGGTTTGAAAGCAGAATGATTTAAAAAAACCAACAGTTGATTAATATTCCAAACAATAGTGGAGAAAATATAAATCTCACTTCAAGGGAATTGGAAAGAAGATTCCTAAACATTTCTGTCTTTCCGCTTATTTTTCTTCTAGGTGTGTTTAAACAGAGTAAAATCAATAATATTACTAGTACAGTAGACAAAAGAGTACGGAAATGGTGAAATTTAAACAAGGGTCTGGAAATAGGGACTTCTTAATTCTATTTCTAGCTCTGTGAAGGACTATTTCTAGCTCTGTGAAGGTGATATTGTGCAAATCACTTAGGGCCAGACAGGGGCATTAAGCCAGAGCAGAGCATTGGGGATGGAGCAGATGCACAGGTCCAGGGAAAGCAACAGGCTTGGAAACAGATGTGGGGAAAATGGAGCAGCCTTCCGAGGCCCCTTGTCTGTATCAGGCTTGCAATATCAGTCTGCTCCCAAACAAAGAGATAAAGGGGGAGGAAAGGGGGAGGCCAGCCACTACCCTGGGCTGTGCCACCCTTGATAATGGAGCTCACTGGCAACCCCTAGCAGCCTCTCCTCCTGACCAATCTCCTCACCCATTGCAGTAGAAAACTTCACCTTTTTAAGCTCCCCTTCTCCAGGTGGAGCATGTTTTTCAGGTGCACCTAATGGGTGCTGCCTGAATGCAAGAGTGCTCCAATGAATGCCTTTCTATCAGTGGAATGGTGGCATGTCCCATCACATACCCTCACCCTCAAGAGCAAAAGGTTGCTTGCTCAAGCATCTCCTCAGTCCCAGTCTCCCTACAATAAAAAAAATCTGCATTTGCATTCTCTTTCCCTGCTCAGTGCTGCACCCAGAAGCAATAGGCCTGACGTCCTAGATAGCAGCGCATAATCCAGGGATTTGAGTCTTTCATGGAGTGTGTAGCTACCACAAAGGCAGCTGGTCTGTGACTAGAAAAAAGAGACTCTCCAACAGGTATACCTGATGGAGTCTACAGCCCACTTAATAGCTAAAGCTTCCTTCTCAATAACTGAATATGATCTCTCCCTGGGGAACAACTTTCTGCTTAAATATAGAACTGGATGGTCTTCTCCCCAACAGTCCTGGGAGAGCACCACTCCCAGGCTGACATCAGAAGCATCCGTATAGAGAATAAACTCCTGGGTGAAGTGTGGTTTGGCAAAGACTGGTGTCTGGATCAGTCACACCTTCATGGTATTAAATGTTTCATCACACTGGTCACCACACTGGACCTTCTTGGTGTCTTTGCCTTTTAGCAGATCAATCAGGGGAGCTGTGATAGATGTGAAGTTGGGGATGACCAAAATGATCTTGACAAACTGAAAAAATGGTTTGAATTAAACAGGATGAAATTCAGTAAGGACAAATTCAAAGTATAAGGAGGGTGAGTTAATATCTTTTATTGAGCAACTTCTGTCAATGAGAGACAAGCTTTCAAGCTACACAGAGCTCTTCTTCATGTCTTGGAAAGGTATTTGCAGTGTCACAGCTAAATATAAAATCAAACAGACAGCTTAGCACATATTCTAAAGCAGGGGTTTTCAAACTCTGGGTTGTGGCTCCGCAGGGTTAGCTGCTGGGGGACCAGAGATGCTTTGTTTACCTGTGGCGTCCGCAGGTACGGCCAATAACAGCTCTCAGTGGCCACAGCTCACTGTTTCCGGCCAATGGGAGCTGTGGGAAGCAGCGTGGGCCAGGCTGCAACTTCCCGCAGCTCCCATTGGCCGGGAACAGCGAACCGCGGCCACTGAGAGCTGCAATCGGCCCTACCTGCAGATGCCGCAGGTAAACAAAGCATCTCCCGTCCGCCAGTGGCTAACCCTGCGGAGCCACGACACAGAGTTTGAAAACCCCTGTTCTAAAGGACCATTCAAGGTGAAGAGGCCCATTAACAGCCCTTCAGTTTTAGGACAAAAAGGGGGATTACTGGGTTACAGATTGTTGTAATAAGCCATAAATCCAGTCTTTATTAAGATCATGACTTTTAGGGTCTAGAAAAAATATGAATTTAAGCTCCCAGGCTCATCTTTTGAATGGATGAGGACTGAGAGGTCAGATATAGACTGATCTATTTGTGAAAAGTGTTCACCCACAGGTGTCTTTATCATTTTCCTGTGTGAGTTCATTTGAGAGTGTAGTGATTGTCTGGTTTCACCCACATAGCTGTTATTGAGGCATTTAGAACCTTGGATGGGATTGTAACACTCTACACCCCACATTCACCATAGTAATATGATTGTGGTATGATTATGATATAATTATGTGGCATCTTGTACAAAATATGCCTTGTAAGGTATCATTCTAGAAGTCTTGATCTGTTGAGCATTAATATCCTGTTGGATTGTATGTGTTATCATTGTATGTGAAGTTATAAAGGTTTGCTATGTATGTGTTATTGAAAGATGTTGTGAAGTTGGAAACAGACACAGGTACAACAATGAAGAAGCTAGACAGTGCTAATAGCCCATCAGCAAAGACAATGGACCATGGAAAAGGTTTGTCCTCATCTGGGAAAGTTTCAGCCAGCCTCTGAGTAATGGCTGTTATGACTCAGCAAGGCATGCAAGGGCATGTGACCAGATCACATGATATTAAACTCTATTTTGGTATGAGTATTTTTCCACAAACTGAGCTGGGAACTTAGCTTGGAACAAAGGATTCCAACCATATGGATAAACTATATAAGGTGGGAAATTACATCATGATATGTCTTCACTCCCCCACAACTCAACACCTGAAAGAATCTCTGGAAGACAAAGGTCTTGGAATGGGGGAGGGGAACCCAAGATGCATAACAGATGCAGTTTGTACCTGAAGAATCTGTAAGCCTGCTTGTATGATCAGCCAGGGTGAGATAATGCTAATTCAGATCCTATCTATCTAGTATATTAGGCTTAGTTTGTGGTTTTGTTTATCTGCTGGGTAATCTGCTTTGATCTGTTTGCTAACATTTATAATCTCTTAAAATCTATCTTTCTGTAGTTAATAAACTTGTTTTATGTTTTATCTTAACCAGTTTATTTTGAGTGAAGTGTATGGGGAAATCTCAGCTCTGTAAAAAAGGGTTGTTCCATATCTTCCCCACATTGAGCGGGGGAGCTAATTAATTAATAAGCATTGCATTGTATAGATCCCTGTGCAGTGCGAGACAGCATAATTGGGTTTATACTCCAGTAGGGGTACAAGGCTGGGGAGCTGGGAAGTTGGCTGGGGAACTCCTGTTTGTCCATGAGTGGCTTAGATAAAGCACTCAGGTAACTCAGTTGGGTGTGTGGCACCGCCTGCTGTCATGTTGGGTGATAACAGTCCCTGGAGAGGCTGGCTGTGAGTCACCAGCAGAGCAGTGTGAGAGTGGGTGGCCATCACATCTGAATGCTTAGGAGGCACAGCAGTTCCAACAGCTCCCAGACTGCACCCTGGGGGGTGACAACCCATCACAGAGGTACACCATATATTGCGATAGGGACATGTAGCACCCTTGGATATTGATAGGTGTGTTGTGGGAAGTGTTGATCATTGTAGCAGTAGAGAAATGTCTGCAGGTTTTGCATCTGTTAATCCAGCAGCGTCTCGTGCCACTTTGAGTTGGAATGTCTTGGTCTGTGGGGAGCTTGCTTCTGATAATGAGCTTGGAGAGGCTGGTGGGTTGTCTGAAGACCAGAAGAGGGTGCTCAGGAAAGATTTATTTCAGGATAGGGTTGTCATCAAGTATGGGTTATAATTGTTTGATAATGCCCCTTATGGCTTCCAGTGTGAGGTGGTAGGTAAGAACTAGGGGTGTGCAGTCGGAGGGGGTTTCATTTCTGTGTTGAAGCAGGTTCTCTCGGGGTACTTGGGTGGCCCGTTCCATGATGCAATCTACTTCTCTAGTGGGGTCTCCTTGTTTATTGAAGGCATTTTTGAATGTGTTAAGGTGTATAGCCCAGATTTTCTCCTTGGAGGAGATTGCTTGGTGTGTTTGGGGTTGTTACTGGATCTATGAAGGCAGGTATGGTTATCCATGGGTTTCTTGTCTATAGTATTCCATTGTTGAAGCTGATTGTGGTGTCCAGGTGTGTGGGTGTATTACAGAGAGAGTTTAATCAACGGGTGGTTGTTGTTGAAGTTGTGGTGGAAATCTATGAGGGAATTTAAGTCATTTGTCCAGAGGATGAAAATATCATTGATGTATCTCAGGTTTTGAGATGCATTTGTCCAGAAATTCTTCTTCAAGGTGGCCCATGAAAAGCCCCTCATCAGAATTAAGCTCCCCACAGACCAGGACACATCAACTCAAGGTGGCAACGGACCCTGCCAGAAGAAAAGATGCAAAACCTGCTAGCGTATCTCCACTGCTACAATGATCCACACCCTGAACAACACACCTTTCAAGATCCATAGGTCCTACACATACCTCGGCATTGTGTCGGCATCAAACTTTATGACCTTGTGAAAGTCTATACAAAATCAGGTGCTGCCATCTGCTCTGGGGAGTAGGCTTTATAGTCCTACTTGCTCTTAGACTTCTCAATGACTCCCATTTTCAGCATTGCCAACACCTCTTCTTTTAGTGTGAGGTTAGGGCCAAGTATTCTCCCTAGCCAGTTGCCCTTGTGCTGTTTCCAGATGATTGTTGTATTATGTGTCTTCTCGATGGACTTGGGGAGAACACTATAGCAAAGTCTTGGCTCATTTGAACCAATTAAATCTTCTGAACTGGTGAAAGGATCTCACTTAACAGAATGGGCCCAGATTACGGGAGAACAGCTACCTCAGGTCCCAGTTCAGGGCACACCAGCCTAGGGTCTATCAGGAGAGTTCCCTGGGTCTTTCATAGCTGGAGAAAATTTACATGGTAAACCTTACTCTCCTTCCTCTAGCTGAATCTTATAATCTACCAAGTCCATTTGCCTGAGCACCTTGAATGGGCCCTGCCAGCAATCCATCAATTTGGACTCAGAGGTAGCAACAGATTCCTGTCTCCAGCCTGGAAAGTTCCTTAAGCATACCTTTTGATTGTACCCTTGTTCTTGCCTCTGTTGAGCCTGGATGAGATTCTCTTTTGCAAAGTTGCTCAACATCTTAAGATGCTCCTGTAGGCAAACAATGTACTGGGTTTTGCCTAGTGAGTTTACATCTTGCTACTCCAACCATTCTCACAACACATCAGAATTACCTGGGGCTGGCATCTGTTGAGCAGTTCAAAGGGTGAGAACCCACGGAGGGTTGGGGTACCTCTAGCATGGCAAATTGCAGTGGCAGGAGGAATTGGTCCCAGTGCCTAGGTTCGGTTCTGACAAACAACTTCAGCATATTCTTCATTGTTTTGTTAAATCTTTCCACAAGGCCATCCATGTGCAGATGGTGCACAGATGTTCTCAGAGCCTTGATTTTAAGGAGGGAGCATAGTTCATGCATCACCTGAGATGTGAAGTTGGAGCCCTGATCAGTCAATATTTCCCACAGGAAACTTACCCAGGCAAAGAGTCTCATAAGCTCAGGATCAATTGCTGTCGCCTTAGCCAAATGCAAAAGTATGGCTTCTGGACAGCTAGTGGTATAGTCTACCACAACATATCTATTGATTTCCTGGGGAGCTCTTTTCTATAGGCCCAACTATGTTCATCCTTATTCTCTCAAATGGGATTTCCAATAATAAAATTGGGAAATAGGGGGCCTTTGGGACATTTTTAGCTGTGGAATACTGACATGGTAGGAAGATAAATATTCCATAACCTCCTGATGCACCCCTAGCCAGAAAAAGCAGGCCTGTAACCACTCCAGAGTCTTCTCCCACCCTAGATATACTACCCAGGGAATAATGTGAGCTAGCTCTATTATGGCCCATCAGTATATATGGGTACGAGTAACAGAATTCTTATTAACCCTCACTGTGGATTCCGTTCCATGCTATAGAGCCACTCCCTCTCCTGCACAAAGCGGGGTACTGTCTCAGGCACTGGAGGTTTGCTGCTGTGACATCCCCCTGGGTACAATCTAGGTTGTAGAACCAATGTGCCTCCTTTAACTCTTCTGTCCAGGCTGTCTTCTACACTGCTGTGCTGGTGAACAGCAAACCCCACAAGGCTCTGTTCACTCAGCCATCAGCATGCAGAGGCACACCCAGCAAAGTTACATGAAGACTCTCATGGCCACTCATGAACTGTTTACAGGAAGACAACAGCAAATTCCCTCAGGCCCAGCCTTGCACCCCAGAAATGTGTGTCTTACACTGCTCAAGACCCTCTGGATCAGAATAAGCTCATTAATTAGTTTGTCATACCATCAAAGGGTATGAATATGCACCAGCTTTTATACCTGAGTAGAGTCCCCAAACTTCAATCAAAAACACAGTGGCTTAGATAAAACGTTAAAATAATTTTATTAACTACAGAAGGGCAGGTTTTAAGTGATTTATAAGTGGTATAGACGTAGGCATTTAGAATTGGTTACAAAAAGAAATAAAAGATAAAATCATAGTCTAATTCCCAAACTTTATCAGCGACCCCAACTACCCACACAGAGACAGAAAGACCTTGGCATGTGACAGGGCTGAACTTGAATGAGGTATCACCCAGATAACCACCCAGTGCTGCAAACAATTGGGCTGGAGCACTTGAGATGCCCATAGATGGAATGTGAATATGCATACAGTGGGCGGCAGAAGATAGGACTCACCCCAAGTTGATAGTCCAGGTATGGGTCACTGGGAAAGAGGTACTGGTGTTTATAGACATGGGATAGAGCCAAGAAGTAATGCAAGCCACCCTAGTGGGTGAGACAATCAAAGCAGAGGGGACAATTTGCTTGCAGTGTCTACATGGAGATGTAAAGCCTTACCCCAGTATATGACTGGAATTGGCAGTGGGTACCCACACTCATCCAATTACCTTAGCACTAACTGATAAATTAACATATCCCATGATGACTGGTTGAGATTGTTCCTTCTTTCAGTAAATTGTTAACAAACTGACCAATGCCGCAGCTGAGTCCCATGACAAACCCTGGCCATTGAACACCAGGGACCTAGCAGGCTTGGGGGATACTGAAGATAATGAGAAGGAGATGTCTTGGGGACCAGGGCCAGCCACGGATACACGTGAACAGCAGGCATCTGCTGTGGATCTCAAAGCCTACTGCAAGAGGGAAGCCAATGGAACAAGACTGCTAGGTAGCCATGAGCAGCAGCAGGCCCACAGCTGACACTGAGATACAAGGACTCAATGTGGACCCATACAAATTTCAGGATTAAGGGAGGTTTATGGGCCAGTATTGGAGCAATCCAAAAAATGTGGACTTTGCAGATTGATTTAGAACATGGAACAAGGAAGCACAAGGGCTCTGCCTGTGAAAGACTTAATTCAACAATGTTTTGTATATTATAAACCCTTTGTTGAGTTATGAGTGAAAGATAGAAAGGAAAACCCAACCGTAGAATGCACAATGCAGAGCTGGATTCTTCCTTCCTTTTTTTTCAATTGTTTTTAGTTTAGAAAGTAGAAGTTTGACACATTCTTATCTTAGGATAACATTTTTTTAGCAGAGTTTTTCCAGAATCAAAAGAAGTCATGGTGTTAGCAGTTGTTGGACTCCACCATAGTGTGATTAATATGCATAAGTCTTGTCAAGTAGTGTCAGGCGAAGCAGTGTTAGGCCTCAACCTTCCGGAAGTTGTAAGAAGCGAGCACAGTTGAATCCTGCAATCATATGCATAATCTAGCTAGGAAGCTTTATAGACTAAAAAGGAAACTCTGTAAAGATAGATACGGACTTGTGGTTAGTATGCTCTGCAACCAGATACTTCTTTAAGCTGACTTGAGTATTTTTGAGTCTAGCAAATTGACCACAATTAAGACAACAGGCCGCATAAAGAAAAGATGAGCTGAGCACAGTGCACAGTTCATAAGTTCAAGACAACCGCAAATACCACAATAGAACATTTGGCCACCTTAATTGGTTGACCTGTTTTGAAACACGGCCAACAAATACCGTATAAATAAGGTGTAAAGACGCAAGTGTTTGTGTGTGTGTTGACCTAAAAGAGATCACTCTTTGTCAGGCTCACATCCACCCCCTGAACCGAAGGAACTTGCGCTTTACCGACTATCTGTTCCTGGCCAGTGCGGAAAGCGGTTGACTGAAGGTAACGTATCTTTGGGAAAATGCAGGCTAAGGTTTCGGAGTGAAGAGGTCTGGTTGTGCTTGAGCTAGTTAATCGTAAGTCTGTATTAATAGTATAGTTTAATTATATTAGTAAATTGTTTAAGTTGTTTAGAGATAGTAGTAGTCAATAGTTAATCAATATATAATAACCGTATATGTTTTTGTGACTTGCTGGGAACGGGTACAGCGCTGGTGAAGCTAGTAGTTTGTAAACAATAATAGCTTTGCATGTCGCTGTGCCTGTCTTCAGTATAAGTTGTAATTTAATTTATCATAAAAGTCAGTAGAAGTTTATAAGTTGTTAGATAAGGTTATAGGTAGGTTAAAATTAGTAAAATATAGTTAATCAATGTATCAGTACTGCATATAAATTTGTACTTGTTGGGGAGGGTTACAGTACATGTAAAGTTGCTAAATAATAAGTAATGGTAGCGTTGCATGTGCTTGTGACTATCTTCAATATAATTTGCTTTTAATATATGTACTTATAGTAGTAAATACTTAATGCATAATATTACAAGTACTTGTGCTTGTCTCCAGTATAACTTGCCATTTGTATTAATCCTCACTCACTGCTGGTCTTTAATTCTTTTTTCTTATTCTGTCTGTGTTGCCTTTATAGTCGGAAGTCATTAAAAACCTTTCTTGAGGAATAATTAGTTGTTTAGTTTCTCTTTTGCGGACACTACTCAACCTCATTACATCTGTGTTGGGTGGTGGGAAGTAGTGATCACCCAGAGACCCACTAGGGCCCTGACGTGAGCTCCACTGGGGCCCTGACATGTGCCTCCTCCTTCCATTAATCTCCACACATAGGTCACGTGATGAAAGGTTGTAGGTGCTACTTATTTAGAAATGTATACAGAGACACCTTGTGTTAGGAATGCAATGTTGCAAGGAAAGCAGTACTGCCACTTCTCATGTAGAGTGGAAAACTGATAATTGTTTATATTTGGTTTGCATGTATTAATTTTAGTTTGTTTATAGGGGTGGTTTGTTGGTGGTGGTCCGTTGCTTCTCCATGGCTAAAAGACATAATGGTGTAAAAGTCTTTTAATGGGGAACAATATATACATGTAAGGAGAAAACAGAAAGAACCTGCATGGAGAAGTAAAGGAAGCTTCTTGGCTAAAATCATAAGGATTGGAACCAAAGGACTATAGAGTTGGTTTCTAACGTTAAGAAGTCACTCTAACCTAGGAATTCATTTGAGATAAATAGCTTGTGTAGGTTTGATTTCAGCACAAGAGTTTCAGTTCAGTGCCTTATTGTCCTTAAGGATATATTTTATAAAGGGGTGATTGTATCAGATGTCAAGTTACTGGGATTCTATAAGTTAAAATGGAGTTTTTTTATGCAATCTTAAACTAAGTCTCTTATTTTGATATTTATAAATAGAGCTGAGCAATATTCATTATTTCCATCCCATGGGAAACTGACATTTCAACATTTGTTTTTATCCCAAAATGGGATGAAATATTGAAATTTCAAAACTTTATATGGAACAAAAATTCTGAAAAATGTTTATTTGAAAATGTTTCATTTTGAAATCTTTGATTGAAAAAAACATTTGGTCATTCTTGAAGTGAAACTGTTTTGATTCAGATCAACATTCAACCACATTCCCGTTGCCTTATGGGAGTTATGGTTTACCCTTCCTTTGTCTTCTATGGGCTGGGCTACCCAGAGAACTGCATCTCCCACAATGCAATGTAGACCAAGCTGAACGAGTTGTGTGGTGTATCTTGGGAGTCACATGACTCTGGATGGATCAGAGGAGATGTAGTCCAGCCATGGCTCCTTGCCCATAGGGACGAATGGGGACATCAGGCTCCATGGTTGAACATCTTCCACACTGCATCTATAGTGACATGATTCCCAAGATGCACCACACAGCTCGATCAGATGGAAATCTATATTGCATTGTGGGAGATGTAGTCCTTCAGGGAGCCTGGACATAGGAGACTATAAGGGTCCAAACTGCAACTCTCATAATGCAATGCACTGAGCAAATACAGTGTAATGGGTTTTCTTAGCCAACTGAAAATTAAATGTTTTGATTCTGGTCAAGCCAGCCTAAAAAAAATAAGTTCCAACCAGCTCTATTTATAATTGACTCCTGGTTTTCTGCTCTCCCTTACTTCACTGTACTTATGAGTCTTTGACTCACACAAGAAATGTCATGTGACAGGCCCTAACCATGTCTTTCTTCCATGAGGGGCAATTCTTCCTCTCCCAACCCAGCAGAAGAATGCAGCTCACACTCCACTAGGGAACACTGCAGTTTTTCTACCTACACATAGGATAATAACTTAAGCCTTTATAACTACTGCATATGTAGTCATTTCCTAAACCAAGTGTTTGCCAAAATTGAACACATCTACCTGAAATTTCACATCTGAGATCTTAGAACAGGGTAGCATTTTTCTGTAAAGTATGCTGTGAATTTTACAAGATGTTTAGAAAACAGGAATAGCAGGAAGTTTCAGTTATGATGTCTTTTTGACCATCATAATATGTCTCAGGCTAGAAATTATACATTTGTTTTAGTAGGATTGTTTTGGTGTTTGGAGGTTTGTTGTTGTTGTTACTAGTTTGGAGGGATTAGAGGGGATTATTTAGTTATGAACAGCTGTTTCCATGTACTTAATGAAGTCTGCATGGTCAGCACGCAATTTATGAACCACACATTGGGGCCATAAATCAGCCAAGCAGATTCGTCTCTGGGCTTTTCTATACACAAGAGTTGTACTGCTTTAACTACACCTGTATAGTACAACTCTGCCTACTGCGGGTGCAGTTATACTGGCTATAAACATCTTTATAAACAGCATAAAGGAGGGGAAATAAGCTATACTGATAATAAGTCATCTTTATACTGGTGCAACTTTGTCCATACTAGGGATTTTAATGATATAACTATGCTGGTAAAGAAAAAAAAATCACTTCCCTAGCTGAAATAGTTATACTGGTACAAAAATTATATCTAGACCAGGCCTCAGTCCATATCTGTAGCAGGCACATCTTAGGATCTCAGTCCACAGTCTAAGAGTAATCTTGGATTCCTCACTAATACCTGGTTCTCACATCACAGCAGCAGTGAGTACAACAGATAGTTAAAAAATGTCAGCCTAGGTCTTCAGGTGGTGTAAATGGTAACTCTATTAAAGTCAATGGAGCTACATGGATTTGCAGTTAGATGAGGATCGCACCCATAACTAATACAGTCACCTTCCCGATAAGCTCTAGACTGACAAGCATTCAAGCATGATTGTCAAGCCTGAACAAAAGGCACACCTTTGAAAGCATCTTCCTCCCTTGAAGCTCACATACAATGTAATTATAGGCATTAGATCTCTGTTGGCCTTTCAATCCTACCTACTCCATTCATGTGAAACATAATTCCAATCCAACCTTGGCATGGCTGAGGATCTAGCACTGTCTAAACAGGTTTCAGTATGCTTTGTATCGCACACATGCCATGTAGTCCATTTCTGCAGCTCTCAAACCCCTGCCAGCATTCATACACCATTCCAAATTGGTGAGTTGGAATATGTCAGTCCAGAGCTTGGATCCAATACTTTTCTGGAGGGCAAAGGAAGGTCTAGCAACATATGCTTTGGAAAAAAAATTGGTAAAGCATGCCCAAGCCCAGTTATCAACAATGACATGAGAGAATGAATGAGATTGCAGACAAGGAAAAAATGTCTTTCAAGAAAATTCTACAGAGAGCTTCATCTTGGTCCCTTTGAAGTCAAGATTCCCATTTACTTTAATTGGAACAGGATTGAGCTGTAGTAGCAGGTTGGAGGTGCTTCTCGTGCATCATCAATAGTGACTAAAATATCAGAATGAATGGTTTTATGATGAGATGCTTACTGAAATATAGCCACTGTAATTCCCGGAGAACTCAAGGTGACATGCATTCTTGCGTACCTCTAATAAAGTGATTGGCTTCTCTGAATGTTAGACAATATTGTTCTGATTTTGATCACAAATAAATTACTCTCTTTGATGCACAGTATTAAAGTTGCTATTTGCCTGTGTGCCTTAACATTAATGTTTTGCTGTTCTATAGCACGTTCTAATGCAGGATATTAACATGATTACAATAGTTAACCAATTTCTTCTCATGCTACACCTGGGAGCCAAGTAAATAGTATTAACCCAGTACTATAGATGGAGCAATTTAGCCACAGACTGATTTAGCACCTTTGAAAACCAGGACATCTATTTTGGAGCCTGTACGTAAACTGAGATGATTAACATCAGGGACCAGTTTTGAAAATGTTGAGTCTAATGACCAGTCCAAACTCATGGAAAGAATCTGTAGCAGAGCAGAAAATGGAACATTGGATTCCTGACACACACTAGAGTCACAGTGCCATCATTTCTTTCTTAACAAAATATTCTACTTAACTTGGAGGAGGTTTGGGAGTAGGGAAACCACTTAGTGCACAATGAGATCCTATCAGAAAGCAGACACATATCCAAACATAGATGAGGTGTGCTCAGGTGTTTTATATATCAGTTCCTGTGCTTAGCTCTTCTGCTGTGTACACATCTTGTGATGTGGCAGCTACTCCTAACAACTTGTTGGGTGAAGCTATGGTCAATGATGCCCTGTCATGGCAACCTTGCTCTACAACCTCAAGGAATTTAAAGCAAATAAGATCAATGGGAGTTAGGTGCCTAAATACTTCTGAGATCGGGGCCAATGTCTCGAAGTTCCTGCTGGGGTGGTGCATCTCCACACACATCCATAAAAAAGGACTTTGCAATACAGACACAATGTATCCCTACACATACTGTACACTATATGTACACACAAAAGACAATCTTTCTTTAAATTTTATGGCAAAGCCTCAATTGCATTGCACAAATAAAATGTGAATAAAATCGGAATGATCTTAATGACTGTTGACAATAGGACTCTAATATATTTACAATGTGATAATCATGCTGAATAAATGAACCATATGTTAAAAGAAATAATGTATGTTGGCAAATATACCAGTGGAACTTACAAGCTATAATTAGGAATTTAACTTGAGTTAGCAATTAACAAGGGAAGTTTGGTGAGGAGAGGGATGGTATTTGTAAAATTAAAAGACAAATGTTGGAATTACAGCAGTTAGGCACTAATGATAGCATTACATTATTTCTCCTTCTCATACTACAACTATTTCAAAGTCAGTGGCTTTCCTACACAGGGGGTTTCAATCTGCTGGGGTTTACATCTCCTTCAGTTTTGCTTTGGGGTTCAAGTTTGTACAACATGTCAATATAAAACTCATTTGAAACCACTGAACTTAACTGAATTTTGTGTTAGAAACCAGGCAAAACTGAATTCCAGCTCACTTCAGTGGAAAATGCATAACTACAAAATGGTGTGTAGCTGGCTAGGAAGTAGTACTGCTGAAAAGGATCTGGGGTCATAGTGGATCACCAATTGAATATGAGTCAACAATGAGTGAAGCAGTTGTGACAAAGGCTGATATTATTCTGGGGTGTATGAACAGGAGCATTGTATGTAAGACATGGCCGGTAATTGTCCAGCTCACTCAGCAATAATGAGGCCTCAGCTGGAGTAGTGTCCAATTCTGGGAACCACACTTCAGGAAAGATGTGGCTAAATTGAAAAGAGTCCAGAGGAGAGCACCAAAAATGGCAAAACGTTTAGAAAACCTGAGCTATAAGGGAAGGTTAAAAAACTGGTCATGTTTAGTCTTCAGAAATGATAACTGAGAGGTTTTCTGATAACAGCCCTTAACATATTTGAAGAATGTTACAAAAAGAGGACAGTGATCAATTGTTCTCCATGTCCACTGAAGATAGGCAATGGAGATTTAGGCTAGATATTAGATATAAAGCTAGTTAAAAATTGAAAAAAGCTTTCAACAGAGTTTGTGGAATCCCTGTCATTGGAGATTTTTAAGAACAGGTTGGACAAACACCAGTCAGGCATGGTCTAGGTATAGTTGGTCCTGCCTCAGCACCAGGGACTGGAGAAGGTGATCTCTCAAGGTCCCACTGGGCCCTTTTTAGGATTCTATGACAATCATCATCTAGCCCAGGTTTACTCAACAGTTTTGTGAATGTTAGTAAACTTTATGGCAAATTTGCTCGGAGGCCCAAATTCACAGCCCCAAATAGGAATATTTTGCAGGATTTCAGGTTTCATTGTGAATACTTAGCACATATCTAGTTCATATTCTAAATTCTCCTGTGCATTTACAAATGAAGAAAAAATATTTATCAGCTGAGTTCACCCATAGAAACCATAATGTTCTCCAACACATGCAAGTTGTCATTATCACACTGACCTACAACTGGGGCATATTCTGCTTGACTTATTAACTTTAGTGGGTCTACTTCCATAAAGCAGTTAGGATTTGGGGCAGAAACTTCAGCTCTCACATAATTATAAACATTAAATTGGACTGTTTTGTATTTCAATATCCCATAGTAAAAAATAAATACTAAAACAGTTAAATAAGTATTACAGAAGATTTTATATTTACACCCATTCAATTTCAATTCCTTTCATCTTAAATAAAATTGTATAACTTGAAAAGAATTTCAGCCAAATCAGATATGGGGAAAAGTAATAGTAATTTTTCAAAAAACTACTTTAAATTTCTTATAGGGACTATAGGTGGTGACACCTATGNAGAGAAAAAAAAACGTTTTGTAGTGGTAATCAAAATGGCCCATTTCCAGCAGTTGACAAGAAGGTGTAAGGAACCGTGGGGGGGAGGGGGAAATAAACATGGGGAAATAGTTTTACTTTGTGTAATGACCCATCCACTCCCAGTCTTTATTCAAGCCTAATTTAATGGTGTCCAATTTGCAAATTAATTCCAATTCAGCAGTCTCTCGTTGGAGGCTGGTTTTGAAGTTTTTTTGTTGTAATATTGCGACTTTAAGGTCTGTAATCGAGTGACCAGGGAGATTGAAGTGTTCTCCAACTGGTTTTTGAATGTTATAATTCTTGATCACAAATCAGACGTCAAGGCCAATGGGGGCTGCGGGACGGCGAACGGGGCCAGTGGGAGCCGTGATTGGCCGAACCTGCAGACGCGGCAGGTAAACAAACCGGCCTGGCCCCGAGGGGGCTTACCCTGGTGGGCCATGGGCCAAAGGTTGCCGATCCCTGCTCTAGTGTCTGCCTCACAACCTCCTACTGTTATCAATTACTCAGTTAGCACAAGGGGCATAGGTCTCTGTGGAGGATCTAAAGGTGCCAGCCATGATGATGAACAATGTGGCAGTGAATATTCTTCTACATCAGTGGTCCCCAAACTTTTCACGACTGTGCCCCCCTCTCCCCAGGAGGCAGGGCCTGAGCAGGGACATGGCTCCAGGGGGTCTTGGACAGAGGTAAGGGGGCTGAGGCTGGGGCTGCAGCTGGGGGCGTGTCTGGGGGTGGGAGCAGAAGCTGCGGTCAGGCCATGGCTGGGGGCCAAGACTGGGGGCGGGGCTGGAGCAGACCTGGGGGCAGAACAGGGATAGGTGGCGCTCCCTCCCCATCCTCCTTGCGGGGTGGCCCTGGCCCCGCCGTGCCCCCTGAATGTTCCTCTGTGCCCCCCAGGGGGGACATGCACCACAGTTTGGGGACTTCTGTTCTACATGATCCCGTTTCCCTTTTTTCAGGTTGCTTAAAAATCTAGGAAATTATATTAAAAAAAACTTTTGAAAGAATGTTAATATTGCAGTCAAGGACTCAAAAGGAAATGCCAGAATTAAGTTTCCTCATTAAAATTTTTAATTTGACCCCTTTGAGCATATTCATTTTGATACTGTCTTTATTTACACCATCACATGCTATTTTTGCCATAGATCCCCTGCCTCATTCAGTGCACAGGATGGACAGTGCTCAAGGAATGGATCAGAGCTGTGTAGTAAATAAAGCTGTCGTCTGCAAGACCCCTGCACCTTATTCGTTGAAGAAGCTGAAAGGTAGATAGCGAATGAAGCAGGTGACTGCAGGGAGAGAAAGGATGGTCTCTTGGTTAAGGTAGCTGAATGCTGCCCTGGTGAAAAGGATTCTATCTCTGTCTCTGCCACAGAGGTCCTATTGGATGTTAGGCAAATCACTTAAATCAAAGTTTTCACAGATGGTCACTAATTGTGTGTTCCTCATTTTCTGGGTGCCCGACTAGAGACACCTGCGGTCTGATGTGCATGTGCTCAGCACCTTGAGCTGTAACTGAAATTAATAATAGCTGTCCTCTGAACCAATAAAGTCCTATGCAATGTGAAGTACTTTGAAAAATCAGACAATGGAAATCTCAGCTGAGCATCTAAAAATAGTGGACATTTTTACATTAATGTCTGTGACTCAGTTCCCTAAGTGTAAAATGGAAATAATACCATATCACAGGAGTGTTTGAAGATAAAAGCATAAGTGTTTCTTAAGCACTCAGATGCTGTAGTGAGCTCCATAGGGAAGCCAAGTAGGGAATTAATAATTCTGTCTTCAGAGCAAGGTTTGAATAATGTGAAATGAATAAGGCA
>QXTE01000010.1:18067974-18524451 GCA_003942145.1 Platysternon megacephalum
TGGGGGGGAGGGGGAAATAAACATGGGGAAATAGTTTTACTTTGTGTAATGACCCATCCACTCCCAGTCTTTATTCAAGCCTAATTTAATGGTGTCCAATTTGCAAATTAATTCCAATTCAGCAGTCTCTCGTTGGAGTCTGGTTTTGAAGTTTTTTTGTTGTAATATTGCGACTTTAAGGTCTGTAATCGAGTGACCAGGGAGATTGAAGTGTTCTCCAACTGGTTTTTGAATGTTATAATTCTTGATCACAAATCAGACGTCAAGGCCAATGGGGGCTGCGGGACGGCGAACGGGGCCAGTGGGAGCCGTGATCGGCCGAACCTGCAGATGCGGCAGGTAAACAAACCGGCCTGGCCCCGAGGGGGCTTACCCTGGTGGGCCATGGGCCAAAGGTTGCCGATCCCTGCTCTAGTGTCTGCCTCACAACCTCCTACTGTTATCAATTACTCAGTTAGCACAAGGGGCATAGGTCTCTGTGGAGGATCTAAAGGTGCCAGCCATGATGATGAACAATGTGGCAGTGAATATTCTTCTACATCAGTGGTCCCCAAACTTTTCACGACTGTGCCCCCCTCTCCCCAGGAGGCAGGGCCTGAGCAGGGACATGGCTCCAGGGGGTCTTGGACAGAGGTAAGGGGGCTGAGGCTGGGGCTGCAGCTGGGGGCGTGTCTGGGGGTGGGAGCAGAAGCTGCGGTCAGGCCATGGCTGGGGGCCAAGACTGGGGGCGGGGCTGGAGCAGACCTGGGGGCAGAACAGGGATAGGTGGCGCTCCCTCCCCATCCTCCTTGCAGGGTGGCCCTGGCCCCGCCGTGCCCCCTGAATGTTCCTTTGTGCCCCCCAGGGGGGACATGCACCACAGTTTGGGGACTTCTGTTCTACATGATCCCGTTTCCCTTTTTTCAGGTTGCTTAAAAATCTAGGAAATTATATTAAAAATTTTTTTTGAAAGAATGTTAATATTGCAGTCAAGGACTCAAAAGGAAATGCCAGAATTAAGTTTCCTCATTAAAATTTTTAATTTGACCCCTTTGTGCATATTCATTTTGATACTGTCTTTATTTACACCATCACATGCTATTTTTGCCATAGATCCCCTGCCTCATTCAGTGCACAGGATGGACAGTGCTCAAGGAATGGATCAGAGCTGTGTAGTGAATAAAGCTGTCGTCTGCAAGACCCCTGCACCTTATTCATTGAAGAAGCTGAAAGGTAGATAGCGAATGAAGCAGGTGACTGCAGGGAGAGAAAGGATGGTCTCTTGGTTAAGGTAGCTGAATGCTGCCCTGGTGAAAAGGATTCTATCTCTGTCTCTGCCACAGAGGTCCTATTGGATGTTAGGCAAATCACTTAAATCAAAGTTTTCACAGATGGTCACTAATTGTGTGTTCCTCATTTTCTGGGTGCCCGACTAGAGACACCTGCGGTCTGATGTGCATGTGCTCAGCACCTTGAGCTGTAACTGAAATTAATAATAGCTGTCCTCTGAACCAATAAAGTCCTATGCAATGTGAAGTACTTTGAAAAATCAGACAATGGAAATCTCAGCTGAGCATCTAAAAATAGTGGACATTTTTACATTAATGTCTGTGACTCAGTTCCCTATGTGTAAAATGGAAATAATACCATATCACAGGAGTGTTTGAAGATAAAAGCATAAGTGTTTCTTAAGCACTCAGATGCTGTAGTGAGCTCCATAGGGAAGCCAAGTAGGGAATTAATAATTCTGGCTTCAGAGCAAGGTTTGAATAATGTGAAATGAATAAGGCATGGATCCATGTATTGAACGGTGAGGAGAAAATACAATATTGAATAGCTGGCCATTAAGAGAACACCATCCATCCTGTGGGCTGAATGAGGCTGGGGTCCTCTGAAAAATATTGTATGTGATCATGTGAAGTGAAGACTATCTTAATGCATATGCACAAAGAAACTGAATGACAGGCAACTAATTCTGGCATTTCCTCAATTATGAGTGCTTGAATTTGCAACCTTAACATTCTTTTAATGTAGTTTTTTTTAATGTAATATACATATATTTAAATCACTGAACATTACAGCTTATAAAATTCAGGACTGGATATTAAGGCCATTATCCAATTTAATGAGTGCTAACATTTTAATAAATATCTACAACTAATTTTTCTAAGGAAAAAAGTGATTATTTCATTTTTTCCCCTGACAAGTTCATTGATTTGGGGAGTTTTTTCACTTCAAAACTCCATCTAAGTGAAGCAGAGCAGATATGGGATTGATCTATCAAACACATGAGTAAATACAATCTTGCAAGTAGTTCCACTGTGGTGTTTACAGGGTGGGGACCTATGTATGTCTGATATCATCAAGGTTTCATGTCTAATGTATTATAAACAAATGCCTCAATAATTTAGCTTTTTGCCAAGATGCCATATTGGGTAATTTCACCAAAAAGGCCATTTTCCTATCTTCATTTCCTTAGTTTGCCTGTACTTCTTTCTCCCCTTGCATGAATGTTTGCCTACGGTTCCCCCACAACCTGTATAGTTCTGTTTGCTTCCTTCCTCTCTTTATACACTGCTGTCCTGAAGAGAATATAAAGTGGAGGGCAGTGAGAGGGAATCCATTGCCTTCCAGTGGAAGCAACCAGGATGAGCAATATTGACCTTTTGTCTCATGCAAGGAGATAGAAAAGGCTGGAGAACTGACTCAGAGAGAAAAGCTTAGAGAGGGTGTTGGAGGATGTTACCCAGCACCCTCAGAATTTTATCTTGAATCTTATGATATTTGACCTCTTTCTTTATGACATCTCGTGGAGTCATGTGAAAAATCTCAGATTTCATTTAAAAAACACTTTTCTAGCCCTCATGGTTGTTTAGAAAAACTTGAAATCATTACCTGAGTACATCCTAAAGACTCAGATCCAAGACGGTAAAGAAAAAATACATATACCTCTATGTAGATATACAAAAGGTAAATCTCATGATTTTTGAAAACTTGGGGTTGGCAATACTCAACCATGCAGCCAGGGTTCTACTGTGATGGGGCTAAGATCTTCACCGAGCAGCTGCTTTGCCCTGCTGCATAGCTCCTGAACAGAGCAGGCTCCTGTGTAGCTTAAGAGTAGCACAGTATTGGAAGGTAGTTGTCATGAGACGTCTGTAAGCCCTGCAAGAACAGGGCATAGTTCCTGCATGGCATAGGAGCTGCTTATCATGTGACAGGAGCTACCACATTGAGCACCCAGGGCCAGATTCACATAATTATTTAGGTGTTGATCTGCTGAGCATTGCAGCATCTAATTTCTAGGTGCCTGATGCTCAGTGGAATTCCCAGCAAGTTAATTACTCAGGCTTCCCATTCAATGCATGGGGAGAGTTAGGCATCTAGGGAAGTGATCATCAGAAGCCAGCAAGCTGAAAGGGCAGCTGCGTAAGCTAGCCAGGGTGTGAAATGCAGAGGAAAGGGGTGTTGCCTAAGCCCAGAGCCTCATAGGTATTTAGGAACTCCCACTGATCAAGGCCTCTAGGTACCTTACTGATAGGTCAAAGGGAGGCACTTCCCTCCAATTGGATTCTGAGCCATGGACTCCTGGAGTTAGGCACATAAGCCAGGTCAGTCATTTATCATGAAAAACCACAGTATACAGGGAGAAGAGAGCAAAGACCCCAAAATAGTCAATAGCCTAGTGGTTAGGGCATTCTCCTGAGATATGGGATATGAGATTTGACTCCCTACTCTGCCTGATTTGGAACAGGGACTTGAACCTGCAACCTTGGTGAGTGCCTTAACCACCAGGCTATTGGCTATTCTGGATTGGGAGTCTCTCCTGTTGGAGCTCTTCCACTTTGTATAAATAATTTAAATATTCAATGGAGCAGCGACATGAACCCAAGTCTTCTACCTCCCAGGAGAGGACCCAGATCACCAGAGAACACACACACATCCACTTCTGACTGTTTGCCCAGGCTATCTCTTTTGACAGGTGTGAAGACTTAGAGCACATTTATGGGATCAGGCTTCACTATCAAGATAGTCCAGGGAATGCCTAATTTGAGAATCCTGCTTTGAGGCCTGAAAGACTTTGATTTGAGCTTAGGCTCTGAGTAGTTCATTACTGTGGGGCAGTGTCCATGCATAAACAACGTTACACATCCCTACCATTGGATACTAACACAATGAGAGGACTCAGGTGCCAGCTAAGCAGCATTTTGAGAATATCAGGGGTGCCTAAGTATTGGGCTTGGGTATCTAAGTATCTTTGTAAACTGACAGGACTATGTTAATGCAAACTAGGTACCCTTTAGAGTGCACCAGCAAGGTCTACATGGAGCAGTTAGAGCGCAACACATGGAAGTGCTCTACAAAGCAAACCCTTCTACAGCTCTTTGCTGGCACTGTGTACAAGCTCTTAGGATACACATACATTTTTCTAGAAGTCTGCATGCTGAGGTGATTGTACATCCTTTCAAAGAAGGAAGGATAGTCCAGGTTAAGTCTCCTGCTTCACCACAGACTTCCTGTGTGACTTGGGCAAGCCACTTACATTTATAGCCATAAAGGTGAATTAGACTAAATGTTGCCACACAAAGTTTAGGTGCCCTGCAACCTCCTGGAAACCACAATGCCAAGTTTGGTGCCCAGCCTCCGTATACAATACATGGGGAGAGTTAGGTCCCTAAGAATTTGCACAAAATGGGATCCACAAAAGCCAGCATATTGAGCAGGCAGACACCTAAACTAGCCAATAGGAAATGTCAAGGAGAGGGGTGGGACCTAAGCCCTTCCCTCAAAGGGAGGTAGGCGACTAAATCTGAACTGTTGGGAGACACCTCCCTCCATTTCGGATTCTCCCCCATCCACCCTCTCCAGGAATTAGCCATTTAAGCCTGGTCATCCCTTCCTCTCAAACAAACTAAGGTGGTGATGGTGATGATGATGATGCCACCACGTATAGCCTATAGCAGGGATCGGCAACCTTTTGCACACGGCCCATCAGGGAAATCCGCTGGCGGTCCAGGACAGTTTGTTTACCTGCAGCGTCCACAGATTCAGCCAATTGCGGCTCCCACTGGCCACGGTTCACCGTTCCAGGCCAATGGGGGCTGCGGGAAGTGGCGCGGGCCAAGGGACGTGCTGGCCGCTGCTTCCCCCAGGCCTCATTGGCCTGGAACAGTGAACCACAGCTAGTGGGAGTTGAGATTGGCCGAACCTGTGGATGCTGCAGGTAAACAAACCATACCGGCCCGCCAGCGGATTTCCCTGACGGGCCACATGCCAAAGGTTGCGGATCCCTGCCCTATAGCCTAGTGATCACAGCACTTACCCAGGGTGTGGGAGGCTTGGATTCATAGCTTCATGGTAATGTATACTGACAATGACTATCACTGAGCTAAGAAAAACAAGTAAGAATGACTCTATAGCCTGGTGGTGTGGGCAGAGACCTGGGAGATAGGAAACCCAAGTTTCCTATGTCAGCAGAAGGGTNCGGCCCATCAGGGAAATCCGCTGGCGGTCCAGGACAGTTTGTTTACCTGCAGCGTCCACAGGTTCAGCCAAATCGCGGCTCCCACTGGCCACGGTTCACCGTTCCAGGCCAATGGGGGCTGCGGGAAGTGGCGCGGGCCAAGGGATGTGCTGGCTGCTGCTTCCCCCAGGCCTCATTGGCCTGGAACAGTGAACCACGGCTAGTGGGAGTTGAGATTGGCCGAACTTGTGGATGCTGCAGGTAAACAAACCATACCGGCCCGCCAGCGGATTTCCCTGACGGGCCACATGCCAAAGGTTGCCGATCCCTGCCCTATAGCATAATGATCACAGCACTTACCCAGGGTGTGGGAGGCTTGGATTCATAGCTTCATGGTAATGTATACTGACAATGACTATCACTGAGCTAAGAAAAACAGGTAAGAATGACTCTATAGCCTGGTGGTATGGGCAGAGACCTGGGAGATAGGAAACCCAAGTTTCCTATGTCAGCAGAAGGGGGGATTAAATGTTGGTCTTCCACATCCCAGGTTAGTGCTCTAGCAACTGGGCTAAGTATTAAAAGGGAGGCTGCTACTTGAAAAATATTTTGAGTGGCTGAAATAAACTATTTGAAAAAAATAAATCACCCAGCTCCATTTGACATAAATGTTTTATGATCTATCTGGGGAAATGGCATATTTATCTTTTATTTAGACCAGTTATTGTTTTAATAATTTGTGAAAATATAAATCTATTCTTTTTATTTTGCAATAGAAAAAGTAAGGACCCTGTCCAGCTCCCATTTAAGTCAATGGAAAGGCTGCCATTAGCTTCAAAGGCAGCCGGATCAGACCCTAGAAATATATCTTCTGTGATGATGGCCATTTCCTTTTGGCACCTGTGATCATTCTTCTAAAGACTTTGAAACTACAGTGTAGCACTGTTAGTAATTTAATGTGATTTTTATCCCTGTTCCCTTGGCAGCTTCAGTAAAAATTGCATTAAACCTTCCTCTTCTTAGCACTCCTATTAATGACTTTAAAAAAATGTGTCAGGACAATATTTATTATTAAAGAGCAGAAATATTTGTCTTTGTCTTTCTTCTTTTTCTCTTTTCCTCAGATTTTTTATACTTTTATTAAGGCCTGAATGGGCTGGTTTTGTTCTATATCCTATTCTATCGCTTCTCCTTAGCCAGGATTCTGTCTATTGGTTAACTCTTAACCAGTCTTTTTTCACTTATTAAATACTTCTCTGCAATCCCTCCTAAATTAACCCCATCAGGCGGTTGATAGTTACTCTGAGATTGAAACCATTTATGTAAACTCTTGTAGCCTTAAGGCTTTATTCAGACTACCTGCAATTATCTGCAACTATATGGGTATGCAAAAGTGAGGCTCTCCATATACAAGGCTTTTAAGATCAAAAAGTTGTCATTCAGGCCTTGAGATTTGACACTTCAAAGCCTACATTAATAATAAAAGGATGGCTTTTTTTTCCAAAATGGCTGGGAATTTTGTTTTTTAAAGCACTATTAAGTGAAGAATAACAGTTTTTATTAAAGTACAATTATATTTAACCCTCCAAGTACTGAAATATATATATCACTAATTTAGGGGAAAGTATTGTCCAATTGCATTCCATAGACTTGACAGGACGATTCTTCTGAGCACCAGGTGCAGCTGATGGGAACCCAGCACTTTAAAGAGGTTGCTTTGCTTTCTATGGTGGAGCAAAATTTCAAAATGTTATAGATTAAGCCATAAAAATTAGGTGTCTTCTCTTATTAATGCCATCTTGTCTTCTAACAGTTCCCACGTGGCAAGGTTCTTAGCACAGTAATGGGGGAGAGGGGAGAGCCTTCATTGTTCAAAATACTAATTTCAGTGACATCAGACCACAGTAAATCTAAAGAACATTACCATTGGAATGCTTCCCGTTTAAATATTATACTTTTGTCCTTATTTTAAATGGTTAGCTAAAAGTATACTGCAGAGACAAACATTTTTTCAGCTGTGAATAGGTGTCTGAAGTGTGTTCAGTTTTTACTGGTAGGTGAACTCAAGAAAGTACAACAATTTAGTTAGGGGAAGCAGTCAAAAGTCTGAACCATGTCTAAACTGAACCCTTCTTGGATCTACAAAATTAGCCAGGGAATGAAATGATAATAGTATTTTTGTGGTATTTTAGCATTCCTGCTGTCAGCTAGAGCCAGAAAATGCAGAGGTGCATTTAGCATTTAGATAATATGGTGACTGCTCTAGTAATATCTAAGATGGACAGATAGGTACGCAATGGAATGATAAGCAGAAATGTCAACTAAACTTTTTCTGGTCTTATGTTTTGTTTGAGTTCTGATCAAACTTCATGTTTATAATTGTGTCCAGATTGCTTTGCCTCTTCCTTATAATCATCATCTCACAAATCCATTGACAGTCCAAAATCCCTCGAGGTAGAGGGAGAGAGAGAAAGAGAGAGAGAGAGAGAGAGAGAGAGAGAGGTGATTATGATAATTATGGTCCATAAATCAGATTATTATTTGCTTTCTCGTGATAAACTAATCCATGATATCAGAGTTTGTGTCATCTGGGTCTCTAGTACCACAAGCAGAAGGGGTCCAATGCATTAAAACTACTCATGTGATATAGATATGTGTGTGCTCACACATATCTCCCTACATGTTACTGTTCTGATTCACTATTTTAAGAGAAATCATAGAAGGAGGTAGTAATTCCTGAAAATGGAAAATGATTCTTTTTCTAGAAGGGACCCCCAAACTATATCACCAGGCCAAACCCAAAACTTTGTTACTGTTAGATGTATAGGGAGACATTTGAAAGGGAGTGTTGCTGCATTTTTTGTTGTTGTCAAAAGGAAGATATTAGAATTACATGCCATTTGTGTGTCTTCATTTGGACCAAATGGTGGCCCATTCTGCAGACAGCAGTAAGGTAATTCCTCATGCCATGGACAGCAGCGCAGTGGGGAGATCAGTCTTCCAAGGGCCATTATACTACTGTGGTCACGTGGGTTGGGAATAGTTGGAGCCTTGGCTCCACCCCACAAAGTGCTAGCAGGCCAGAGGACATCCACTGTGCCAGATATAGGGTTGACCCAGGATACTTTCTCCCCATATTCCCATGGCACAAAATAGAGGGTACACCATGAGGCAGAGTATGACTGATTTACAATCTGCTTCATAGAATCATGGAAGATTAGGGTTGGAAGAGACCTCAGGAGGTCATCTAGTCCAACCCCCTGCTCAAAGCAGGACCCATCTAAATCATCCTAGCCAGGGCTTTGTCAAGCCGGGCCTTAAAAATCTCTAACGATGGAGATAACACCAACTCCCAAGGTAACCCATTCCAGTCCTTTACCACCCTTTTAGAGAAATAGTTTTTCCTAATATTCAACCTAGACCTCCCCCACTGCAACTTGAGACCATTGCTCTTTGTTCTATCATCTTCCACCAGTGAGAACAGCCTAGATCCATCCTCTTTGGAATCCCCCTTTAGGTAGCTGAAGGATGCTATCAAATTCCCCCTCACTCTTCTATTGTACAGACTAAATAAGCCCAGTTCCCTCAGCCTCTCCTCATAAGTCATGTGCCCCAGTCTCCTAATCCTTTTAGTTGCCCTCGTCTGGACTCTCTCCAATTTGTCCACATCCTTTCTGTAGTGGAGGGCTCAAAACTGGAAGCAATACTCCAGATGTGGCCTCACCAGTGTCGAATAGAGGGGAATAATCACTTCCCCCGGTCTACTGGCAATGCTCCTACTAATGCAGCCCAATATGCTGTTAGCCTTCTTGGCAACAAGGGCACACTCTTGACTCATATCCAGCTTCTCGTCCACTGTAATCCCCAGGTCCTTTTCTGCAGAACTGCCGCTTAGCCAGTCGGTCCCCAGCCTGTAGCAGTACCTGGGATTATTCCGTCATAAGTGCAGGACTCTGCACTTGTCCTTGTTGAACCGCATCCAATTTCTTTTGGCCCTATCCTCCAATTTATCCAGGTCACTCTGGACCCTATCCCTACCCTCCAGCATATCTACCTCTCCCCACATCTTAGTGTCATTTGCGAACTTGCTGAAGGTGCAATCCATCTCTTCATCCAGATAATTAATGAAGATGTTGAACAAAACTGACCCCAGGACCGACCCCTGGGGCACTCCTCTTGATACCGGCTGCCAACTAGACATTGAGACGTTGATCACTACCCATTGAGCCTGACAATCTAGCCAGTTTTCCATCCACCTTATAGTCTATTCATCCAATCCAATCCATACTTCTTTAACTTGCTGGCAAGACTACTCTGGGAGACCGCATCAAAAGCTTTGCTGAAGTCCAGGTATATCACATCCACTGCTTTCCCCACGCCCACAGAGCCAGTTATCTCCTCATAGAAGTCAATCAGGTTGGTCAGGTATGTCTTGCCCTTGGTGAATCCATGTTGACTGTTCCTGATCACCTTCCTCTCCTCCAAGTGCTTCAAAATGGATTCCTGGAGGATCTGCTCCATGATTTTTCCAGGGACTGAGGTAGGGCTGACCGGTCTGTTGTTCCCTGGATTCTCGTTCTTCTATTTCTTAAATATGAGCACTATATGTGCCTTTTTCCAATCGTCTGGGACCTCCCGCGATCGCCACGAGTTTTCAAAGATAATGGCCAATGGCTCTGCAATCACATCAGCCAACTCCCTCAGCACTCGGACACATTACCTCCAGCCCCATGTCCAGACTTGTGCATGTCCAGATTTGTGCATGTCCAGTCTTTCTAAATAGACCTTAACCTGTTCTTTCACCATTGAGGGCTGCTCCTCCCCACACTGTGCTGCCCAGTGCAGCAATCTGGGAGCTGACCTTGTCTGTGAAGACCAAGGCAAAAAATGCATTGAGTACTTCAGCTTTTTCCACATCATCTGCCACTAGGTTGCCTCCCCCTTTCAGTAAGGGTCTCACACTTTCCCTGACCTTCTTGTTGTTGATAACATACCTATAGAAACCCTTCTTGTTACCCTTCAGATCCCTTGCTAGCTGCAACTTCATTTGTACTTTGGTCTTCCTGATTACACCCCTGCATGCTCGAGCAATATTTTTATACTTCTCCCTAGTCATCTGTCCAAGTTTCCACTTTTTGTAAGCTTCCTTTTTCTGTTCAAGGTCACTGAAGATTTCTCTCTTAAGCCAAACTTCTTGTTGCCTGCCATATTTTTCTGCACATCGGGATGGTTTGTTCCTGCACCCTCAATAAGGCTTTCATCCTCATATTAGCCTCCCTGGGGATCCTGCTCATCAGTTCCCTGAGTGTGTCAAAGTCTGCTTTTCTGAAGTCCAGGGTCCATATTCTGCTGCCCTCCTTTCTTCCTTTTGTCAGGATCCTGAACTCGACCATTTCATGGTCACTGCTGCCCAGGTTGCCACCCGCTTCTCCTTCCACTACCAATTTTTCCATGTTTGTGAGCAGCCCGTCAAGAGGAGCATGGCCCCTAGTTGGTTCCTCCAGCACTTGCACCAGGAAGTTGTTCCCAACACTCTCCAAGAACTTCCTGGATTGTCTGTGCACCGCTGTATTGCTCTCCCAGCAGATGTCAGGGTGATTGAAGTCCCCCATGAGAACCAGGGCCTGTGATCTGGAAACTTCTGTTAATTGTCTGAAGAAAGCCTCTTCTACCTCATCCTCCGGGTCTGGTGGTCTATAGCAGACGCCCACCACAACATCATCCTTGTTGCTCTCGCCTCTAAACTTAACCCAAAGACTCTCAAAAGGCTTTTCTCCAGTTTCATACTGGAGATCTGAGCAATCATACTGCTTCCTTACATACAGTGCAACTCCTCCACCTTTCCTCCCCTGCCTGTCCTTTCTGAACAGTTTATACCCCTCCATGACAGTGTTCCAGTCATGTGAGTTACCCCACCAAGTTTCTGTTATTCCAATGACATTATATTTCCTTGACTGTGCCAGGACTACCCAGTCTGCTCCTCAGGCAATGCAACTACATACTGCCCCAGGAATACTGTTGATTATAAACCTACAACTATGTCCTGTATAACTAAATACAGAAAACCCTTTTAAAGGCCACAGATTAGTTTTGGCTATAATCCCATTAGGAAAAATTTTGCAAACTTTAATCACTTTGAGTAGTTTCATTGATTAAGGTTGGCAGGCCAATGATAAATTGGGAAGGTGCTGCTGCTATATCCACTCCGATTAATGACTTTGGAGGATGCTGCAGTTGTCTTGTTGTTTTTGAGAAACTAAGGCCCACATTGGTTAAAGAAATCTGTAATTAAAACATTCATTTGTTCTTATCTATCCTTAATGCCTCACCACCACTTAATTGAATCATTCCCCATGATCACATCCTATCTCTAAATTAACACTTGCTAAAGGGTTTGTCTACACAGCCCACAGAGGCAAGCGTCCCAGCTCAAGTTCACTGATGCAGTCTGGTGGAGCTCACTCTATCGCTCTAAAAATACCTGTATAGGCAGCACTTTGAAGTTGCAGTTTGAGCTGGAGCGCGGGTAGTGAAGCCCATCCCTAGGCTTCAGTGCCTGAGCTTCAGCCGAAGTCACAACTTCAGAGCGCTGTCTACACAGCTATTTTTAGCATGCTAGCATGAGCCCTGCTAGCCCAGCTCTGGGCTGGGAGGCTCACTTCTGTGGGCTGCATAGACATACCCAGAATAGTTAGGAAATATCTGAAGGGTGTTTTTATAGATATAACCACTTCCCGTTTATTTGAAAATTTAGTATGTACCTTCATCCTTTGTCCCACGCAGCCTCACATCCTCAGGAGCAATTTCCTGTAAACATCCACAAAGCTATCTCAGTATCTCCTTTCAAATACCTGCTTAAAAATCTCTTTTACTACGATGCCTACAAAAATATAAACAACATGTAGGCTGTTGGGCAGGTCCACAAAGGGACTTAGTCACCATGATGCTCAGCATTGCAGTTCCTAAATTTTAGGCACCAAGAAAATCACAGACACAACACTGCAACTCACAAAGCCTGAGATAGGCACTTAGGTTCCACATACAATGACTAGGGAGAGATAGGTGCCATAGAATGTAATCTACAAAGACAGCACACTAGGCAGGGAGCTGCCTAAGCTAACCAATGGGAGATGCTGACCAAAGAGGTGTGCGCTAAGACCCACCCCGTCATAGAAATAGGTGCCTTAGTCTGGGCTTCAGGGAGGCTGTTAGCTCTGCTAGAGATCCACAAACTGGGAAAAGATAGGCATTTGACTGCCTAAGCCATATGCATAGTTCGATGTGATAGGTGTACTCAGAGGTGACCTAACTCTACAAAAGGTTTTTTGGGAGAAGAGGTGGAGTTCCCTTGTAATATTTATCCTAGTGAGTAGGTTACTTATCCAGGATATAGGAGACCCCAGTTTCAAGTCCTCCTTACTTGGAAAGGGGTCTGCCACCTCTCAGGTGAGTTCATTCTCTTTCACTGGCCCAATTAATATTTAATTATTGAATTAAAGTGGAACAACTTCAATAGGAGGGATTGAAAAAAGCCCACATCAGAATTTTCCATAGCCCAATGGTTAGGACAGACACCCGAGAGATCCCTGTTCAAATCCCATCTTCTCATCAGACAGAGGGGGCAGTTGACCAAGGTATTTTCCATATCCTGGGTGAGTACCCTAACTACTATGCTAAAAGATGCTAAGGGTGTGCCTCCTTCTTCCATCTTGCTGCTTCATGTGAGGGGCTCAAGCTGGTAGGAACCTGTGAGCATGCCTACTGGATTGGCCCCTGCACATGACTTAGGCAGCCAAATGATTGTATTCCCCAGTTTGTGAATTGCTCCTGCTCTAGGCAGGAGACAGGTGCCTAGAATGAAGTAGCAGAGCATGTGCCCAGAGGCAAACATTTAGGCACTGAGTGATCTTAGGCACCTACAGGGTTAGGTGGCAGCAGAGTGAAGGTTTGTAGCTTGCAAGTTGTGCCTAAAAACAGGGCTGAGGTGCCAAAGGACCTGCGTGGATTGCACCCTGGTTGATCAATATTGTCTCACTATTCACTTAAACACCTCTGTCTGCTAGAATCCATCTGTTGTCTCTTGTTTTATACTTAGATTATATGCTCATTGGGGCAGGGACTGTTATCTTGTTCTGTGTTTTGTAGGGTGCCTAGTACAACAGAGTACTGGTCTATGTCTGGGACTCCCAGGCATGATAGTTATACAAATAATAAGTACTATCAGAAGAAAGAAATACCAGCAAAAAAGTAAATCCATTAATAAATGAATAGATCAAAACAAAAGTGGTATGGACAATTAGGAATTAATTAAGATTTTGTCAGCATGGCTGTTGATAAAAGCATGTAAGGAATATTTGGAAAATCTGAGCATATATAAATAAGCAGATCAGTATGATATGAATCCCACAGTCTTAAGGGAATTAACTAATAAACTCACTGAACCACTGGCAATTATGTTGCAAGCATTATTGAGATAAAACAAATACCAAAGGATTTGAAAAAAGCAAATGCAGAAATAATGAGATCTATAATTAGACTATGGTTCAGCGTCCTGAGGGAAATGGCAAAAATCCCAATGCTTGAACCATTTAAACCAAGACTGGACAGAGCACTCAAGAATCATGACTTAATCCAAAGCGCATTGAAGTCAACGGAAAAAACAAGTCTGGTATTTGCAAAAAATGGATATAGCCTAAAATTACTTTTACAATTCTCCAAAAGTGGAATAAAAATGATACAACAAACCACACAGCTCCCCAGAACAAAACACAAAGAAAAAGCCCAGTCCCATGCTTACTAAACACAAGAGCCAAACTTTCACCCATTGCATTGTGCTTTCTGGCCCTGATGCGCAAAGGATTGTAGGCACCTAAACCCTAGTTTTAAGCACCACTACACTCCACAACCCCTCCACTGTGCTGATGCCTGTAAGCGCTTTTGTTTCTGCTTCTGGGAATGCACACTGCTGCCTAACTTCAGATGTCTGGATGCCTATTTCCCGCCAAAGTCCTAGTTTGATCCACAAACCAGAGAGAAGAACAGGAGTACTTGAGGCACCTTAGAGACTAACAAATTTATTTGAGCATAAGCTTTTGTGGGCTACAGTCCACTTCTTCGGATGCATAGAATGGAACATACAGTAAAAAGATATTTATACATACAGAGAACATGAGAAGGTGGAAGTAGCCATACCAACTGTAAGAGGCTAATTAATTAAGAGAAGCTATTAACAGCAGGGGAGAAAAACTTTTGAAGTGATAATCATGATGGCCCATTTCGGACAGTTGACACGAAAGTGTGAGGCTGCTTCAACATGGGGAAATAGATTCAATTAGTGTAATGACCGAGCCATTCCCAGTCTCTGTTCAAACCTAAGTTGATGGTATCTAGTTTGCATATCAATTCAAGTTCAGCAGCTTCTCGTTGGAGTCTGTTTTTGAAGCTTTTTTGTTGCAAAATTGCCACCTTAACGTCTGTCACTGAGTGATTAGGGAGGTTGAAGTGTTCTCCTACTGGTTTTTGAATGTTATGATTCCTGATGTCAGATTTGTGTCCGTTTATTCTTTTGCGAAGAGACTGTCCGGTTTGGCCAATGTACATGGCAGAGGGGCATTGCTGGCACATGATGGCATATATCACATTGGTAGATGTGCAGGTGAACGAGCCCCTGATGGCATGGCTGATATGATTAGGTCCTGTGATGGTGTCACTTGAATAGATATGTGGACAGAGTTGGCAGCGGGGTTTGTTGCAAGGGTAGGTTCCTGGGTTAGTGTTTTTGTTGTATGGTGTGTGGTTGCTGGTGAGTATTTGCTTCAGGTTGGGGGGCTGTCTGTAAGCGAGGACAGGTCTGTCTCCCAAGATCTGTGAGAGTGAGGGATCATCTTTCAGGATAGGTTGTAGATCTTTGATGATGCGCTGGAGAGGTTTTAGTTGGGGGCTAAAGGTGACGGCTAGTGGCGTTCTGTTATTTTCTTTGTTGGGCCTGTCCTGTAGTAGGTGACTTCTGGGTACTCTTCTGGCTCTGTCAATCTGTTTTTTCACTTCAGCAGGTGGGTATTGTAGTTTTAAGAATGCTTGATAGAGCTCTTGTAGGTGTTTGTCTCTGTCTGAGGGATTGGAGCAAATGCGGTTGTATCTTAGAGCTTGGCTGTAGACAATGGATCGTGTGGTGTGTCCTGGATGGAAGCTGGAGGCATGTAGGTAAGTATAGCGGTCAGTAGGTTTCCGGTATAGGGTGGTGTTTATGTGACCATCGCTTATTAGCACAGTAGTGTCTAGGAAATGGACTGCTTGTGTGGACTGGTCTAGGCTGAGGTTGATGGTGGGATGGAAATTGTTGAAATCATGGTGGAATTCTTCAAGGGCTTCTTTTCCATGGGTCCAGATGATGAAGATGTCATCAATGTAGCGCAAGTAGAGAGGTGCACCTCTGCCTATTTTGCCTGCAGTGACTGATCCAGTAGGCATGCTCTAAGCACACCTAACACCACACAAAATGTTAGAGGAGATGCATCCTTATAACCTTTAGCCTGTGTATTCACCCAGGATGTAGGAGACACTGTTCAATTCCTCCTTCTGCCTGAGGAAAAGGGATTTGAATAGGGGTTCCCTTTCAGGTGAATAGCTTAACTTTTTCTCACAAGAAACAGTTTAGGTGCCTAAGCTGCCTAACTTTAAGAGTGTGGTTCCTGGTTGTGGATCACAGACAGAAATAGGTGCCTCCCTGCAGCCCACACTTAGGCTCCTAAGTTTGTGATGGGGCTGGGCTTTAGAAGCACTCTCCCATCTACTTGTGAATGTCAACTATTTCTTCCCCTAGCCCTAATGCACTCCTACCATGCAACAAAATGTTCGTTTTTAATGTTGGTAAAAAATCAATATACCATCCTTAGGGAAAGTACTCCCCCCCCCCCCATCTCCTCCAACTAAAATACCACTTGAATTCATCAACTGTGCTCTAAAACAATTTTAAAAAAACCAAAAACAGCCTTATCTAAAAGTAATTACACATACATTTTATATTTACCTTGATAATTAAAGTTGCAAGGGCAAAGAGATCTAGAAGCTTCATTTACATTTTTGCACTTAGTTTAAAAAAATGACTTTAAAACAGACTTTAGGAATATATTATTTAGAAAATATAAACAGCAAAACCAAATTTATTTGTTTGTTTTTTCTTGTAATATATAAAATCCCCTATTTCCACTCTCAGCTTAAAGCAGGCTTGGCCAGTGAATATGATTCAAACCAGAGCCATACATCACAGCAGAGGGTGGTTATAGGAAGTTAAAGGGTCAGTTCCACATGCTGAGAAAGACTTCAAAGGCAGGGCTTTACCTACAAAGTAGGATCAGCAAGTGCTCAAGTTCACAGTGCAGAGGCATCTGCAGAGCAAAAAAGCCCCATAGAAATGGTATTGAAAAGATTGTAGTTAATCGTTAAGGGCCCTAAAATTCACAATTGTTCATAAGTATGATTTTCTATTGAGGGAGAAACATTTCTGAATCTTATTTTCATTGTTTTGCTGTGGGAAGGCAAGTTGGAGTGGAGGTGGGAGACAGTGAATGCTTTTCTGTTTGTTTAAATACTGTTTTATCCTTTAAGCAAAAAGCTGCTGGAAGCATATTAGAAGGCAGTAGTCAGAGCTAAGAAGACAGTTAAGTAGCAACAACAATGTTGGGAGTAACAGGTCAGCTGCTGTAGCAGCATCTTCTTCGAGCTGTAATTCCCCTATGGTTTTATAAAAGCATGTGAAGGAGGGGTGGTAGCATGCCCAGGCCTGGTGCCTGACCCAAAAGTCACATAGCGGGTTCTTCTGACTTGGTCTCCTGCTTCCATAATAATTTAAAAACATAAGGCATATAGAATAGAGATGCAGCAGGGTCAGTGGAGGCTAAAAGTAAATCTCAAGTCTTTGCTTTTACAAAGAAATAGCACCTGCAGCATCTTTCTTCTTCAATGCAGCAAGAGTAGCAGCAAACAGCATTAGGATGTTATGGACTCAAATAATATGAAATCCAATGGTTTTGCTTCAGTCCAACCCATTTCACTTTGTGTTCTGAGTTCAAATGAGATCAACATCTCATGGCAAACCAGAGTCAAAAAATCACTGACTTCCAATTGCTTTCACATCAAATCCACGGAAAGCTATCCATGTTGCACGATTCTGATGCAAAATACAAAAATGTTATTGTGCAACTAGAAGGGTATTTGCATGTGCTGTTACCCTTTTTGTGAAAAAAAACCCACCCAAGCCTTTCCTGGATGTGAAAACCTTGATCCTGCAATTGACCCAGCACAGAGCTCACCGATTGAGTTTGATCGGTCAGTTATAGGATTGAGCATTAATCTGAGGGCTCACCCATATTTGAGAACTTGTCTGTTACTGGCTCACTTTACATTTTCAATAGTCATAAATTGTTGATCACACACGAGACCTACACTCAGTAACCAAGTAATCTTAGTATATCTTTGCCATAATGCTATCAGGAACATTAAGTATGACAAAATTAACAAAGATAAAAATATTATTAAGCCCTGATTTTGAGAACTGCCAAGCACCCACAACTTCTTAGGAAGTCAGCAGCTCTCAGGATCAGGACCATAATTTGCTAAAGGACAAACAAAGTGCTCAAGATGTTACAAAGCGGCTCCAGAAAAACCCACACAACAGAAGCTGTCTGCAGCCTATGTTATCTTATAATGCAAGAGAGCAATAAAAGCTTGTTCCAAAGCAAGAATGAAAATAGGTGAAAGGAAAACAATAAGAGCACCGTCAGCATTTTAAAATTCTATGTGGCAGAAAGTCAAATTGTAAAATTTTCATTTGAGAACTACTCACTGAGTTATGCGAGGGCCAGGGCCGGCTCCAGCGTTTTTGCCGCCCCAAGCAGCAAAAAAAAAAAAAAAAAAGGCGCAATCGGCGGCACTTTGGTGGCAGCTCTACCGCCGCCACTTCATTCTGTTCTTCGGCAGCAATTCGGCGGCAGGTCCTTCCCTCCCAGAGGGACCGACGGACCCGCCGCCGAATTGCTGCTGAAGACCCGGACGTGCCACCCCTTTCCATTGGCCGCCCCAAGCACCTGCTTGCTGCGCTGGTGCCTGGAGCCGGCCCTGGCCAGGGCTCTAATGCCAGAATAACTTTAACAGAAAAACATCAAAGCCTAAAAAGCTATTTCCATCCGAGAATAAAATTAAAAGCAAACTGACTCAAATAAAATAAATAAATAAATAAATAAATAAATAAATAAATAAATAAAGCAACGCTCCCTCTTTACATTTGCAAACATTACTACCATGGACTCTGGGGTCAAGGTACTTGCCTGTCTTTCTTAAAAGACTAAATGAAAATGGTTTCTCTGTGCAGCTAATTGGTTACTAAGTGATTGAAGGGTAATTTATCTGTTACACAAATTGGTTACTCATTAAAGAATACAGCCCTTCAGCCAACTAGCAGCCTACCAACAAAATAGACAGATGATAGAAACTCTGAAATTTGGATTATGTATAAATCTTGTTTAAAGGCCTGATCCCACAAAGGCCAAAACTCTGGTAACTTTAATAGGTCAGCTCACACAAATACAGCAACATAATAATTTAGCCCTTGAAGGAAAATTACCCAAGTTTGTAAGTTTTTGCAGGATCAGGCTTTAAAATTGCAGTTAAAGAGACACATTGAAGATTTTCAGGATCAAAACGATAACTGACCTACTTTAAAAATGATAAGAGTGTCAGAATTTTAAGTAATGTAGTTTTTAGAAGACACCCGCTCACTGGCAGAGAACTTACAGAAACTATTTATTTTTTTGTCTGGCAAAAAAACACAAGAATGATTGTTGTGCCCTCTGCTGGCTCTGAAGTAGTAGCTAACTGTTGTTCCATCAATTGTTGAAGATAAGTAAAGCATAAAACAAAATGATTGGCATGAGAAGATTTAATAGAAATTGATCTTTTAAGACAAAAATCTGGAATGTGAATTTCAGATCCCCTCATAACACAGGAAAATGTTTGCTAAATGGAGAAGCACAAGACTGATATAGTGGATAAACTATAGATGCCTCCAAGACAGTCATTAATTAAAATACCACCTATTAAAATAGCGATAGGAAACCATTGTTATGTTTTTGCAGGCTTTATTTTTGTTTTGTGAACTCACAAAAATCCGCTCAAATGTTGTGAAAACTTTATTTCTCTTCCCATAAATATACCCATATGTTTTACAAGGTCTGTTCAATTAATTTGTAGCTAAGGATGTGATGCAAACAATGTAGTAAACTGTGAAAAATATCTTTGCATGCTGGTTTTTTTTTCTGTCCAGGAACATAAATAACTGAACAGACTAATGATGAGTTGTCTTGATCTCTGCAGAAGAGGCAGAAAGTGAATGGGTGGCACTATATGTCAAAAACTTTACAATATTAGGGAGCCACAAACTGACAGTGTGGTTAATAAATTTTGAGTAAGGTTACAATAAATAAAAACCAACAGAGGAATGGTCATGCCCAGACCAATATGGACAGGAGGGGAATGGCGAGGATGGAAATCATGTACCCATTCTTAAGGCCACATTGTACCCATGAGGCATTTTTACTATCCAAACATCTATTATACAATACAGCCAAAAAAAAAGAGGTTCCCATGTTACATAGATGGCAACTTTACAGTCCAAAAAGGAGACTGTTTCTTACTGACAGTCTGTAACTGGTTGAGTCTATATGCATCTACTTTGATGGACCTCTTAAAACTGTCCATTTCTGGATCTGAAAGCAATAATCTAGCTAGCTTAATCTTGAAAGGTTACAGCCAAATTATTACTCTTAAAAGCAAAGATACATAGGGTGACGAGGATATGGAACACCCAAGTTGTAGTGCCTGTACACATTGTGTCTCTGCAAAGCAAGTTGTCTTCAGGATATTGAGGGGTACCAAGAAGCAGTGGTACTAGCTTCACATGTAGAAAAGGCAAGCCTCTGGCCATTCCCACACTATATCCAGACACTCTTCTCTGGGAAAGGCTGTTTCATCAGCACATCTGGATTTCCATAGGTCATAACACTTGTAGTCAAAGTCTCTAGATATGCTCTAGTTAAATTACAGCTATTGGACTTGAAGCTGCAATTAATTCAAGGAAGTCTTAAGGCCTGTGTTATGCAGGAGATTATACTAAATGATCACAATGGTCCCTTCTGGGTTTAAAATCTATATGACTATGAAACTGTGTCTGTCTCCTGCAGGGGAGTGTGAGGAAGAAGGGACTTGCAATATTGTCTCCTGCCACCAGTGTATCCACAGAGGCAACTATGATTTAGGTCTTAGCTTTTGAGTTCCTAAATTGCTCACCAACAAATACAGATGTCTATATAACAATCCTCCTAGGCCTTTCTCCTCCCTTAATACCATTGCTACTGTGGCTTAAGGGAGCCATAAATCCTGTATTGAAGAGAATAAAATGTCCTGGGGCTGTGTTTGTTTGTGGCAAGAAATTTCTGCCCTCTGCTCTATGGATTGAATTACAGACAATTTTGTGCTGTCAGTCCCCAGGGGGATGACAAAAGAAGCTGCATGGGTAGAGGACCCTGGAACTCTGCAGGGTTAATTTTAACTTGTTTATGCTTTGGTAGGGGATTTCCTGATTCGTCTTGTTTAATTGAGATGAAATCAGGCTTGCTAACTGAACGAGCATACAATATCACAGGGATCGGCAACCTTTGGCACACGGCCCGCCAGGGTAAGCCCCCTGGCAGGCCGGGCTGGTTTCTTTACCTGCCGCGTCCGCAGGTTCAGCCGATCGCGACTCCCACTGGCCACTCCCACTGGTTCGCCATCCCAGGCCAATGGGGGCTGCGGGAAGTGGCATGGGCCCAGGGATGTGCTGGCAGCTGCTTCCCGCAGCCCCCATTGGCCTGCAGCGGTGAACCGTGGCCAGTGGGAGCCGCGATCGGCTGAACCTGCGGACACGGCACGTAAACAAACCAGCCTGGCCTGCCAGGGAGCTTACCCTGGCGAGCCGCATGCCAAAGGTTGCCAATCCCTGTAATATCAGATGGCTGTGGATACATTGAGTGTATATTCTAATAGAACAGGACTGCTACCTGCATTGTTAAAAACAGAACACAGAAGTAGCTTGCCTTAACTTTGTTTGTTGTATATTTGACTTTTCTAAGCATAAACTCCTCTAGTTTGCTTGCTCTGGAACTCAAGTCTCCTGTGAAGCTAGCTGTCTACAGTAAGGCTCCCATTTGCACTCTACAGTCCACAGTTCTCTCTGTGTGGTATTCAGTGGTAACTTAGTCCCAAACCCACAAAGAGACATAGCCAATGAGTGCTGCAATGACTAACTTGTAGACACCTAACCACCCAATAGAATCCACAAAGCCTGAGTTAGGCACCTGGGCTCCCTATACAATGCAAAGGGAGAGATAAGTGCCTAAGAATAGGATCCATACAAGCAAGCACGCAAGGCAGGGAGCTCCCTAAATTGGCCTAAATTGGGAGTAGGATGACCATTTTTTCAAAAAGCATGGGACACATGCAGGAGCTCTACCCGCTCCGTTACCCTGCCACTGCTCCTCCTCTTCCCCTTGGCGCTGTGCTGCCTTGCCAGGCCAGAAGCCAGAGCGGGGCTGTGGTAAAAGCCACCCAGGGTGCTCAGGCTGCTGTGTGGAGCTCCAGACTCTCCACCTGACATGGGTTGGGGGCCGGGGTTCCCAAGAACAGCCCCCAGCCTGTGTTTCTACCCCTTGGGGCGCACCATCCTGGGCAGGTGGAGGGTCTCAGTGTTTAAGGAGCTTGCTAAGACCTGCTTTTTCTGTATTTTGTTCCAGTTGGTTGTGCAGAACAACAGGAGCTTCACAGTGCCCCACTACGACTCTCTTTCTGGGAAGCTGAGCCCTTAAAGGCAAAGTCCCAAGTAGCACAGTATGGCCATATCAAGACCTCTTTGTTTACATTCCCAGCTTCTCTTCCTCTAAGCCAGTAAAATTATCCTGCCAATTACATAGTACTCTCCAACATGGTTGTGTTGCAGCATTTTACTTCACTCCACTTTTCCTTTCTCCCTTTTGTTCTCTTCACTTAAACATGAAATGCCAACTCTTCCTTCACTATATTTACATCCATCCCAGATCATTACAATTCTACACATAGACCTCCAATTATTTTGTACAAAGATCAAATGTAGAATAAAGTCATTAATATGTAATAATAAAGCTTAACAATTTTCTCAGACTTAGTTAAAGTACTCTATAATCTAAAAACAAGAAAGACTTGAGGCAGGAACAAACTTGATATTCAGTATAAGCAGACAAACCGGTCACCCGCTGGGCTAATGTTTTGCTTAATCATTAATTAACATTAGGCTAATGATGTATTTTCCAGACAGTTTATTAATAATCTCCAAATAAAAATGCACGATTATCATGGATTTAACATAGTATGACTATTCTCAATATGTTGTATAGATGTCATGGGATTTACCCCTACACCATTAGCCTACTGCAGGAATTATTTCCACAGCTGTTGAATGAGAAGGACATGGAAAACACTGTTGCCTTCAGATCATTTGATTCAGAGCATATCTACACTGCCCCACAGTTTGGTCTAAGGGGATGTGAGTAGCACTGTGCACCAAAGTGCTGCATTTAACTCCCCCAGGTCTCTTTTTCACACTAATGTGGTCTTCGTTGAAGAGTTTTGTCAATATCTAAATTTTCCAGGGGGTGGGTAGGAAAGACTGTGGTTGATTGTTCCATCAACAAAACAGAAACAAAATATTCCATGTGGTTCGAGTCAACATTATTTTCTGTGTCCGCCTTAGCCTTAGCCCCCATTGTGCCTGTTCTTATACTGTGCTTATCACTGTGGTATCTGAGTGTATTAAGCAACATGACTATGTTTGTTCTCTCATCCTCTCCCTCCACCTCCCAACCCAAGGAGGAGAAGCATGCATAGTTTTGGTGGTGGTATTTTTTTTTTTACATGTACATGAGGACAAGGTAGATGTGGTAAGGTTTGTGATGGCCAGGGGAGTTCACTCCACAGTCTTGGATCAGCCCCTGAAAAAGCTGCAGCTCCCACACAGACTAACTTTTACCCTTATAGTAAAGAAGTCCATTGTTCCTGAGAAGCATCATTGTAGACCACAACCTTCATCCCGGATATACAGAAGGTCTTTTAGAAAACACTGTCAGCTACAGAGATAGACTGACATGCATCATGGGAGATGTAGTCTAGCCAGGGGGCATGGGTCATAGTAAAGAATGGGGGCAGGAGGGACATGGAGCCACAGCTCCCATGAAGCACCACAGCAGCTCAAGTAGATGTACATTAACACTGACCTTGCTCTAAACAAAATGTTTCAACATTGCCAAATCAAATTTTTTCTGAACTTTTTGTTCCACAAAAAATTATTGACATCCCAATTTGGGTTGAAAACAAATGTTGAGATGACAGAATTTTCTGCAAGATAAAAAATCTGTTTTTCAATCAGTTGTACTGAGAAGTACTTACTCTCAGGAGTAGTCTCATTGACTCGTTTTACTCAGCGAGATTGAAGAGGGGAAGAATCAATCCCAAAGTTAATTTTCTTCAGAGCCTTTTAGGTTTCTGCCAGTTTAAATATACATTTCTTTGCCATTTTGTGTTACTAAGGGCTAAATTTTCTGGCCATTTTATTTAGATGCCTAAATGTAGTTGTTGGCTGCTGAGCATTTTTGAAAATCTGGCTCTAAATGTTTTGAGGCTCTGCATGCCACATACACCACCTCACCTTGACACTGCCCTCAGGACCATGTGAGATAAATGTCTTCTCTTCTTTCTCTGACTCTTGAATTCTCCTTGTCATGTCTCCCTTTCTTCCTGTCTATGAGCCACATGATATGCAATATAAGTTATTTAGGGTTGCATTGAGGGTTTTTTTAAGAACCTTCCTGATATCTTCTAGTTTGCTGGGATTTCTTGTGGTGGTGTTTCTTTGTCTGATTCTGTTAACTCTGTTTATAGTGATTGTAATGGGCATAGAATCATTTCTAAAATTATTTTTTAATATTAAAAAAATGATTTTGTATTAAGTCATGGGTATGAGTGAGAGGGAGAGCGATTATTACTGTGTAGCTTTACATTTACAAAATATGTGTAATTGGAGAGCTGAGAGCAGCTTGCTGCCCTTAGACCAGCTGAAAGGAAAAGGAGAGACAAGCATTAGGTGAAGGACCTGTGCACTTTCCAGTTAACTTTTTATGTGCCTGTTTTCTTGGTGCAGACACAGTTTAAAAGGTGTTTTGGTTTAGGAAAGGAAGCAACTACCTGATGCAGAATCAGAAGTGTGCATAACCAGCGAGCTGAAATGTACACCGATCTTTCTAATGAGCTGCTAGATGAGGAAGGTACAAAAACTTGAAATCAAAAACTCATTTAATCTCTTAGGCACTTTTTAGTGACAAAAAAAAAAAGGCTGATAATTTACCCCTAAGTGTTATAAAATCTCATAATAAAAAAAATAACTAAAATATGCATTAGCTCCTACTACTAACATAGACATACTGCCTTAAAATGCAGTGACTAGAGTTTCTGTTTCATCTTCTTCTAAATATATTTTAAGTGCCTAGAAGATCTTCTGTGTAAATGTTAGTGATGGGCAAACTTCAAAAGGTTCATTTCAAATACACCCACTGACTATTATCTGAACTGCATATAGATCTGAAGCTATCTGAATATGTCTGAATCTTTTCTGACCTCTATTTATTTCCCCCCCCCCTAACTCTTTCCCACCTTCTGCATATTTTTTCACTTTCCTCTGTGTTCAATGTTATCTTTCATCATTTATTCACCCCCATTCTTCCATTTCCCTGACACTTAGTAAAATCACCTGTGTCCCAAATTCCTTCCCCCTGTCTCCTAAGGACCTTGCTCTCTTTGGTGACATTCAATTCAAGACAGAAGTTTTCAAATGGGGCTGGGGGGGACAGAGGTTTGTTCCATACAATAACCTTCAGATAACCCCCTCCTATGCCCTAGAAAAGGGGTTGTTAACTGGGAGGTTGTGGTGTCCTGGGGAGGTGCATCAGACTTTCGAGGCTGGAAGGCATGGCGAGCCTTCTGATGGTTCGGTGGGTATGGCACAGGTGAGGGTTTGGCACTGCCAAATTTGAATGAGTGGCATTGTGACCTGGTGCATGGGATCACAGAATCTCTCTGCTTTGGCCTGGCCACCCCTTCCACTCTTGGCTGAATCTGTCATCCTTAGGGTTGCCAGGTGTCCACTTTTCGACCGGAATGCCTAGTCGAAAAGGGACCCTGACAGCTCTAGTCAGCACTGCTGACCAGGTCGTTAAAAGTCTGGTCGGCGGCACAGCGGGGCTAAGGCAGGCTCTCTGCCTGCCATGGCTCCACGCATCTCCCAGAAGCAGCGGCATGTCCCCGCTCCGGCTCCTAGGCACAGGGACAGCCAGGGGGCTCTGCGCAATGCCCCCACCCAAAGCGCCAGCTCTGCAGATCCCATTGGCCGGGAACTGCAGCCAATGGAAGCTGCAGGGAGGCACCTGCAGATGGGACAGCGCACAGAGATGGCCGTGCCTCCATGTAGGAGCTGGAGGGGGGACATGCTGCTGTTTCCGGGAGCTGTCTGAGGTAAGCGCCACCCAGAGCCTGCCCCACATCCTTCCCTTCCTCCCCCAACCGTGATCCCCCTCCTGCTCTCCAAACCCCTCAATACCAGCCTGGAGCCCCGTCCTACACACCAAACCCCTCATCCCCAGCCCCACCTCACAGCCTTCACCCCCAGTTAGAGCCCTCACACACACACCTGCACCCCAACCCCCTGACCCAGCCTGGAGCCCCCTCCTGCACCTCAAATCCCTCATCCCTGGCCCCACAACAGATCCCGCACCCCCAGCCAGAGCCCTCACACACACCCATACCTCAACCTCCTGCCCCAGCCAGGACCCCCCTCCTGCACCCTGAATCCCTCATTTCTGGCCCCAATCAAGAACCCACACCCCTAGCCCAGGGCCTGTACACCCACCCACACCCCAACCCCCTGCCTCAGCCCAGAGACCTCTCCCATACTCTCAACCTCTTGGCTCCACCTCCCAGCCCAGATCCCCCTCCCACAGCCTGAGCTCATTTCTGGCCCCACCCTAGAGCCTGCACCCCTAGTCAGAGCCCTGACCCCCTCCCGCACCCCAATCCCCTGAGCCAGCCCAGTGAAAATGAGCGAGTGAGTGGGTGTGGGGAGAGCGAGTGACAGAGGGAGGGGGGTTGGAGTGAGCAGGGGGCAGAGCCTCAGAGAAGGGGCGGGGTCTCAGAGGAGGGTAGGGACAGGCTGCGGGTCTAGGGTGTTCGGTTTTGTGTGAGTAGAATTTTGGCAACCCTAGTCATCCTAGGCAACTGCCTAGTTTGCCTGTAGTTTGCCTGTAGTTACAGTGGGCCCTGCCTACTTAAAAGTGGCCAAGCCAAGGCCCAGATGAGCCCCCACCACTCCGCTCTGCAGTTTATCCAGGAGGTGAATTCTGTCCAGCTGTTCTTATTTAAATCTTGCATTGTTGGGAGTCTCTCAGGTAAGGGGGACCTAAGAATATATTTCCCTTCCACTTTCTCAAACTTGTGTGATAGATGAGCCACCTGCCCAGCAGAGAGTGTGAGACCTAAAAAGGGTCATAGATGAATTTCAACACAATTAATGACTTGTGAAGATTCAGAGAGAGGAAAGGAGGTACAGATCTCAAAGATATGCTCTAGTTTAACTACCAGTTGTTGGTCTAGATGAAGGAAGCACTGGATGAAATTTATGGCCTGTTTGTAGGAGTCAAGCTAGATAATCATGAGGATAATGTACGGCCTTACAAAACTATGAATCTGGACCTAAATATTTGAAAGTTTTGTTAAAATTCTGAGCTTCTAAAATTATTCACACATCTCTAGAAAATATTCCCTCCTCCTATTAAATACAAACTTGCATAATTCCATAAGATCATCATCATCTATTATATATTGAATACTGAAAATGTACTTAGGGATGTCCAATACATAGACATTAACCTTTCCCCAAGAAATGTATAAGGTTGTATAAATACAAAATCAAAATGTTTTATCTGTTTTTTAAGTCAAATTAAATTATACATTAGTAGTACAGATACATAATAAATTGCTGGACTAGATGGAAGTGCAAGCTAAAAGCTATATAACATTCAGAAAAATATGTTGTATCTATGATGGAAACTTCCACAAAAAATCCACTGATACCCTGATACTATTTATGCTTCCTACTTTATACAATATAGGGTTTGCAAGTGGATGGCCTCTTCTTGGCTATAATTGCCATAATTGGATAAGATATCTGCTTCCCAGGGCTTGCCCAGGCAGTCATCAGCAAGCTGCTGCTGTGATCAATGCAGTGTTTAAATAAAAAAAACATTTCAATCAAATCAGAAAAGTGTCTGCTATGATGGATGAGACACCAGAATGTGCTGAATTGAGGATTTTTGTTGTGTTTTGAAATAACTGCTTAGTCATAGCAAACTTTGATGAACAATAGTGCAGTGTTCTTTACAGTGTGACAGCTCTTTTACTGATTCCTTTGCTTTCTTAGCAGTCAATCAGTAATTTTTATCCTATCTTAAAATATTGTTGCCTGTTTTTGGCCCAAACAGCTAGTCAAAGTTTGGGGTCCTGCAGAAGTTCCATTTGGGAGCAGAAACTGATGAAGGAGAAGTGGAAACTGGTGTTTTCTCTGATACACTCTAGTATTTTTAAAAGGAATATACAAAGTCCCGCTTCTCCAAATGCAGGAGAACAAAAAAAAAAAAAGGAGTATTTTTTTTGCTTATAGACCCAAGCTTCTCTCAGCCAGCATCCTGACCCAGAATTCTCTCTAGGCTTTTCCCAGGGCCATACTGTCACGGTGCAGGGCAACTGCACCTGTATTCTACCCAGTGGTTCAGCAAGGGCAATCACCTCAGCTTCCAGCTCCTCAGGTGTTGTCTTTCTGGGTAGGGAACTACATCTTTCTCTATTCTGACCAGGGTATTCCATGCACAGTTCCCTGCCCTTACTGGATATTTCCCAGCAAAATAGTCTGACTAAACAGACTTCCTTGCTTTCTCTTTGGTGATAGATAACAGAGTGATTGCTACAGATCTAAGTTACCACACATTTCTTTCTAAGCAAGCCCACTTTATTTGTAGGTAAAAAACCTTACAGTGAAAACAATTATTAGGAACATTACAAGAACCTGCACACATGCTAATAAGCTTATCAGGCATCACCCCTCTGTAGGGGCTTCTTTGTGTTTACAAGTTCATCAGAGCTTCAGCTCAGAACAAGCACAGTCTTATGGGGCCTCAGTAGACTAAGTCCTTCAGATCTTCCCCTAAGGATTTTGGCCCTCCATAGACTAGGAGTCCTGTCCATTCATTGGATCAGGAAGAAGGCCCTGAGTCATTTTAAAAGCCAGGCTTTTGTCCAAAAATCTTTTCTTTGTCTGTTGGTTTCTCGAGAATCCAGTTTGAACCAGCATATGCATATCTCCCCGGATGGTGGTTTCAAAGGATGACAACAGAGGAAGTTCATTAGCATCCCCCCTTTTTACTAGAGAAGGTACATGAAATGCCACACCACCACACACACAATTCTGTTTTGAATGCCATGTTACCCAAAGCTATTAATCCTAATTCGATAAGGTTTAACTTAATTCTGTAATGTTTGTTCAGGATATTACAGGATATAGTCAGTCTGCCATACACTCCATGCTCCAGACTTCTGCTGGGCTTTTTTTCCCCCCTCTCTCCCTGAGTCTCTCTCAGTTTCTTGTGTGTACTCAACTTGTGTTTCACACAAAGAGACACACACAGTTCCATTAATCAAAGCCTCAATCCCTGCATTTTAAAACCCTTCGGTTACATGATTCAGCTTCTCAGCATTTCCATCTGCCTGTGTTTTTGGGTGCTACTTCCATTTTTTTCAGCCATTTGACTCAATCACCCAACCAATAACAATGTAATAGTTCAACCATTTACGTGTGCTAACTAGAGTGGCCTCAGACTAAATTTTCTTTGCTTTCAAAAAATCTAAACTAACAACTTTAACACAGTGCCCTTATTTCTTGCCTTTTGATTTTTCTGTATTAGAATGTTACTGAATAATTTTAGATGCTTCATAATAGGATTTCTTGGAAAGGCATGGATAAGGTTTATTTTAAATTGGTTGGAACAGCAATTTTAAAATACTATAGATAATCTTGGGTGGGAGAAGGGAGAGTCTAAAACAGTGGTGGGCAACCTGCGGGCCCACGCCACTTCCCACAGCTCCCATTGGCTGAGAATGGTGAACTGCGGCCACTGGGAGCTGCGGGCGGCTGTGCAAATGTAAACAAACTGTCTGGAGGCCTGCCAATGGATTACCCTGATGGGCTGCATGCGGCCGGCGGGCCGCAGGTTGCCCACCACTGGTCTAAAAGGTTCAAACTCTGTTTGTGTATGTAAAACTTTGCATATATACAATCTTTTGCACATACACTTTCATACAGTATCACTTGTGCCAGCTTCATTTGTTTAGTGATAACAGACAAAAATGTGGTAAGAAATGGAGGCCAAATTGAGGGATACAGTCGAGATTTGACCTCAAGGGTGATGAGGGTTTTTCAGTCTCACTAGTTACTTGCTGATATTTTTCATCTATTCTTACCAATATGTTGTATTGTACTTTTAAATTGGTGACATATAGTGGCCTTTGTGTGGTGGCACAGGGGGATTGAGGATACTAGGGTCAAATGTGCAGCCTAGGTAAGACCCAGAGACAGAAGCAAAAAGTATACTTTCAGAGGTGCATATTTCGTCAAGAGTGTGGGGGTGGGGAAGCATGGCTATGGAACTGCATAAACTCTGCAAGGGAGCAGACTGGACTCACCATCAGCGAATGGGGGGACAATCCCAATCCCAAGGAGTTGGTCAATCTTTAAGCTCACTACATGAATGAGAGTATATCCTGAATCAATCAGTACTGTGTCATGATCTAGGTACTTCTGTTACCCTGAAATTTAGGTTTTGGGGCATCCTAGAAGAAACTGCCTATTGCCCCTTAATCTGCTTTTCCTGGGGTATCAGTCTCCAGAGTAGGTAAGAAAATCCTTGAAGGACGCAGATATAACCTTCTGATAAAGTGATTGACATAGATAGCATGCTTTCCAAAACAAATTATCTTTTATTAATGTAACCAACAATCCCTACTGCAATGTAATCTAAAATCCTAAACGAGAAATAAATCCCTTTCACAAATCCTTTACTGCAAGCTAAAGAACATTTAAACTACAAGAGTATACATGACTCTAAGCATACATACATTAAATGTATCTAAGCAATGTGCTCTATAACAGATGGTCAATCTGCTATAGATCACAGATAGAAATTCTTAAATATGCCCTAAATTTTACATAGGTAAATTGCAATTAATAACAGAATTTATGCATTCTTATTAACACACACACACACACCCTACCCTATACTTATGCTATATTATAATTAAAAAACTAGAAGACTTACTTTATAAATCCTTTGGTATTATTCTTTAATCTCTGTATCTGACTGCTGCTTCTATTTGCTGCTGCTGTTTCTGCTTGCTTCTTGGTCAGCTCTGGTCATTCACCTCCACTCCAATCTTCTGCGGTCAGGTTTCTCAGCAGCTTCTAACTTCCTTTTCAGCAGTTCTTCTTGCTGTCTTTTAATCTCTTTGTCCGTCCTCTCCCGATTGCTAACTCTGCTCCTGAGCATCTGACTTTTATACTGTGCTGTCAGCTCTCAGGTCTTTGTCTGGGCATGTTTTGCTACTAAACATTACCTCATTCTTGGATATATGCCAACACTTCGCAAATACTCACTGTTGCAGTTTACTTCAGAGTTATGATTCTGCCTACCTTTTCACTCACTTGGCTTTTTGCCAAGGCAGCATCTTGAGCTAGTTGTTTACCTCAACTGGCCTTTCATCCACTTGGCCTTTTGCCAAGATGCCATTTTAGCATTCCTGTGCTTCCTGCCAATTGACAACACTTTTCACCCTTTTTCAGTACCAAATATGCTCAAGATCTGCAGTTTCCATCTTGGGGTGGAGTGACTCCTGATGATTCAGAATAAAGCTTAGACGCACAAAATGGAGGCTGGAAAATTTCTCCAGTAGCACTTCTATAATACCGTGGGGTTTGGAAGCTGCACATATAGATCAATTATTCTAATATATCCACTTCCAAGCTAGTTGAGTCCTCTCTGACTCCCAGTTACCACTTTCCATTTTCTTTTTTAAATGTCTTAATCACCAAGATGTTGCCTCAGCTTTGCAGACAGAATGAGCCTCCTAGCCAGGGTAGAAAATCAGTGGATCTCTCTGATCAGTACTTAGCTTCCAACAAAAAGGGAAAGAGTGAGGCTGCATATCATTGGGGATGGTAGCAGCCATGTGCAGTAGACTCATGGAAAGATAACATCACCAAAAGAACCCAACTGCAAATCCTAATTGCAGCTCTTCATAAATGGGAGAGCCCTAGACCTCAGATTAAAGCTGAACACCAAAGCTACACAGTTTGACCAAAGAGTTTTTGCAGAAACAGTGCTTAATTGGTAGTGGAAGGAGTCTTTGACTACCTCAACAGTCTTGGAAAATGGTGGGGGTCAAAAGGCATCTTCCCTCAGATACTACCTGTGGGTGAGATTAACAGGGCTGTACTGAGAGCCCAGCACCAGGCCAATTGTTTTTTTTGCTTTGAGAAGGAAGGAGTGAGCAGTGAGAATCTTCGTGGAGACACTTGGAGGCACGAGAGTCTTTTGGTAATACTCTTTTCAGAAATAGGTTTAGATAAGAACTAATAAATATTATACAGTAAGAGTTCTTTTGATTTTTTTTCTTTCACATTAGTTTTCCATCCTAAATACATGTACAGTTATTTCCCTGTTTCACAGGCCTATTTTATTGTTTATATTTAGAGCCCATAGTTTTAGAGCTGGAAATAAGAATTAGCTTGTCTTTTTGTTCTCACTTTATACAAAAGCTGGTCAAATGCTAACTGTTAAGTTCATTAATCGAGAAATGCTGCCATATTTTGTTCAATACATGTATTTGAGCAACCATTTCCCCCCACCCCTTGCCTTCAGCCAGTAATAATTGGTTCACAGAAGAATGCAGTCTATTATTGGTGGAAGGTGCTGAAGGCAACCTTATTCACTTAGCATGATTCTGATTTTTCTATAGAGATGTAGCACTCAGACAGCCCTTACTCCTGAGCACTTTTACAAAGGAATTTGAGCATTTTTGTGGCACACTGGATTTAATCATCCAACATTTCATATTTGCTTTGAGTAGAAATACTGGTAAGAAGAAGCTACACAATAATGTAAATGCTATTCCTTTAAAGACAGCCTGAGGTTGGCTCTAACTATTGCCTCCAGCCAAGAACAATTGATTTGCAAACCCAGATCCTGTCACCTCAACCCTTTTGCTGACAAAAGTTCAGGCAAGATCAAAGTGGGATTTGAAATACTAGGTTCTGAGAAGGGAAACTGGGAAATCTATCTGGAGTGGGGATGTAAGCAGATACAGGGAACAATAGCTATTTTATGGAGAACAGAGACTATTTCACTTCCCCCAGATAATTCACTAGATCAAACACTACATTGCTGAAATGCTGATATAACCTAGACCTACATGCTTGATATGATAATGAATTCTGTCACACCTTTAATATTAAAAGTGGTTATACACTACAAAGGAGTAGGATGCAGGGGGTACAGAAAACTCAAGAGACTTAAAGGAAAAAGTATCTGACTGATGAGCTACATGGTTAAGCGAGTCAGAGGTGAGAAAGGAGTGCTGGAACTACAAAATCCTTTTTTGTTCACTGTAACTCAACCTCATGGGACCCTATCTAGATGCAGGGTGTTGGACTAGATATGTTATTCAGAACATTTCTTTTGTTTTAATATGATTCTCACTCTATTCTTAAATAAATCTTTTTTTTAATTAGACAGACCACTTGCAACATGGGGGACGGGGTGGACTCTTAGTTGGTGTAAGTGGGTGTCACTACATTGACTTCAATAGACTTATACCAATTTCCACAAGTTCAGAATCTGGCCCACTGAATGTTCAGGGAATCTCACAGACTATTTCAGAAAAGTTAAACATACAACCTCTAAAACAGTAGTGAAGAAAGGGCACAGACTAAGAAGTCCTCTCTCAGAAGGTATTTCAGCCTGTTAGATGCATGGAAAAATTACCTAGACCCACAGGCACAAACTCTGTGGGTGCTCCAGGACTGGAGCACCCACAGAAAAAAAATGGTGGGTGCTTAGCACCCACCAGCAACCCCCCTATTAGTGCCTCCCCCTCCCTCTAGTGCCTCCCACCCACCGTGATCAGCTGTTCCGTGGCATGCAGGAGGTGCGAGGGGGAGGGGAAAGGAGTGAGGGCTAGGAGCACTTGGGGAAGGGAGTGGAACAGGGCGGAAAGAGATGGGGTGGGGGCGGAGCGGGAAGAGGCAAGGCAGGGGTGGGGTCTTGGGGGAAGGGTGGAGTGGGAGCAGGACCTGGGGCGGAGCCAAGGGGAGCACTCCCCGGCACATTAGAAACTCAGCACATATGCCTAGACCCAAGATCCTTAACAATATTTAGGTGCCTAACTCCCTTTTGAGGATCTGGGACGTAGAGTCCACAGACAAGAATTGGGCTGAAGGAGGGAAAAGTGACAGGTCTCTTTCAGTACAATAGGGGGGGGGGGGGGAGAGGGGGAAGAGAGTTCAGCCATGGATGAAAAGGCATCCAGGAGAAACTACAAGAGAGAATAACTTAACAGCTCAGCTGATCGTTACATTTCATGTGTCAATGGCCATAGGGATACAGCTTGTTTTAAAAGACATGGTTTGGTAGAAGAGATGAGTACAAAGCTGGGTATCTATTTGACTCATTGGAAAGGAGGCAGCCTTGTTCCCTTCTTGTCCTTGCTCTTCTAGGGAATCACCCCCATCCCAATTTTTCACACTTGCTGTCTGGTCACCCTAAGCTCACCACCATATAATCTCTCCTGCAGTTTTATCTCCTCTTTTGCCCTCTTTTTGTCTTCACTTTGTTTGGTTTCTCCTTTTTAAAGTTTGAATAACTGCAAATAACTTCAGACTTTGCATATGTATCTGAGTTCATTCAAGAATGCAAATCCAAAAGTTGATTTGTGCAAAGCAGAACAAATTACTTCTATTCTGAATGTTTTTTTTCCTTTTCTCTCCCTATTACAAATACTGAGGTCTGAAAATTATCAGGATGTTGAGCTTTCAGTTTAGAATGGTATACAATTATTGGAATAATTTATTTTTAGGACAACTCTAGTATTCCAAAATGAAGTACTTTAACTGAACTACTCTAGTAGTTTAAAATTGGTCTATATTGAACCCTTTAATGAATTTTTTATCATTCTCAATGTGCAGTAGCTGTAATAATGTTACTGAACTAAAATATTTTAGAAATGCTTAATGTGGAAAAAATGTAATTGTACTGGTTACTTTATTTCAGTGTATATTTGTTTGGCAACATACACTATAACCTTTCCTGATGATTGTCAATGTCTTCTGGCCATTTCTATCTATTTTATATGTATAGAGGTGAATTGTTTAATTATAGTTGGTACAATTAATAGGTTTTATTTTAACAATTTATTGGTAGGTGTATCAACTTTAACCTATCCATAATTCATCTGTAATATAGAGTAAAATCATGTTAATATAGAAATACTGAAAAATTGCAGTCATTTCTCTTCAAGATAAGACCCTAAACCAGGGACAATAAACATTTGAACAGAGGTTAGTTAGCATGCCACAACAATTTCCTCGAAGAGTAGACAATCACCTTGGAGGTTCAAGAATGATAATTTGAGCTGAGATATAATTATTCTGGGCATAAACTTTCAAAAGAATTTTTGGATAAATATGAGAAGCAGGGAATATACAAAGTTAATGATTACTATAGTGAATGATTTTGAAAAAAAAAAACACCATGATGTTACATCTCTATCTCAGGGGTTGCCTATGTAAATACCTTCAATAAAGGAAGATGAAATGTACCCAGATCAAAGAAACTGGAAAAGTATATCAAACTGGACACCAAAGTCCATTTTTCAACAAATAACTTCCCAGTGATATAGGTTTTACCTTAAACAATCAAATGAGACCTTTAATCAGTTCCAACAGACATGAAAGGAATACAGTCAATGAAAGATGATGCTTATGAATTCTGAACCATTCCTATTAATATTGTATAGTGTAGAAAAGGGCCACTGGCACTTAGAGAATCCATTGTGTGCATGGGAAAAAGGCTGAGTAATGCACATACGAGTGAAATTTTGCTTCTGAAACAATTGTTAATGATACAGGCTTGGGTAGTAAAAGTTCTATTGCAGGTGGCCATAAAATAAAGTGCTCAAGGAAGGTGAGTGACTCTGGATGGGGACTACATTGGGAATGTAAGAGCTTCTGTTGTGGATATCAGGAGTGCTATATTTTCTGGAGAGCTGCTAACATGAATATTCATTAAAATTAGAACAAGAGGGGGTCAAAGCAAAGTAGTTTAAGAATTTGAATGCTGTTCACTTTCATATACATTTAAAAATGTGGGCCATAGGAATGATCATGCTGAATCAGACCAGTTGTACATCTAGATCAAGCATTTGTCTACAACAATAGCCAATATCAGATGCTTCAGAGAATGGTGCAAGGATACCTACAATGAACAATTATAGAAATATCTGCCCATAAGGGAAGTTTCTTCCCAATGCTTGACTAAAGTTAGTCATAGGCTTATGACCTAAAGTATGAAGGTTTATATCTTTGATTTATTTATTTTTATTTGGTGGAACTGTATGGTTTCGTTAGCCATATAAAGGTGCAATCCATTTTTCAATCCTACTCATCTCCTGGACTTGATGTCATGCAGCAGTGAGTTCCAAGGATTAATTATTCCTTTTATAGAAGTGAATGGCCCCATCACCCATCGATAAACAATTCAACTATCTGCTCGTTTACCTGCTCATACAATTGAAAATTGTCCTCCTTATTTCAAACCGTCCTATAGACTTGTTCCAGCCTACACTATGGGTGAAACCCTAGCCTTATTGACATCAGAAGCAAAACTCCCATTTACTTCAGTAGGGACAAGATTTCACCCCTTTGCTATATCTCCTCCTTTTTGCTATCCTTATTCTTCTTTCTCATCACACAATCTCATCTGTGTTGTTGGGATGACTTTTTCCACTGAAGCTCCTGCTAGCTTGAATAGCTTTCATGCATCTTTCTAGCCCACCAGATCAGTATCTACTATCAGATTTCACCTGTAATGACAAATTATCTTCAATTTATGAACTGGAACTTCTCATAAGAAGTAGCTTATCTACCATGAAGAAAGGTAGCACCACCTCCAAGGTGGGAAATTGTATCCTAACCAGTCTGTTTTGCAGAACTATATTATGAAATATATTTTTACCTGAAAGTTTTATTTCTTTAGTCTGATTTGATCTAGTCCACATTAGTATTTTTACATATTTGTGGATGTATTGGCTCAGGATTTCTGTAAACATAATTCTAGAAGGATAAAGCACAGAATATAGAATTCGCCAACAGTGATCCAAGGTACTGTTTCTATGAAAGTTTCACCATACAAAACCGCAGTTTGTAACTGAACACTATTAACCAAAATGGGCAGAGTTCTGCAGATTTAGTTTGGTGATAGATATGATTCCTGTTAGCACAAAGATATCTCTTGGTTCAGTATAAATTATGCTTGTCCAAAAAAAGAACTTAGAGCTAATTAAAAATATATTTGTGAAAGTTTTGCTTTGGGGGGAAGGGTTGTGCATTTTAGGCCCTGGTTTTATACAGATTAGAATCATAGAATCATAGAATATCAGAGTTGGAAGGGACCTCAGGAGGTCATCTAGTCCAACCCCCTGCTCAAAGCAGGACCTAATCCCAACTAAATCATCCCAGCCAGGGCTTTCTCAAGCCTGACCTTAAAAACCTCTAAGGAAGGAGATTCCACCACCTCCCTAGGTAACCCATTCCAGTGCTTCACCACCCTCCTAGTGAAAAAGTTTTTCCTAATATCCAATCTAAACCTCCCCCACTGCAACTTGAGACCATTACTCCTTGTTCTGTCATCTGGTACCACTGTGAACAGTCTAGATCCATCCTCTTTGGAACCCCCTTTCAGGTAGTTGAAAGCAGCTATCAAATCCCCCCTCATTCTTCTCTTCTGCAGACTAAACAATCCCAGTTCCCTCAGCCTCTCCTCATAACTCATGTGCTCCAGCCCCCTAATCATTTTTGTTGCCCTCCGCTGGACTCTTTCCAATTTTTCCACATCCTTCTTGTAGTGTGGGGCCCAAAACTGGACACAGTACTCCAGGTGAGGCCTCACCAATGTCGAATAGAGGGGAACGATCACGTCCCTCGATCTGCTGGCAATGCCCCTACTTATACAGCCCAAAATGCCGTTAGCCTTCTTGGCAACAAGGGCACACTGTTGACTCATATCCAGCTTCTCGTCCACCGTAACCCCTAGGTCCTTTTCTGCAGAACTGCTGCCTAGCCACTCGGTCCCTAGTCTGTAACAGTGCATGGGATTCTTCCGTCCTAAGTGCAGGACTCTGCACTTGTCCTTGTTGAACCTCATCAGGTTTCTTTTGGCCCAATCCTCTAATTTGTCTAGGTCCCTCTGTATCCTATCCCTACCCTCCAGCGTATCTACCACTCCTCCCAGTTTAGTGTCATCTGCAAATTTGCTGAGAGTGCAGTCCACGCCATCCTCCAGATCATTAATGAAGATATTGAACAAAACCGGCCCCAGGACCGACCCTTGGGGCACTCCGCTTGAAACCGGCTGCCAACTAGACATGGAGCCGTTGATCACTACCCGTTGAGCCCGACGATCTAGCCAGCTTTCTATCCACCTTATAGTCCATTCATCCAGCCCATACTTCTTTAACTTGCCGGCAAGAATACTGTGGGAGACCGTATCAAAAGCTTTGCTAAAGTCAAGGAATAACACATCCACTGCTTTCCCCTCATCCACAGACCCAGTTATCTCCTCATAGAAGGCAATTAGGTTAGTCAGGCATGACTTGCCCTTGGTGAATCCATGCTGACTGTTCCTGATCACTTTCCTCTCCTCTAAGTGCTTCAGAATTGATTCCTTGAGGACCTGCTCCATGATTTTTCCAGGGACTGAGGTGAGGCTGACTGGCCTGTAGTTCCCCGGATCCTCCTTCTTCCCTTTTTTAAAGATGGGCACTACATTAGCCTTTTTCCAGTCATCCGGGACCTCCCCCGATCGCCATGAGTTTTCAAAGATAATGGCCAATGGCTCTGCAATCACATCCGCCAACTCCTTTAGCACCCTCGGATGCAGCGCATCCGGCCCCATGGACTTGTGCTCGTCCAGTTTTTCTAAATAGTCCCGAACCACTTCTTTCTCCACAGAGGGCTGGTCACCTTCTCCCCATACTGTGCTGCCCAGTGCAGCAGTCTGGGAGCTGACCTTGTTCGTGAAGACAGAGGCAAAAAAAGCATTGAGTACATTAGCTTTTTCCACATCCTCGGTCACTAGGTTGCCTCCCTCATTCAGTAAGGGGCCCACACTTTCCTTGACTTTCTTCTTGTTGCTAACATACCTGAAGAAACCCTTCTTGTTACTCTTAACATCTCTTGCTAGCTGCAACTCCAAGTGTGATTTGGCCTTCCTGATTTCACTCCTGCATGCCTGAGCAATATTTTTATACTCCTCCCTGGTCATTTGTCCAATCTTCCACTTCTTGTAAGCTTCTTTTTTGCGTTTAAGATCAGCAAGGATTTCACTGTTTAGCCAAGCTGGTCGCCTGCCATATTTACTATTCTTTCTACACATCGGGATGGTTTGTTCCTGCAACCTCAATAAGGATTCTTTAAAATACAGCCAGCTCTCCTGGACTCCTTTCCCCCTCATGTTATTCTCCCAGGGGATCCTGCCCATCAGTTCCCTGAGGGAGTCAAAGTCTGCTTTTCTGAAGTCCAGGGTCCGTATTCTGCTGCTTTCCTTTCTTCCTTGTGTCAGGATCCTGAACTCGACCATCTCATGGTCACTGCCTCCCAGGTTCCCATCCACTTTTGCTTCCCCTACTAATTCTTCCCGGTTTGTGAGCAGCAGGTCTAGAAGAGCTCTGCCCCTAGTTGGTTCCTCCAGCACTTGCACCAGGAAATTGTCCCCTACACTTTCCAAAAACTTCCTGGATTGTCTGTGCACCGCTGTATTGCTCTCCCAGCAGATATCAGGGTGATTAAAGTCTCCCATGAGAACCAGGGCCTGCAATCTAGTAACTTGTGCTAGTTGCTGGAAGAAAGCCTCGTCGACCTCATCCCTCTGGTCTGGTGGTCTATAGCAGACTCCCACCATGACATCACCCTTGTTGTTCACACTTCTAAACTTAATCCATTACTTTGCAGAAGTGCACATATGTGTGATTTTTTTGTACTCTAAACATGATAGCTTCAAGTGGGATTTGGAAGGGGGACTTGGCCATAGTAACACTGAAAACTGCAGTGCCTAACTTTTAGGCACCCTGACGCCTAGCAAAATTCACAGCCCTGAGTTAGACATGCGGGCTCGCTATGCAACACATGGGAAGAGTTTGGCTCTTAAGAATGGGATTCACAAAAGCCAGCGTACTGTGTGGGGAGCCACCTAAGCTAGCCAGTAGAAAGTGCTGTGGAAAAGGGTGTAGCCTCATCTCTGCTCCTCACCCCAAAGAAGGTAGATGCCTAACTCCAGGTGGAAGGAGGCACCTATCTCTGCTTGGGATTCACAGCTGGGAATAGTCTCAGAATTAGACCCCCTAAGACAGGCACAGGGCATCCCTGGGCACCCCCTTGAGGTCTGCTGTGGGACTGCAGGTGAGTCCTGCCTTGATTTCCCTTCACCCAGGGTATAAATATGTCCATGCCAGGATGCCGGTACTGAAGAACCACTCCCTTTGGAGGATGTCATTTATTTAACAGAAAAGATCAATACAAAGCATATGCAAAACCTTCGCTCAGCTTCTCCAACAGAAAACCTTCTGCCTCTGGGTTTATCAATCTTACATCTTGGTCTTTTAGCCAAAGAGCACTTTCATACTGATTTCCTCATCTGAAGCCAGGGTCTCTGCAGGGTGCTCTGCTGGCTGCCCCTTTTCATAGAATCATAGAAATGAAGGGCTGGAAGGACCTCAAGAAGTCGTCGAGTCCAGCCCCCTGCATTGTGACAGTAAACCTAGACCATCCCTGACAGCTGTTTGACCAACTTGTTTTTTAAAGCTTCCAATAATTGGTACTTCATGACCTCCATCAAGCATTTAAGTGCCGGGGCTCAAGCAATTTTTTTTCTTTCATAACTGATGTTATGAAGATGCCTGGGCTATGAACTACCAAGCCTAGTTTGTTTATCACATCTACTACTTCACCCCATCCACTAGGTCCATAACTCTATCAAAAGAAGGAAATTAAGTTGGTTTGGCATGACTTGTTCTTGACAAATCCATGCTGACTATGCCTTATAACCCTATTATCTTCCAGGTGCTAACAAATTCATTGTTTAATAATTTGGTCCAGTATCTTTCCAGCTATTGAAGTGAAACTGACTGGTCTATAAATCCCTGAGTCCTCCTTGTTCCCTTTTTTAAAGTTAGATACTATGTGCACCCTTCCACGATCTTCTGGGACCTCTCCCCTCCTCCAGGAGTTCTCAAAAATAATTGCTAATGGCTTTATATTGCTTCAACCAGTTCCTTAAGCACCCTAGGATGAATTTCATCAGGCCCGGCTGACTTTAATACATCTAACTTATCTAAATATTCTTTAACCTGTTCTTTTCCTATGGATTCCTTCCTGCTGGTTGTTAATATTAATTGTGTTAAGTATCTGATCATCATTAACCTTTTTAGTGAAGACTGAAACAAAATAGGCTTTAATCACTTCACCTTTCTTGATGTCATCAGTTATTAGCTCTCCTTCCCCACTAAGCAGATGGCCTACACTTGCCTTCATCTTTCTCCTAATGTATTCAAAGAACATCTTCTTATTGCCTTTTACATCCCTTGCCAGGTGTAACTGATTTTTAGCCTTAGCCTTTCTGATTTTGTCCCTACATACTTGTGCTGTTCCTTTGTACTCCTCATTGCCACATTGACCTTGTTTCCACTTTTTGTAGAATTACTTTTTGATTTTCAGGTCATTAAGGAGCTCCTGATAGAGCCATGTTTGCCTCTTACTTTTCTTCCTGTCATTCCTTTGCATGAGAATAGTTTGCAGTGGTGCCTTTAATATTGTCTCTTTGAGGAATACCAGCTCTCTTCAACTCTTTTTTCCCTTAGATTTTCTTTCCATTGGACCTCATCTACCGGTTCTCTGAGTTTGTTAAAGTCTGCTTTCTTGAAGTCCGTTACCTTTATTCTGCTGCTCTCACTTCTTCCTTTCCTTAGAATCATAACATCTATCATTTCATGATCACTGTCACCCAAATTGCCTTTCACCTTCAGATTCACTACCAATTCCTCCATGTTGGTCATAATCAAGTCTAAAATGGCTGTTCCCCTGGTTACTTCCACCACTTTCTGAAAATAAGTTGTCCATGATTCATTCCAAAAACTTACTGGAAATTTTGTGTTTTGCCATATTACTTTCCCAAAAGATGTCTGGGTAGTTAAAATCCCTCATTACTACCAAGTCCTGTGTTTTGGATATTTCTGTTGCTTTAGAAATGCCTCATTTACCTCCTCTTCCTCACTTGGTGATCTATAGTTGACCCCCACACACACACCATGAGATCTCTCCTATTTTTCAACCCTGACAGTACATCTCTCTTTGCTCAGTAAGCCCCAAATAGTTATCTGGGAGGTATCTTGAGGATCCTTCTCCCAGGCGGCTCCCTTTTCCCTCCGTGTGAGTCTTCTTCCCATGAGCCCCTTCTTCCTGGGAATACCCAACCTAACTGAGCTTGGGCAACCTTTTTATAAGGACCAAGTTCTCAGTTTCCAATTATCCATTAAGAAGCCACTTGGGGCAGTCAGTTACTCCCAGGTGGGCCTTCAGAAGGCAATCTCAGGAAAAAAGGGCCCTGACTCCCCTTAAAGGGGCATGTTTTGTGTAGCACTAGGTCAGTCATTAAAAAACAAAACAAAATAACAAGATAATGAACAGTGATTAGAGCCCTTGCCCAGGATGTGGAGCAGGAATTTGAATGCACATAAGAACAGCCATCCTGTCTTCCAACCATGGTCAGTGGCCAGTGCCAGATGCTTCAGAGGGAATGAACAGAACAGGACAATGTATCGAGTGTTGCATCCCCTGTTTCCACTCCCAGCTTCTGGTTTAGGGACACCCAGAGCATGAGGTTGTATCCCTGACCAGCTTGGCTAACAGACATTGATGAACCTACCAAATTCTTTTTTGAACCCAGTTATACGTGTGGCCTTCACAACATCCCGTGGAAGTAAGTTCTACAGGTTGACTGCATGGTATGAAGAAGTACTTCCTTATGTTTGTTTTAAACCTTCTGCCCATTAAGTTAATCAGGTGACTCCCTCATGCTTATTGTGATGCTGGCAGACCAGGTGCCAGCTCCTGCCCAGGCTTTAGGCCTCAGCTGAACACTGACAAATTCATTGCTGGAAACCAGTCTGTTCCATCTGTGAGTTAGTATGGTTAAGATGGGTAGTGAACTTTAAAAATGTGTTTAGTGTTTAGACTTTATGAAGTGCTTGTAAATTGTTGCATGCATTAATCTCATTTATAATACCTTTATCACATGCTATAAAGTAATGCTTTGCTTTATGACTATAAAAATCTTTGCTTTGAAACTGTGAACCCAGTCAGGACAGATCATCTTCCAACCATCAAAAAGGGTTATCAAAACTAAATGGGCCATTAAGGGACAACACAATACAAAGATTTTGTTAATTGCCCTTTCACACCCATGTAGAGGCTTCATGCAAAACGGTTCATCCCATAAGCTTGAATACTGGAAGAAGGAAATAAAAATAGCTGATGATTTTTTCTTTTCATTTCTTTTGCTGTTTGGACTCTCACAGGACTGGAGCTATGAAAGAGAAACAGAGATCCCCCAAATCAACCTGGATTAGCCCTAAACAATTTTCAAAGATGATGAATTAGTACAACTCCATCACCTTTAAGAGCATAGACTGTAACTCATTTGTGTATATATACTTGCCTGCTTTAACCTTGTAATAACTCTCTCATTTCTTTTTTCCTAGTTAATAAATCTTTAGTTAGTTTATTACAGGACTGGCTACAAATGTTGTCTTTGGTGAGAGATATGAGGTACACAATGACTGGGTTAAGTGACTGGTCTCCTGGGACTGGAAGCAAACTAAATATTTTGTGATCTTTGATGTGTATCAACCAACTATCCTGGGTGGCAAGATAAATTGGACTGCCCAAGGGGACTGTCTATGACTCCATGATAAGACTGCTATAGTGCTTCAAGAGTTCACATTTGTTACTGGGTTGGTGAAATCTAATTATACAACATACAACCAGTTTGGGGCCTCTGCCCTGAGGTTGGCACTCACGGTCATGAACAACTCCAGACAGCATGACACTTGTGTTACGAGAAATGGTAAGTGACACTTCCTCTACACCATTCATGATTTTATAGACCTCTATTACATCCCCTTTTAATCCTCTCTTTTCCAAGAAGAACAGTTTTCTACTCTATTAACACCGTAATTTCAGACAGTTTCTCCAATTTGTCACTTTAAAAGAATGGCTCGGGTGTGGGACTCTCCCTCACATCCCTTGCAGTGAAAACTGAAACAAAGAAGTAAATTATCTTCTCTGTAAAGGCCTTGTCTTCCTTGAGTGCACCTTCAGCACCTCAGTTCTCTAGTGGCTCCATTGATTGTTTGGTAGTCTTCCAGCTTCTGATGTACTTCAAAACATTGCTGTTAGTTTGTGTGTCTTTTGCTAGTTGCTCTTCAAATTCTTTTTTGGTGTGCCGAATTATACTTTTACACTTGATTTGCCAGAGTTTATTCTCCTTTCTATTTTCTTCAATACTATTTGACTTCCAATTTTAAAAAGAGGCCTTTTTGCCTCTAATTGCCTCTTTTACTCAGTTTTTTTAGCCAGGGTGGAATTTTTTTGGTCTTCTTACTTTTCTTTATTTGTGGTATGCATGTAGTTTGAGCCTCTATTATAGTGTTTTTAAACAGTTTCCATGCACCTGTCAGGCATTTTACTTTTGTGACTGTTCCTTTTAATTTCTGTTTCTCTAGCTTCCTCATTTTTGCATAGGTACCTTTTGTGAATTTAAATGCTACTGTGGTAGATTTCTTTGGTATTCACTCCCCCCGCCCCAGGATGTTAAATTTAATTACATTATGGTAACTATTACCAATCAATTCAGCTATATTCACCTCTTGGACCAGATGTTGTACTCCACTTAGGACTGAATCAAGAATTGCCTCTCCCTTTGTGGTTTCCAGGAATAGCTGCTCCAAGAAGCAGTCATTAATGGTGTCTAGAAATCTTATCTTTGCATCCTGTCCTGAGCTGACATGTACCTAGTCAATATGGGGATAGTTGAGATCCTCCATTATTACTGGGCTTTGTGTTTTTGTAGCCTCTCTAATCTCCCTAAGCATTTCACATCACCATTGCCATCTTGGTCAGGTGGTCAGCAGTATGTTCCTACTGATATGCTCTTAGTAGTGAAGCATGAAATTTTAATCTAGAGGGATTATATGGTACAGTTGGATTTGTTTAAAATGTTTACTATACTTTCCTCTATGGTTTCTTTCACATATAGTGCCACTCCTCTACCAGCATGTACCTACTCTGTCGTTCTTACATATTTTGTACCTTTGTATTACCACATCCCATTGATTATCATCATTCCACCATTCCACCATCATTTCTCATTTCATACCAGGAACTCAAATTCACCGATCTTATTATTTAGACTTCTAGCATTTGTATACAAGCACTTATAAACATTTGTCAATATTTAGTTATCTGCCTTCATGTGTGGCAATTCAAGAGGATTCTCTTTCATTTCACTGTTTCTCTTCAGTTTCTACATATACTTTACCAACTTCTATCCTCTCCTCTTTACTAGGATATAGAGTATCCCCTTCAATAAATCATCCCCTAAGGGATCTTTCTGTATGAACTGTGTGCTCCTCCGTATCTGTTAGCTTAACTCCAGACCTTAGTTTACAACTACAATTTTAAAATTTTAAATGCCAGCAATCTAATTCTGTTTGGACCCATCCTTCCTGAATCATAAAATCATAGAAGATTAGGGTTGGAAGGGACCTCAGGAGGTCATCTAGTCCAACCCCTGCTCAAAGCAGGACCAACCCCAACTAAATCATGCCAGCCAGGGCTTTGTCAACAGGGTCCTCCTTTCCCAAAAGGTTTCCCAGTTCCCAATAAACCTATATCTCTCCTCTCAACACCATCATCTCATCCACGTATTGACACCCTGCAGTTCTGCGTAACTGGCCCATCACGTGGAACTGGAAGTATTTACGAGAATGCTACCACGGACATCCTAGACTTTAATCTCTTATCTAGCAACCTCATTTTGGGCTCTAGGACCCCTCTCTTGCTTTTCCCTATGTCAGTGGTGCCTACATGTACCATGACCACTGCTTCCTCCCCAGCACTGCACCCGTCTGCAACTTTTACACCTAGCATGCTATTCACCATGCAGTTCTCTTAGTCATCACCAACCCAACTATCTGTATTTCTAATAATTGAACCCCCATTATTGTTATCTGTCTCTTCCTAATAACTGGGGTCCCTTCTTCTACAGATATATCCTCAGTGCAAGAGGATACCATGACATTATCTGCAAGAACAGACTCCACTTGTGTCTCCATATTCCCAGGAGAGCATCTAGAGCATTGGACTACGTGGTATTTTGGCCTCCCCTGTATAAATATAATGTAATTAGAGCAGGGCGACTAGAACCTGGGTCTCCCACCTCAGTCCTCTAACCGCTGGGCTATACAGTCACTCTGGCCCAATGGATATTTAATTTATATAAAGTGGAACCGCTTCAACAGAGCACCCTAGAAGTTAGTATACTCTCCTAGGAGGGAGGATAACCAAGTTCATATCTCTGCTCCACAAGAGACAGAGAGATCCATGTCCAGGGGAGTGCTGTAACCACTGGGCTAAAAGTTAAGGAGACTACCACTTCCTCCTCTGGCTGTTTTATGTGGGTTAGGCTCTGAACACACCTACTAGATCAGACCCTTAAGGCAAGCTACGAAGGATTTAGGATGGAGTTAAGTACTGAGTTGCTGGGCAGTGTCAGGATTTAGGCAGCTTTGTGTATACCCAGTCACTGAAACATTAGTGCCTTGGGGACTTTGACAGTGGAAATTTAGACACCTAGGGAACTTAGGTGTCTACAGTGTTAGTCAGCAGCTAAGCAGGGCTTTTGTGCATGCCAGTTGTTCAGTTTAGGCACCTGAGTCCCCCTTGTGAATCCGATCCTTACATCACATATACAGTTGCCAAAGGGGTTGTGTGCATACAGATTCCAATGCCAGTATATTCGGATATTAATATATAAAAAAAAAAACTTAATTGAGAACCCACTGAAAATCAGGCATGTGTAATCAATACGGATACAGTTTAATGGATTCCTTATTTTTGCCTGTGTATTTTATTGTTCACCAGTTTATTTCTAGCCATCATTTTATATCAAGGGTCGTCAACCTCTGGCACGCGGCTCGCCAGGGTAAGCACCCTGGTGGGCCAGACCAGTTTGTTTACCTGCTGCGTCCGCAGGTTTGGCCGATCTCGGCTCCCACTGGCTGCGGTTCGCCGCTCCGGGCCAATGGGGGCGGCGGGAAGTGACGGCCAGCACATCCCTCGGCCCGCGCCACTTCCCGCAACCCTCATTGGCCTGGAGCAGTGAACCGTGGCCAGTGGGAGCCGCAATCGGCCGAACCTGCAGAGGCAGCAGGTAAACAAACTGGCCCGGCCCGCCAGGGTGCTTACTCTGGTGAGCCGCATGCCAGGTGTTGCCGACCCCTGTTTTATATTAAATCTAAAGGCCAGATTCAGCCCTGGTGTCACAACATTCTCTTCAATAAGCTGCATTCTCTTACACTAGGGATGAATTCAGGCTCTTGTATATACAAAAGTCCAGATCCCTTATCATACTCTTCAGCTTCCCATTAATAACCTGCTTTACTATGCATTGCTGTGTCAGGGTTAATCTCCAGAATTCCTGACAAGTGGAAACAAAAAATTAGGCAAGACAAAATATTGCCTGGCCTAGCTTCACTTGTTTTTATTTCTTCTCTTTTTCTTGATCTTGACATTAGTTAGAGTCACAGAGCTTTCATTAGATATCTAAAGAAAGCTCAATTGCACAAGAAAACAAGGCAGTGCAAAAGTGCTATCCAGTACATCACAGAAAGCATGAAATATCAGCTGAGTTATTACTGAAAAACCCAAAATCTATACAATGATCATGTTGCTCATTATTTAAATTATGTAATTTTATCCATAGAAATTAAAGTGGTGAATTATTGGAAGGGTAATTAAAAGAGCAGATGAGAAAGTGAACTGTAGTAAGGAGAAGAAAAGGCTGCGAATTAAGATTAATTGATTTTTCCAACTTTTAATGGGAGCTCCTAGAAATATTGTGCCAGAAACAAGCACAATGTTTCCAGGGGGCACAGGAAGACTGAAAATGCTGCTGCTACACCCTTGTAAAGATAACCCCATTTGCTCTACTTCTAACAGAACAAAACAAATGTTTTAGTGTAGGGAGCTGCAGATATGGGGTTGGTATCTGAAACCTGAAAATAGGCTTGATAATGCAAGGTGCTAAGCACTCTGGCCCCACCCTAGCAAAGCAGCTTAGCATGTGCTTAACTTTAAGCAAGAGTTCAGAACATGCTTAAGTACTTTGCTGAACTAGAGCCAGAATGTTGAACATTTGGCAGAATTGAGCCCTAAAAGAATGAGGAGACCATATCAACTAGCCATTCCTGTATTTAGAGCCTAATCCTGGAACAATAAAGTCAATGGGAGCTTTACCTTTGATTTAATGGGTACAGAATCAAGCCCTTAAATCTGCAGAATCGATCCAATCCTGAAAAGTGAGGACATTACGAGAGTAAGGAGGCATATAATGGATGAGAAACTATCCAAAATGAAACAGTAGGTGAAAATCCAATGACTCAGATTGGATAAATTCCTTGCCTTCGGGAGGTGAGAAACAAAATGGATCTATGGCCTGGTCACGGCAGGGAACACCTATAGCACTAAATTGCAATTCTACAGATTCCTTGTTAATGGCGTATACTACAGGATATACATATTAATGTGATGTATATATTTATATTACCATGAACCTACTGAAAATGTAGACCTTTTCAAGATGCTTTTAGTATAATTTAGAAAATCAACTTTAGACAATTATTTTGGATTAGGTAATGGCAAATGCATGATAAATAAATTTAAGAAGGCTCTTGAGGATATGAAACTATTATTAAATTAGAACGTCAACTAAAAATGATAAGGCCTGGTGATTACAGTTTCATTAGTTGTATATTCGACAGTGTCACCTAACAGCTTTGTTGATTGCACATAATTGACTGTGCTTTCAAAATTCAGCACAACAGAGTCTCTCTCTTTAAAAAAAACAAAAGAAAAAAAAAATTAAAATCCAGATAGTTTCATTTAAAGGAGAACTGCAAGGCTAGAATGAAAGTGGAATTGAGTCCATATATTATTATTTTATATGTATACACACACACACACACACGATGACTCGCAAATGTTGGGATCACTCGGAACATAAATATGTTTAAACTTACTTTTCATAAAATTATTTTTCCTCTATAGCTTCTTGGTTCACTAAAGTCATCCCAGAATATATCATTCTGACACTGCTGATAAAATCAGCCCCATGCAGTGCATTCAGGCTGGTTGTTATATTTCCCTGAATGATTTCTCTTACCCATCTCTAGAGATGTTTCATCCCTAGAGATGTTTCATCCCTAGCTCTCTACTCAGCCAAAAAAAAAAAAGTCAATCATGTTTATTATGGTAGTGCTTAAGGACCAACCAAAATAGGGGCCCCATTGAGCCAGGCACTGTCCCTTTCCCAAAGAGCTTACAATCTAAATGGACAAGACAGACACAGAGTGGAGGAGAGGGTCTAACACAAGCAGAGTGATCGATGTGGTAGCAGCTAATGGCATGAAATCACCATATTTTCAGGGGTTACAAAAATGGGGTTACAAAAAATGGAAAGAAAAAGTGATGGGAAAGTGGTGAGGAGGACAGGCAGGGTAGAAGAGGGTAAGAGGGGCAGGTGTGGAGTAAAGCTGAGGCAAAGATATTGTGAAGAGTCTTGGCAAGGATATTCAATCAGCACAGGGCAAAGAAAGTCCAGTCAAAACTATAGAAAGTAGTCTGAATGTCCAGAAGTCCCTCCTTTTAGCAGCTTCTGCAGTTGCTTCTTCCAGATGGAGTCTGTGGCTGGCTCCTCTCTGCATTTTTCTCCCTAGGCTAGGGGAGGGATCATAGTGCCATGTAGCGGGGTGGTCACCCGCTCCGGTCCTGAAAGGGTTACAGCCAGCCCTGGGAGAGGGCTGGGGCTGCCAGCCAAAGACAAGGCTGATGGGGAAGGCAGCCACAGCTGGGGCCATGCCCCAATCAGGCCACAGCTGGCCCTATAAAAGGCTGTGGGCCAGGAGCTCAGGCACTCTCTGTCTAGCTGTGGAGAGAGATGGGCCTGGCTGCTTGGGAGCTTAACAGGGTACCTAGAGTGGAGCAGGGCTGGGGGAAAGGCCAGAGGACCCGGGGAACTCCAGGCTGGAAAACCCCCAGGCTGCAGGCCTTGGTAAAGGCTGGGAAGGGTACTGGGGTTGCAGAGGGGCAGCCCAGGGTAGGCAAAGCAGGTGCAGCCCAGGGTAGGCAGGTCCAAACCCCCCTTGCCGATGATGAGTGGTATAGACTTCAGTCTGCCCCAGTGAGCGGGGTCTAGATGGTGACTGGCAGTAGCCAGTGAGGTGAGGTGGGGGTAGAGGGTTGGGGGTTCCCCTGAGTGGGGAGACCCAGAGAGTGAGGGTACTGCCAGGGGGCAGCACCCAAGGTAAAGGGGCACCGGAGTCCCCGAGGGACATGGGGGCTTAAGGCATGCNAATAAATGTTAGTCTTAAAGGTGCCACAGGACTCTCTGTTGCTTATGTATATAGTTGATCTGTAAGACTCCTTTCTCCTTCCTAATGTAACAATTGTGCATGCCTTTATTTAATAAATGCCTTTATTCAATAAATGACATCTCCAAAAAACTGTTCCTCATGCAGATATTTTCATGTCTTTCTCTCAAAAATAGAATTTTAGTATAATTGTTCTATTTTTGTCCAAGAACAGCAGCTGTTTTATTGATATATTGTTTTATTGTCACAGAACAGCTGAGCAGTACTTGTGAGTCCTTCGTGAAATTCCAGAGTAATTGCTGCCAGTAGCTTTTTATTTCTTGTTATTTATTAAAAAAATATTTCAGGTGAACAGAAGCAATTAATTAACAAGCAAATATGAATAAGCACATGATCTAATGTCCTGGGGTCTTGGTTACTTCTTATTGTGCATCTAAACATTGGAAGAAGAGCCAGCATATACCCACTCTAACTGAGACCTTCGAAACACCTTATTAGCATTTAGCAATATACTATCATGAGTATGCAATCTACTTCTCAATGTCTTTCACATTCAAATCCCTAACAGTTCCAGTGCTCCTCATGTCTTTGAGACTAAGTTCAAATCTATTACATGTATCCCAGACAGTTTAAAGTCCAACAGAATATTGCATATTTACACACATTTCAACTTTAAATATTCAAAACACACAACTATAAAGCACTACATCTTTCCCTTTAATGCCTTTCTTATATTTTATATGAATATAGAAAGATGCTTTACAATTTTGTAGGCCAAAGCCTCAGTTTTATACATTAGCATAGCTCAATTGACTTCAAGAAAGCTATTTCCATATACACGAGCTGAGGATCTTGCTTTCTGTTTTCAACAACTGGACATGCTCCTTCTCCACCAGTCTTCCTCCCTGCCCTCCCCTTTATATTATATTATATTATATTTATTACAGGGATCGGCAACCTTTGGCATGCGGCACGCCCGGGTAAGCCCCCTGGCAGGCCAGGCTGGTTTGTTTACCTGCCGCGTCCACAGGTTTGGCCAATCGCAGTTCCCACTGGCCACGGTTCACCACTCCAGGCCAATGGGGGCTGCAGGAAGCAGCGCGGGCTGAGGGATATGCTGGCTGCCACTTCTCGCAGCCCCCATTGGCCTGGGATGGTGAACTGAGGCCAGTGGGAACCGCGATCGGCCGAACCTGTGGACACGGCACGTAAACAAACCAGCCCAGCCCGCCAGGGTGCTTACCCTGGTGGGCCGCATTCCAAAGGTTGCTGATCCCTATTATATTATATTATATTTCAAAAGGATAAAGCTAGCTGTATTTTATTTTGTTTTTGGATTGTGGAACTGTTCTTAAGAGGTAAGTTACAGAATTATGTATTTTTTAAAAGTAAACATAGGCACACCTACACAACCCACAGCAGGGAGCCTCCCAGCATGGGTCAACAGACTTGGGCTAGCAGAGCTTGCACTAGTGCTCTAAAAATAGGTGTGCAGACAGCGCTTTGAAGTTGCAGCTTGGGCTCTGAGGCCTAGGGAGGAGGGTGAGCTTCAGAGCCCAACCTCCAGCCCAGGTACAACTTCAAAGCATTGTCTACATGGCTGTTTTTAGAGAGCTAGCACAAGCCGCACCAGCCCAAACCAATCAAACTGGACCAGGAGGCTTAAACCGGACTAGGAGACTTACTGTTGCATGCTGTGTAGACTTATCCTATAAAGGTGGATCCAGCTTCACTGAAGTGAATATGAGTTTTAATATTGACTTCAATGGCAGTAAATAAGTCCCATGGTGTACATGAAAAGTATCAACAGCCCTAAAAACCAAATTTCTTTATTTAACTGTGTTGCAGGGCCCACTCACCCCTGCCTCTGCTGAAGGCCACAAACAGCTCAGAGACCTTTATGTTGGTAAAACACCCGGTGCAGTTTATTTACAGCGTAAGTTCCCACCACCATTGTACATTATACAACCTTACTCCTACAGTCATAGGGGGCCCTCAGCTCCTGAGGCAAGCAGGAAGAGCAAGTGAGCAAGAAAGCACTGACTCACTCACACACACACTCTCTTTTTATCTATCTACTTCCCCTCCCCTTCCTTCCTTTTTGTAGTCTCTTCCTAATGGCTTAATTAGCCTTTCATCTCTCCTCCACTCATCAATTAGTTACAACTCTTCTTAACAAGGTCTGTTCTGCAGTGTTAAATTGGAGCTGCAGCGACCAGAGTGCTGGCACAGGCTATGTCTACACTACTAATTATTTTGATATAACTTATGTTGCTCAAGGATGTGAATAATCCACCTCCCTAAGCGACATAAATTATACTGACCTAAGTGCCAGTGTGGACAGTGTAGCCTATAGGATTAACCTTCTTGCTTGCATATATATATATTTTCTTATAGTTTAAGTATTTGGTTTATTGCAATAGGCTTATAGATTTATATTAAAGTAAATTTGGCTGTAATGCAAAGGGACCTACAGGCTATATCCTGTATGTTAAACTAAGGCAAAGTTACCATATCTATATTAAGACATTTAACTAGATAAGCACCCACGCATATGTCTAAGACCTTTTATCTAGACAGATAGACAATGGAAGAATGGGATAAGGGGGTTTCCAAGTTGGTGCGCACAGACTTAACAGGTACACCACAAGGAAAGAACTGAAATGACTAAAAAGAACAAAAATAACATATGTGCATAGGTACATGTCATCAATACGCACAAACATACTAGCCTATGAAGTAAGCGTACTCTAACATTTTGTGGGTGAGGAATGAAATTTGGGCATAGGAGGAAGGATTTCCAGCACTTATGCCCTATAAAAGAGGTGACCCACCTCGCTAGAGTATTCTATTTCTACTCTATCTCTCTTCCTCTTCCTCTTCTATTCTATCTACTACGACTACTATTAGTAGGCTGTACTTGTTCTTCTTAACTTTCTAAGTTTCAAGGGAACTAGGCTAAGCTTGGTTTCCCTAAGCTTTTGTTTTTAGTTTTATTAGGTTTTGATTTTAAGTTTAAGTTAGTCAATAAACCCTAAGTTAGCTATGATAGCTCTTAGCTTTTTCTAAGCACTGCATCTCTCACTCAAGAATTGAGAAACCTGAACCGTGAGGCTGGACCTGTGTCTCTTACCACCAGGTTATCAAGGAAGGGTGTGAGTATATTAACCAAAGCTTTGTAGCATATAATACTATATTACCATATGTATATTTTGAATAGCAGTAATGCAATTGTAACTTTGTAATTCTGATTATTTTACCATTTAATTACTATTTCATTGATTTTAATAAAAAGTCTTTAAGGCTATATCTTTCTCAGTGTGAGCTTCCTGTCATACCCCCGAGAGTCCTTTGTAAATTCTGTGGAGCCTGATTCGGGACAAGAACTTTTATCTTCTGATCAAACAGATTGGTGAGCCTAAAACACATACAATCCAAATTAATATTATTAACATCCTAAATCAGGCAACAACAGCACTATGTCGGCGGAAGAGCTTTTCCCGCTGACATAGCTACCACCTCCCAAGAAGCGAGGAATTATTAAGCCAACAAGAGTGCTCTCTCCTGTCGGCTTAGAGCAGGGATCAGCTACCTTTGGCACGCTGCTCACCAGGGTAAGCACCCTGGCAGGCCGGGCCGGTTTGTTTACCTGCCGCGTCTGCAGGTTCGGCCGATCGCGGCTTCCACTGGCCGCGGTTCGCTGTCCGAGGCCAATGGGGGCTGTGTGAAGCGGCGCGGGCTGAGGGATGTGCTGGCCGCCGCTTCCCGCAGCCCCCATTGGCCTGGGATGGCGAACCGCGGCCAGTGGGAGCCGCGATTGGCCGAACCTGCGGACGCGGCAGGTAAACAAACCGGCCCAGCCCGCCAGGGTGCTTACCCTGGCGAGCCGCGTGCCAGAGGTTGCCGATCCCTGGCTTAGAGCGTCTTCACCAGAAGTGCTACAGTGGCACAGCTGCATCAGTGCAAGTGCGCTGCTGTAAATGATTTAGTGTAGACATAGTCTCAGTTGTTGTTGCCCAGCACTCTGTCACAAACTGCAAAACATATCCAGTGTGGGCAGTAGAGGGGCAAGATTACATGATGTTGTCATTCTACTCCACCCCAAGAAGAAGGAGCCATATCTTAGAGAAAAAGAATTGTTCATCCTCTATGACTAACCCCTGTCCCATGCTTGCCATCCTTGCTGAGATTGCCAGTAGTTCCAATTGTGATGTGAAGTTATTGTATTCACTTGGAAATGAGACCACTTCACAGAGGGCACCAAATGTCAGTGACTTTTGGTCTGGAATGAATTTTTGATACCCAGAAGGATTATGGCAGGTGCCAAGAGGCAGTTCTGTCACATCTTCATAGTCTGTTTGCAGAAAGGTATATAGTAAGGCCGTGTCTACAAGAGCACTTATGTCTGCAAAACTTTTGTCACTTAGAGGCATTAAAAACACACCCCTAAGCAACATAGCTTTTGTCTAGCATAAGTGCTCGTGTGAACAGCACTATGTCACTCTCCCACTGACATTGCTACTGCCACTCATTGAGCTGGCTTTATGTCAATGGGAGTGCTTTCTCCCATCAGGCAGCTATAAGAGCGATCTAACTGCAGCACAGCTGTATTGGTACAGCTATGCCACTGGAAGCTGGTAAGTGTAGACATGGCCTAAGAAACACACAGAGCCACTGTGACGTTCACCTGGTGTTATCTGGACCAGTGATCTGCTAGGTCACGCCAATACTTGACTCTGGGAGCCAGTCTTACCCTGCTCTGCTGTGAGAACCCCCCAGTCCTGGGCTGTTCACGCACAGCCTCTGGCATGTAAGCTGCTCCTTGGATTGTGCAACCGAATGACACTAGCCAATATCTCCAGTCCTAGACACAACCCTAGGAACCTCCATCTTCCAGTGTCCAGTTATGCCCACTGGACGCTGCAAGCTTATATGAGTTCATCAATTTAACAAAGAAATTGATATGTTCCAGGCTTGTTATCCCAAGGGGAGTCTCTGACACACTTCAAACCAAATGCACTGCTTCAGGTAGAATAAACAAACAAATTTATTAACTACAAAAAAGATTTAAGTTATTCTAAGTCAAAGCACAAGTCAAATTTGCTCAAATGAAGTAAAAGCAAAATGCATTCTAAGCTGATCTTAACACTTTCAGTCCCTTACAAACTTAGATGCTTCTCACCCCAGACTAGCAGGTTGCCCTTCAGCCAGGCTCTCCCCTTTGATCAGCACTTCAGTCACTTTGTGGTGGTGGTGTCTGTAGATGTAGGTGGAAGAGAGAGGAAGGACATGGCAAAGGTCTCTCCCTTTTATCATGTTCTTTCTTCCCTCTTGGCTTTGCCCCCCCCCCCCTCCCCTTCAGAGTCATAGAATCATAGAATATCCAGGTTGGAAGGGACCTCAGGAGGTCATCTAGTCCAACCCCCTGCTCAAAGCAGGACCTAATCCCAACTAAATCATCACAGCCAGGGCTTTGTCAAGCCTGACCTTAAAAACCTCTAAGGAAGGAGATTCCACCACCTCCCTAGGTAACCCATTCCAGTGCTTCACCACCCTCCTAGTGAAAAAGTTTTTCCTAATATCCAATCTAAACCTCCCCCACTGCAACTTGAGACCATTACTCCTTGTTCTGTCATCTGGTACCACTGTGAACAGTCTAGATCCATCCTCTTTGGAACCCCCTTTCAGGTAGTTGAAAGCAGCTATCAAATCCCCCCTCATTCTTCTCTTCTGCAGACTAAACAATCCCAGTTCCCTCAGCCTCTCCTCATAACTCATGTGCTCCAGCCCCCTAATCATTTTTGTTGCCCTCCGCTGGACTCTTTCCAATTTTTCCACATCCTTCTTGTAGTGTGGGGCCCAAAACTGGACACAGTACTCCAGGTGAGGCCTCACCAATGTCGAATAGAGGGGAACGATCACGTCCCTCGATCTGCTGGCAATGCCCCTACTTATACAGCCCAAAATGCCGTTAGCCTTCTTGGCAACAAGGGCACACTGTTGACTCATATCCAGCTTCTCGTCCACCGTAACCCCTAGGTCCTTTTCTGCAGAACTGCTGCCTAGCCACTCGGTCCCTAGTCTGTAACAGTGCATGGGATTCTTCCGTCCTAAGTGCAGGACTCTGCACTTGTCCTTGTTGAACCTCATCAGGTTTCTTTTGGCCCAATCCTCTAATTTGTCTAGGTCCCTCTGTATCCTATCCCTACCCTCCAGCGTATCTACCACTCCTCCCAGTTTAGTGTCATCTGCAAATTTGCTGAGAGTGCAGTCCACGCCATCCTCCAGATCATTAATGAAGATATTGAACAAAACCGGCCCCAGGACCGACCCTTGGGGCACTCCACTTGAAACCGGCTGCCAACTAGACATGGAGCCGTTGATCACTACCCGTTGAGCCCGACGATCTAGCCAGCTTTCTATCCACCTTATAGTCCATTCATCCAGCCCATACTTCTTTAACTTGCCGGCAAGAATACTGTGGGAGACCGTATCAAAAGCTTTGCTAAAGTCAAGGAATAACACATCCACTGCTTTCCCCTCATCCACAGACCCAGTTATCTCCTCATAGAAGGCAATTAGGTTAGTCAGGCATGACTTGCCCTTGGTGAATCCATGCTGACTGTTCCTGATCACTTTCCTCTCCTCTAAGTGCTTCAGAATTGATTCCTTGAGGACCTGCTCCATGATTTTTCCAGGGACTGAGGTGAGGCTGACTGGCCTGTAGTTCCCCGGATCCTCCTTCTTCCCTTTTTTAAAGATGGGCACTACATTAGCCTTTTTCCAGTCATCCGGGACCTCCCCCGATCGCCATGAGTTTTCAAAGATAATGGCCAATGGCTCTGCAATCACATCCGCCAACTCCTTTAGCACCCTCGGATGCAGCGCATCCGGCCCCATGGACTTGTGCTCGTCCAGTTTTTCTAAATAGTCCCGAACCACTTCTTTCTCCACAGAGGGCTGGTCACCTTCTCCCCATACTGTGCTGCCCAGTGCAGCAGTCTGGGAGCTGACCTTGTTCGTGAAGACAGAGGCAAAAAAAGCATTGAGTACATTAGCTTTTTCCACATCCTCGGTCACTAGGTTGCCTCCCTCATTCAGTAAGGGGCCCACACTTTCCTTGACTTTCTTCTTGTTGCTAACATACCTGAAGAAACCCTTCTTGTTACTCTTAACATCTCTTGCTAGCTGCAACTCCAAGTGTGATTTGGCCTTCCTGATTTCACTCCTGCATGCCTGAGCAATATTTTTATACTCCTCCCTGGTCATTTGTCCAATCTTCCACTTCTTGTAAGCTTCTTTTTTGCGTTTAAGATCAGCAAGGATTTCACTGTTTAGCCAAGCTGGTCGCCTGCCATATTTACTATTCTTTCTACACATCGGGATGGTTTGTTCCTGCAACCTCAATAAGGATTCTTTAAAATACAGCCAGCTCTCCTGGACTCCTTTCCCCCTCATGTTATTCTCCCAGGGGATCCTGCCCATCAGTTCCCTGAGGGAGTCAAAGTCTGCTTTTCTGAAGTCCAGGGTCCGTATTCTGCTGCTTTCCTTTCTTCCTTGTGTCAGGATCCTGAACTCGACCATCTCATGGTCACTGCCTCCCAGGTTCCCATCCACTTTTGCTTCCCCTACTAATTCTTCCCGGTTTGTGAGCAGCAGGTCTAGAAGAGCTCTGCCCCTAGTTGGTTCCTCCAGCACTTGCACCAGGAAATTGTCCCCTACACTTTCCAAAAACTTCCTGGATTGTCTGTGCACCGCTGTATTGCTCTCCCAGCAGATATCAGGGTGATTAAAGTCTCCCATGAGAACCAGGGCCTGCGATCTAGTAACTTGTGCTAGTTGCCGGAAGAAAGCCTCGTCCACCTCTTCCCCGTGGTCTGGTGGTCTATAGCAGACTCCCACCACGACATCACCCTTGTTGTTCACACTTCCAAACTTAATCCAGAGTCAGGTGAACATTACTTCATCTTAGTCCCAAACTGACCAAAGGACTGTGGGGCGGGGTGTGACTCACTCGAAAGANAATCCAGAGTCAGGTGAACATTACTTCATCTTAGTCCCAAACTGACCAAAGGACTGTGGGGGTGTGTGTGACTCACTCGAAAGACCAACAGATCCTTTGTTGCTGCTTAGGCCAGTGTCCTTTGTTCCTGTGAGGCTGTGCTGGGTTTGTCCCACACATGCCCTGATGAGGTGTGAACTGCCCCTCTGCTCTTGGAGAGTTTTTGCCTGGACTTGTTTTAAGCCATGAAGACACATTTTCAACCTCATAACTATATACATGAAATTACAACCTATAACAGTACTAGAACAACAATGCTTAGTGCATCATGAGCCTTCTGAAGACACCCGCCATGACAAATTTTGCATTGGATACCAAACAATCATTTTATAAGGATGAACATGGGGGTGTAGGGTGTTCCCCCGAGGTACAGAGCATCACAGCCACTTTTATTTTAACACCCTTGTGACTGTTCTCATCTCTTGATGCTTCTTTTCTGTTAGCATTGAGAAGAATATAAATCAAGTTTGCTTATTGACTTCGGTGTATTTCCCAATTCAGTTGCTAGACACTGTTCAGCAAATCTGGACATTCTGCAAAGATTTTCCAGGGCTTTGAAACAATCTCAGGAGGCTGTGAAACAGGTACTTTGACAACTGCACATCTAGTTTTGGCAAATAAACAACTGTGCACAGAAATTCAATAAAGGAAAGTTGAAACACTAATGTCCGCCCTCCCACATCTGTCTCCCCAGATGTTTGCAGCTAGGGTTTATTTAATACATCACCCTGGTCCCTATAGCATAAGAACTCTGCCAGCTGACTGCATTTCTACAACAAAAACAAATGGTGGCACAGAAAAGAAGTGACATATCATAAATACACAGACTGTCCTTACAGCCACAGCACCATATATCCCCTCTGACTAATCTTTCTCTGCTTTCCTTTTCAAGCATTGCTGCTTTGTACAAGGGAAAGGCAGAATTTAAAAAGCACCCCACCTATCACAGAAAAATAAGTAAGTGCCTGATTCTGCAAGCTGCTGAGTACCTTCAACTCAACTTCCATTAAAGTCAACAGGAGCTGAGGGCACAAAGCACTTTGCCGGATTGGGTCCTGTGAGAGAAACAGCATTAGAAAATATCCATTAACCATTCTAAGTAGCTGGAATGATTAAATTTTAATTAGGACGTATTTACACTACAAAGTTAAATCGACTTAATTTAAGTTGACATCCAGCTGCTGCAGCAATTAAGTCGATTGGGCTTATCCATACCATGCTCATTGCGTTGGTGGAGTGCCTCCTCGCTAGCAGCACTTCCATCGATGCACAGAACAGTGTATTGTGTGTAGTTATCAAACAGTGCAACTAGCCGCAGAGGGTTTTGGGAAGGGCTTGCAATGCCTCATGGGACAAAAACATTGTTGCAGGGGGGAATGGGAACATGGCTTCAACCTCCCTTGATGCAATTTACTCCCTCCCTTCCTCCCCTGATATCAACGGCAAACAAACCATACTTTTTCGTGCCTTTTTTCAAAAGGCTGGCTTAGCCGATTGTATGCCATAGTCTGAGAAGCATGTATCCTGCTCAGGTATGTAGTCTTGTTGTGAGCATTACAAACATCTCGTGCCTTATCCTGCAGTATTTCCAGAGTCAAGACAGGAGCCACTGTGCAGAATATTGCAATGTCCTTCAAGCAACCCTGCTGCAAGTCATAGAACAATTCCTGGTTGCTTGTGGTAGTCGGGCAGCAGCTGAACACGGTGGGGCACTGTTTCTTGTCTTGGAAAACGAGCACTGACTGGTGGGATTGCATCATTATTCAGTTATGGGATGACGAGCAGTGGCTGTAGAACTTTTGAATGTAGAAGGCCACTTTCTAGGAACTTTGTGCAGAGCTTTTCCCAGCCCTGAAGTGCAACAACACTAAAATGAGACCTGATCTGACAGTGGAAAAGCGAGTGCTGAACGCTATGTGAAAGTTTGCAAGGCCAGACTGCTACCGGNAACAACACTAAAATGAGACCTGATCTGACAGTGGAAAAGCGAGTGCTGAACGCTATGTGAACGTTTGCAAGGCCAGACTGCTATCGGTCAGTGGGGAATCAATTTAGAGTTAGGAGCTGTTGTGATCCAAGTATGCAGGACCATTAATCAACTTCTGCTAAAAAGGGTAGTGACTCTGGGGGATGTGCAGGACGTACTGGATGGTTTTGACATGATGGGGTTCCTTAAATGTGGTGGGGCAATCAATGGCACTCATATCCTTATCTTGGCACCAGTCCACCTTGCCAGAGAGTACATAAACCAAAAAGGATACTTTTCTATGGTGTTGCAAGCACTGGTGGATCACAGGGGGTGTTTCACCAACATCAACATGAAATGGTCAGGAAAGATGCATGACGTGCACATCTTCAGGAACACAGGTCTGTTCAGAAAATTGCAATCAGGGACTTTCTTTCTGGATCACAAAATAACCACTGAGGATGTTGAAAGGCCAATAGTGATCCTCAGAGACCCAGCCTACTATTTTCTCACATAGCTCATGAAGTTGTTCACCGGCCACCTGGACAGCAGTAAGGAGTGGTTCAACAATAGGCTAAGCAAGTGCCAGTTGGTGGTGGAATGTGACTTTGGACATTTAAAGGGTCGCTGGCACAGTTTGCTTACTAGGTTAGACCTCAGTGAAACCAATATTCCTATTGTTATCACTGCCTGCTGTGTGCTCCATAATAAATGTGAGGCAAAGGGAGAGAAGTTTCCGCAGGGGTGGGGTAGTGAGGCTGATGGGCTGGCAGCAAATTTTGAGCAGCCAGATACCAGGGCAATAAGAAGAGCCCAGCAAGGAGCTCTGTGTTTCTGGGAGGCTTTGAAAACCCATTTCAGTAATAAGCCATAGTAATGTGTGCCACTTATCTGCGTTGTGCCTTTTCATATCACCCTCTCGATTGCATCAATTTCCCTGTTCCTTCCCCTCCACCCACCCAGCCCTGAATCCATGGAAATGTTGACTTTTATTCCACAAACATAAAGTAAGTGGTAACCTTGGACAAACCATGAGATAAAATTGGGAGGGGAGAAACCAAGTCAGCTTGTCTGTGATAGCACAGTAGTCTTGCCCATCAAAGGTCTTTGGAATGCCTCCTTTTGTTCTTAATACCCTCCCCCGGTGTTGAGTGGAAAAGATACCTCAGTTTCCCCCCTGCACCCACCCTCCCCACCTCCTGGAACATTTGTGGGAAGAGGATTGGAAATATGGCAATGTTTGCAGGCCATTCTGCAGGGGCTGCAGAGGGCGTCTACCCTCAAGCTGTTTCTCTTGAAACTCAACCAGACACCTCCACATGTCTGATTGGTCCTTCATAATCTGCAGCATCTCATCCTGTGTGTCACATTGATAGTCCTGGGCTGCTCTCCTCCTCTCACTGTAAGCTGCGTGGTCAGGTGGCCACCCAGGAGTGATTCAAGTGCCTCACACTTGATTAGCAGAGCTGCGCACATCCAGCAGTATGTGTTCAGGTGCCCCTCCCCACACTGCTTTACAGACACCTTGCTCCTGCAGCTTCTCCTCCTGCTGGCTGTGCAGAGTGTGGGAGGGGAGTGCTGATGTCATGGTGTTCCCCTCCCCCTGCTTGCTCCCTGCTCATCTACCCCATATTCACAGAGCAGGGGATAGGGGACAGGACTCAGGACTCACAGCAGCTCTGAGGTCTGAACATGACTTCTGATTGGTGAGTGAATGCCTTAAAGAGACAGTGCTCAGTCTCTGAGACTTCCCCAGCAACCAGGGGGAGGGATAGCTCAGTGGTTTGAGCATTGGCCTGCTAAACCCAGGGTTGTGAGCTCAATCCTTGAGGGGGCCACTTAGAGATCTGGGGCAAAAAATTGGTCCTGCTAGTGAAGGCAGGGGGCTGGACTCAATGACCTTTTGGGGTCCCTTCCAGCTCTATGAGATAGGTATATCTCTATATATATAACCAGCACACACACACTGTCTCTCTCTCACACATTTTCACACACCTCCCAACACATACTTGTATTCATGTTGCTGTTACTTCTTGGTACTTCCTGCAATGTACATATATTCTCTGTCATTTTATTCTTTCAAAGTGTGCTATTTTAGTTTTTTGACTGGTCTGTGCATTTCATAATTTTTATTTCTCTCGTATACGTAAATTTNTGAGGGGGCCACTTAAAAATCTGGGGCAAAAAATTGGTCCTGCTAGTGAAGGCAGGGGGCTGGACTCGATGACCTTTCGGGGTCCCTTCCAGCTCCATGAGATAGGTATATCTCCATATATATATAACCAGCACACACACTCTGTCTCTCTCTCTCACACAGTCTTTCACACACCTCCCAACACATAGTTGTATTCATGTTGCTGTTACTTCTTGGTACTTCCTGCAATGTACATATATTCTCTGTCATTTTATTCTTTCAAAGTGTGCTATTTTAGTTTTTTGACTGGTCTGTGCATTTCATAATTTTTATTTCTCTCGTATACGTAAATTTAATCCGAGTAGAAAATGCCTAACCTGTCCTAGCTGGAGTAATTATTCCTATAGTAACTTTTTAAAAATATATATCTAGGTTTTTTGTATCTATTGGTGGTGCACATCCGCACATACCTCAGTGCACATAAAAAAATTTATTCCGCACATGGATGGAAAAATTAAAGGGAATATTGTTCCATGTCCATGTCCAGTTTTTCAGACAGTGAAATCCTCCAGGCTGTTAGCTCCATGTCAGCTGTCCCAGAGGCATTCATTATCCTGTTGAACATGTCACCATACATTCTCTTTTTTCATGTTCAAATCTGGGAAAGCCTCTGCACCAGTTTGGAGGATGAGCTGAAGGCTAAGCTGTCGACTGTAAGGTATGCAAAGCACAAGGTAACTATTGTCAGTGCATACCCAGGGTGTAGTACAGGGGTTCTCAAACATTGCACCGCGACCCCCTTCTGACAATAAAAATTACTACATGACCCCAAGAGAGGGAACTGAAGCCTGAGCCTGCCCAAGCCCCACAACCCTGGGGGGTTAGGGGGGAAGAAGCTGATGCCCAAGGGCTTCAGCCCCAGGTGGGGCGCCTGTAACCTGAGTCCCAACGCACAGGGCTGAAACCCTCAGGCTTTGGCTTCAGCCTCAGACAGTGGGGCTCGGGCTTTGGCTTCAGCCCTGGGCCACAGGAAGTCTAAGTCAGCCCTGGAGACACCATTAAAATGGGGTCGTGACCCACTTTGGGGTCCCAACCCACAGTTTGAGAACCACTGGTCTAATATAAAGTTACTATTTAAAAATCACTTCCTTATTCCACTGAAGTGCAAGACAGAACATAATCAGTATCCCTAGCTATTCAATGAAGCATTTTGCTGTTTCAGCCTTGGTGAGTATAGCCCAGGAACCTAGGCAACAGGCCTTGTGCTGCAACTTGTAGGCAACGCACATTGGGAGCACAGGTGGGCAGGTGGACAATGCCCCCTCCCCTTAGCAACGTGGACAGTGTGTGGAGACCAGGGACCAGTGTTGAGCCTCCCAAAGTGCAGTCCATGTCCAAGATGGCTCTGGGAGTATGGTGGTGGGTTGCGGCCATGAGAGGAAACCCACCCACCCCTTCCCTTCATGCTGCTGGTAGCAGTCTCCCTGGGTTTGCAGATTCTTAGGTCAATGCCGATCCCTGCCACCTAAACCACTGCCATATTAGGGAAAGCAAGGTTGAGGGACCCAGAAATCACCATGGTTGGGGGTCACTTTCTCTATTGTTTGTGGTATGAGCACTTGGAATGAACATGTCCACCGTCTCTCCTAGGTGACCCTATGCGATTTCAGTCTCCTGAGGGTAACACAGGCAGCAAGGGAGCAGATGCTGCAAGTGTCTGGGTGTAGACCTGGTCCTTCTGCTACTATGCTGTGTACTGTAATGATGCCAGCAGAATTAATACTGGAGTGGCGTGGGATAGTGTCATAGTGTGGTGGAAGAAATAAGGCAGCCCACCCCAGAAACCTTCTGGAAAGGGTTGCAGATTACCTCCATGAAAGTTTCCTGGAGATCTCCATCCTGTGCACATAAAAATCTTTTCCAGTGGGCACCCTCTGCATAACTGGAGAAGCCCCGGGGAATCAGATACCCACCCCATCTCACTTTTTCTTCATATTAAACATAAAATATAAGCACATGTAACCCCTACAGTTTGATTGGAATTTCATACTCACCAGAGGTGCCTTCCCCATCATCACGCTCAGCCACAATGCTGTCCTGCGACCAGCTGGACTGCTCCAGATTTAAAAATAGCTCCTGGCTCTCGGGGAGAATGGATTCTCCCACTCACCTGTCTCCCATTCTCCTCCTCCTCTTCCTCATCCTTTTGTTTTAGCTCCAATTCCCCAGATTCAAGCTGGCAAGCCTTAATGAGACTTATCAAGTTTCATATATTTGTATTTGCAAGAAAGGTCTGTTTTATATTGCACTATTTTCCTGTTTGAGTTACTATATCGTTGGCTGTTAATCCTTTGATTGGAATGGATTTGCGTCATTGGCCATTCCTCATAACAATGACATGGCAGAGAAAGCAGAGCTAATTTTTGTGTTGGTCTGTTTATTATTGTTTCAGTAATTTTCATTATTTTTCTTAAATGTGACACTTTTTTTGTATAAAGGTTTGAAACAGTCAGTATTATTTAAATATGTAGAAATGTTTTAGATTAAGTGACACAAACAAAGATGTAATTTTGATTTATAACATCCACCTAATTAATAAACATTGTGTGCTCTGTGTAGATTGAGATTTTTAAACTGTGTAATAAATGTTGCAGCCTGTACAGTGATGGCAAAATGTCACTAGGGTCCCAGTTCAGCAAAGCACTTAAACATGTGTTTAGCTCCCATTGACTTTAATGGGGCTTAAGAGTGTATTTAAACGCTATGCTAAATTGGGGCCTAAATATGACACAAATTAGTTGTATTAAAAACATCTCATCTGCTGCTCCTGCTCTTACTAGGCCTAGTCCTGTAGAGTTCTGAGTTCTCATGCAATGTTATTAAGAAACAACAACCCCTATTTAGCTAATGGGAGTTAATGCCTCTGAGCATCTGAGAGGATCAGGTTTGAGGCACTGGGTACTATATTTGTTCTCCTTCTCTAAAGTTAACTGAAGCTTTTGGGAGTGGGTTGTTGGTTCTTGTGGGTGGGGCAAAGATATTTTTCCCTCTTGCACTAGTTCAGCCAGAATGTATTGGCTTGATACAGGAATTGCTGGCTGAAATGCTATGCCCTGTATTCTGCAGGAGGTCAGAGTAATGATCATAATGGTCCCTCCTGACCTTACAATGTATGAATGTATGAATCTAGAATTTCATGGTGGGCTGAGGGGTACCTCAGGCTGTCACAGATGGAGAAAGCCAACAGTATTTTGTATTTGCTTAAAAATTTCAAATGAAAATAGAAGTTTTCAGATATGAGGAAAACTATAGATATTTAAAGTCAGGACTGACATTTCTGGTCATCTAATCTGACCTCCTGCAGAACAAAGGCCATGGAAAAGATTTTCATTAGTAATTCTTGCATCAAGCCCAATAACTTGTCATTGAACTGGAACATATCTTTTAGAAAAGACATCTAATTTTGATTTAAAGACTACAAGTGATAGAGAATCCCCCATATCTCTTGTTTTCCCAATTTTTAATCACTATCTTTGTTAAAAACTTGCACTTTATTTGTAGTCTGAATTTGTCTAGGATCAACCTCTTGCCATTGTTCTGCCTTTTTTTGCTAGAGATCAGAGCCCTCTACCATCAGTTGAGCTCTATGCCCATAACTAGTCCCATTCATCACATGAAATGTTTGCAGGATTGATGTGTATTTTCTCCCCTTCAGAATTCCCTGCTTCTCCCTTTCCATGTCTCTCCCCATCCTAGACATTCCTTTATTCTCAGAATCTTGCTTTCATCTGCATCCTCAAATTCTCTTTGTCTTTTTTCTTCCTGAGTCTTGACACTCTCTCACACACACTCCTTCATTCGTGTATCTATAGTTGAACCACTTGGTAATGGGGACCATAATGTAATTAAATGTAGCTTTCTCATGAGGAGGAGATACCAGAAAAACCCATCACAGTAACAATTAACTTTATAAAGGGGAATTACAAAAGAATGAAGATGCTAGTTAGAAAGAAATTAAAAAGAGCAGCTGGAAGGTTAAAATGCCTGAAAGCAGCAGGAAGACTACTTAAAAAGACCATAATAGAGGCTCAAACTAAATGTAAACCCCAAATCAAAAAAGGTAGGAGGACCAAAATAATTCCACCATAGCTAAACAGCACAATAATGGAGGCCATTAGAGGAAAAAAAAGGCATCGTTTAAAATTTGGAAATCAAATCCTAATGAGGAAAATAGGACGGAGCACAAACCCTGGCAATAAAATTATAAAAGTATACTAAGGCAGGCCAAGAAAGAATTTGAGAAGCAACTTGCTAAAGATGCAAAAACTAACAGTAAAAATGTATTTAAGTACATCAGAAGCCAGCCAAATAGACAGTGGGGCCTATAAATGATAAAGGTATTAAAGGAGCACTCAAGGAAGACAAGGTCATTGTAGAGAAACTAAATTAATTATTTGCATCGCTATTCACTGCAGAGGAAGTGGTAGAGATATCCATATCAAAGCTATTCCTTTTGCACAACAAATCTGAATTACAGTCCCAAATTGATGTGTTGATGGAAGAGGTTTTAGAACAAATTGATAAATTAAACAGTAATAAGTCACCAGCTCCAGATGGTATTCACCCAAGAGTTCTGAAGGTTCATTAACCATCTGAATAAAGAGGTTAAATATGAGGTGGCAAGGTTTGCAGATGATACACAATTATTCCAGATTGTTAAATCCACAGCAGATTGCAAGGAGTTAGAGGGATCTCACAAAACCAGATGACTATGCAACAAAATGACAGATGAAATTCAACACAGATAAATGCAAAGTAATTCATATTGGAAAAAAGAATCCCTAATGTACACATACAAAGATTGGTTGTAAATTCGCTGTTACCACCAATGGAAGAGATCTTGGAGTCACCACAAACAGTTCTCTGAAAACATGTGATCAATGCACAGCAGTGGTCAAAAAGGCAAACTGTGTGCTAGGAACTATTAGGAAAGGGATACATAATAAGAGAAAAAATATCATAATGTTAACATATAAATCCATGGTACACCCACACCTTGAATACTGTGTCCAGTTCTATCCATCTCAGAAAAGGTATAGTAGAATAGAAATGGTTCAATAAAGATGATTAAGTGTATGGAATGGGCTTCCAAATTAGGAGATACAATAACATTTAGGGCTGTTCAGCTTAGAAAAGAAACTACTCAGGAGGGATACAATAGAGATCTAAAAAGCATAAGTAGTGTGAAAAAAGTGTCATTTACCCTTTCATACAATAAAAAAACAGGCATCACCTGATGAAATTAATATGCAGTAGGTTTAATACAAACAAGAGGAAGTACTTTTTCACACGGCACACAACTAAGCTGTGGAACTCATTGATTTGGGATGTTGTGAAGGCCAAAAGTATAGCTGGGTTCAAAAAATTGAAGGATTAGTCCATCAATTGCTGGTAGCCTACGTGATCAATTCATGAAGGATTGGTCCATCAATATCTTGTAGCCTAGGTGGTCATGCTCATGCTTAAACCTCTGACTACCAAAATCCGGGAGTGGAAGACAAGGGTGGATAACTCCATGATTGCCCTGTTCTATACACTCCCCCTGAAGCTCTTGTACAGGCCACTGTTGGGGACAGGATACCGGGCGAGATGGGCAATGCTCTGACCCAGTATGGCATTTCTTGTATTCTGCATATAGTAAAATATGGAGAAGGAGCTAGGGGTTCAGATATGGATCATGCCTTTTTTTTTACTTACAGGCTAGTATTTGGGTTCATATTTGATGACATCGAAATCTCGCAAGCTGTTCTTTGTTTGTTTTTAAAGAGGGTCTTTTGGCACATCCAAACCACATCTGGAAAATGGTCTCTTCTAGTTTTGGATCTCATCTGGAAACAGGTTTGGATCTTAAGCTTCCAATCTAAACCCTCCTGAAAATTCAAAAAGTTCTGGATATAAGGCTCCAATTTTGGCCAAGATATTGATCATCTATCTTTCTACCCCAACACCTTATGTGTTACTGTGTTGATTTTTCAATGATGCTGATGCTCCAAGGTAGTAGTTATGATGTGCTTTCCCTAGTTTACAATTTAAAGAAGGAACATTCCAACAGACATGTTTAGGTCTTTCAGATGGTTGATTCTCAGAGTAAGTTTTGAGCCCATAAAGTCTGGTCTTGTAATTTATTTGAACTCACTCTTCCATCCCTAATAGTTTGCTGTGCAACAGATTGAATTTGACTTAAGACTGTTTCCCAAATTCTTATTAACCAAAGTTGTCTTGTGAATGATTTATTTGTTTTTCTACTTAAAAAATGATAAGTTCAAAGATATTAATCACAATGAGTGCAATTTAATTGAATACTTAAGAAAAAATACATCATTTATAATAATTGAAAATCATTTAATTAAAGATCTACTGTGCTAATTGTGCAACATCTCTTTAGAGATGAGTACATTAACTGTTTAATTTGCTTTTTAAAGTGTTTGCTGGCAGAAGAATTGGAAAATGTAGATGTTGTCCACATAAATAGATTTAAGTAATATTGTAAACTGCTGGCACTGCTCTAAAATGAAATGTGCTTTTTAAAAGTATTATTTTTACATTCTTAACGAGGTTGTGTAAACTAAAATAAAATTAAACAAAAGCAAATTGTTGATTTGTTTTTCCGTGGATGAAACTACAAATTATTTTATACAGTAAGTGGAACATAACTGAGATGATACAAGTTAGAATAGTGGGAGTACTGTGGAACAAACCCTTTAACTGGTCCCAATTACTGTAAATAAAAAATGAATAACTATCCTACAACACCACTGCAAAAGGAACCAGTGCCAGACCACACATTTTTACACAGTGTAAAATAATTTTTCCCTTTTTGTAAAAACAATCCCTCCACACCAGTGGTGGGCAACCTGCGGCCCGCAGGCCGCACGCGACCCATCAGCGTAATCCGCTGGCGGGCTGCGAGACAGTTTGTTTACATTGACCGTCCGCAGGCATGGCTGCCCGCAGCTCCCAGTGGCTGCAGTTCACCGTTCCTGGCCAATGGGAGCTGTGGGAAGCTTTTCTCTCAGACAAAGGGAAGCTTTTCTCTCAAACAAAACCAGAATTAATTCATGGAGAGAAAATCCAATCATAAAAATGTAGGATAAAGGGAAGAGTCAAAAAACCCCAATGCTTTATATGACAATTTTTATAACAAATCAGGTGTAAATGTGCCTCCGTTTCTATAAAGTATGTTTACAGAGAACTGAATTCTGAAGACTTCTTAACATCAGGTTTAAGTGATGCACAGGACCTTGAAGGTAAATTTCCCCTTTAATATACTTAAGTGATTGTTGTAGAAGCACACCACATATTGTATTAAATGAACTTTATCCATTAGCAAACATTATCCCAGACATTATACCACAAATGCAGCAGTTCAAGAATGGCAAAATCCTCCTCAGATTTGTTGCAGGGGAATTTAGGAGTCATGTCATTACATGGGATTTATCATTAATCTTGTTAAGCCTGCAGTTCCACTTTTCTTTGGATCTTGCATTCTTGCTTGAGAAGTTTAAGACATGCATAGTCTCTAAGCATTTGTCTTAAGTCTGAACCAGAACGTTGGTCATATTCCTTTAGTTACCATGAAGAATAATACAGACGTAAGCAGAGTGTGAATGAGCTCTCCCCTGACATCTAGTGGTGAGCTGTGGAAAAGGACTTCAGGAGCTGATCTTGTTTGCATGGGCACACCCACTGTGCCTTGGTGATCAGCATGATGGGATTGCTTGCCCAAATGGTCACTTTTGGCTGGTGTGGGATCTCATCTACTTGTTATTGGGGCAGGAGTAATAAAGGGTTGTTACCTTGTTGTGTGAATCAAGGGCAGCAGAACTGTACTTGGCAGTTCCCGATTGAGGGACCCACCCTCCACTAAACAGCAGTCGCTAGGCAGGGAACGTGGGTTCCAAAGCCCAGTGATTTGTGAAAGGATGGGGATAGGTCCTTGCACCTGGTGGTGTGGCCCTTGCCTATGGGCCCCAGATACCATTTGACATTTCCTCTCTTCACTGTGCGATATCAGAGCCAATTTAGACTCAATTGAGAGTCTTGTTACATGCTGCAGAGCTGATGCAAGAGACTGCCTAGTGTGCTCCAGCAGTGAGGCTCCCCCTCTAACAACTGAGATCACTGAGAGCTGTGTTAAGTGGGAGGCCCTGAAGACATCTCGATGTGGCTGGCAGGGAGGTGTGGTGAGTGGCCAGCATGGTGGCTGGCGGAGAGTACCAGAGCAGAGCCTCGCAGAGAGGAGTGGCGAGTGAGTGCCCGAGCAGTGGAACGAGTAAGATGCCTCCTTACCCAGGGTGGAAGGTCATCTCTGCAGATGCACCTCTGAACTCTGGGGCTGCACTGGCCAAGGACAGCAACTGTGAGTGGGATGCAGAGAAGGGACGGGCACATTAAAGGGACTTTTGGGTTGCTGAACTTAAGAACCTGAGGGGAAAAGGACACTGCTCAACTTACTTGGTAGTGGGTCTTTTGATCATGGTTTATGTTTATAAAACCTGTTTGTGATGTTTCCCCAAATTAATGCCGCATTATTTCCCTCCTTTTATTAAAAGTTTTTTGCTACACTCAGACTCTGTGCTTGCAAGAAGGGAAGTATTGCCTCTTAGAGGTGCCCAGCGGGTGGTGTGTAATTGTCCCAGGTTACTGGGTGGGGGCTCAATCCAGTTTTGTGCTGTATTGTTGAAAAGGAACCCCTAGATACTGAACCTGGCCCTTGTTGCTGGCAACTCTGACTGGCAGAAGGGTTACACAAAGTTTGATTGTGACATTTGCTATCAATATAAGCTATTGCATTCATGGCTGATCAGGTAACATGGCTCACAAAAATATAGTGTGTAAATGATTTGTATTTATCTTTGTCTCTTTCCTATAGCAGCAGTGCCATTCCATCGTTTAATCTATTCCTTCAATGAAAACACCCTTATCTGGTAAAATTAATAGAAAAACAGTTTCTATAACTGCAAGAAAATCTTTGGTGTCTTTTCTTTCAGCCATTTTGGAAGCCACATTTTTATTTTCACACATTTTGTCCTGTACTGTGTATTTCTGTCTCTTCATTGTTTCTGTAACCTGCTAATTAATGGAGCAACACACTTTTAATGAAGAATAAAAACTAAATTGTAGAGCTCAGTAGTAAAGCTACATATTGTTCTCTGTTGAGATTCTGACTTACATAAAGAACCAGACTAAATTGATATTCTCATCTGGCCTGTCATTTTCTGATCTCTACACTATTCTTTATCTTTCATTATCTCTACATGATATAAATGACTAAGTCATCATGAATTTTGAAGTAAATTTAACAGCTGGCTCTTTTCATTCTCATTATCCAACAGACCTAAAAAATAGAGAAGGAAAAGCAGAAACTCTCATCAGCTGAAACAGATGCTACCTGTGAAAGGAAAATGATTCTTCATCCAATGTGCTCAATTACTCTCCTTTGCTATAATGCAGTCATAAAGAAACATTGTCTGAGTAGGATTTTAGTGCTTGTTTTGGTTGGTTGTTTTTACAGAAGCAAGCTTAGTACCCAAGACTATAAAACGATATTGTTCTCAGCAGATACATCTTGGCAGTTACTTTGCATATGCTACACTAGACTGTAACAACAACCTTCATGTTACTCCCTGAAACTGTATGGATAATTGACTTTTAATAATTGACTAGACTTTTAATATATTTTTTCTTAGGGTACGTCTACACTACGGGATTAGTCCGAATTTACGGAATTCGATTTTATGAAACCGATTGTATAAATTCGATTGTACGCGGCCACAGTAAGCAGATTAATTCGGCGGTGCGCGTCCATGCACAAAGACTAGCGTCGGATTCCAGAGCGTTGCACTGTGGGTAGCTATCCCATAGCTATCCCAGAGTTCCCGCAGTCCCCCCCGCCCATTGGAATTCTGGGTCGAGATCCCAATGCCTGATGGGACAAAAAATATTGTCGCGGGCGGTTCTGGGAACATCCTCCCCCTCCCTCCGTGAAAACAACGGCAGACAACCATTTCGCGCCTTTTTTCCTTGTTGAACTGAGCGGACGCCATACCTCGGCAAGGATGGATCCCGCTCAGCTCAAGTTTGCAGTCATGAACATTGTAAACACCACGCGCATTATAGTGCAGTTTATGCTCAACCAGGACCAGAAAAGCCAGGCGAGGAGGAGGCGGCTACGGCAGCGCGGCGACGAGAGTGATGCGGACATGGACATGGACACAGAATTGTCTCGCGCCACGGGCCCCGGCGCTTTGGAGATCATGTTGGCAATGGGGCAGCTTCTTGCTGTGGAACGCCGATTCTGGGCCCGGGAAACAAGCACTGACTGGTGGGACCGCATAGTGCTGCAGGTGTGGGACGATTCCCAGTGGCTGCGAAACTTTCGCATGCGTAAGGGCACTTTCCTGGAACTTTGTGACTTGCTTTCCCCTGCCCTGACGCGCCAGAACACCAAGATGAGAGCAGCCCTCACAGTTGAGAAGCGAGTGGCGATAGCCCTGTGGAAGCTTGCAACACCGGACAGCTACCGGTCAGTCGGTAATCAGTTCGGAGTGGGAAAATCTACCGTGGGGGCTGCTGTCATGCAAGTAGCCAAAGCAATCGTTGAGCTGCTGCTAAAAAAGGTAGTGACGCTGGGAGATGTGCAGCTCATTGTGGATGGCTTTGCTGCAATGGGATTCCCTAACTGTGGTGGGGCGATAGATGGAACCCATATCCCGATCTTGGCACCGGAGCACCAGGGCAGCCAGTACATAAACCGCAAGGGGTACTTTTCTATGGTGCTGCAAGCAATGGTGGATCACAAGGGACGTTTCACCAACATCAACGTGGGATGGCCGGGAAGGGTTCATGACGCCCGCGTCTTCAGGAACACTAGTCTGTTTAAACGGCTGCAACAAGGGATTTACTTTCCAGACCGGAAAATTACCATTGGGGATGTTGAGATGCCCATCGTTATCCTTGGGGACCCAGCCTACCCCTTAATGCCGTGGCTCATGAAGCCATACACAGGCAGCCTGGACAGTAGTCAGGAGCGGTTCAACTACAGGCTGAGCAAGTGCAGGATGGTGGTAGAGTGTGCCTTTGGACGTTTAAAAGGTCGCTGGCGCTCGTTACTGACTCGCTCGGACCTCAGCCAAACCAACATCCCCATTGCTATTGCAGCTTGCTGTGTGCTCCACAATCTCTGTGAGAGCAAGGGGGAGACCTTTATGGCGGGGTGGGAGGCTGAGGCAAACCGCCTGGCCGCTGATTACGCGCAGCCAGACACCAGGGCGATTAGAAGAGCACACCGGGAAGCGGTGCGCATCAGAGAAGCTCTGAAAACAAGTTTCATTGCTGGCCAGGCTCCTGTGTGAAAGTTATGTTTGTTTGTCCCTGTTGAAAACCCGCCCCCTTGATTCACTCATTCCCTGTAAGCAACCCACCCTTCCCCCTTCCCCCTTCGATCCCAGTTTGATTTGAAAAAAATAAAGTCAGTTTCGTTTACAACTCAAGAACTTTTTATTAACGGGTGGTAATGAACATAGGGAGAGAAATAACCAGGTAGTCCGGGTGGGGTTTGGGAGGAGGGTAGGAGTGAAGGAACAGGGCAGGAAAAACATTCAAAATAATGAGAGCCTTTTGCTTGGGCTCTCTAATGGGGTGGAGTGGCAGGGTGCACGGAGCCTCCCCCCCCGCGTTCTTACACGTCGGGGTGAGGAGGCTACGGGACTTGGGGAGGGGGGAGGGCGGTTATAGAGGGGCTGCAGCGGCACTCGGTAATCCTGCAGCTGCCGTTCCTGGAGCTCCACCAGACGCCGGAGCATGTCTGTCTGCTCACGCAGCAGCCCCAGCGTTGCATCCCGCCACTTCTCGTCTCGGGCGTCCCTCCTCTCCTCACGTTCGTCCCTTCTCTCCTCACGTTGGTCCCTTTTCTCCTCCCGTTGGTCCCTCATGTCCTCCCGTTGGTCCCTCTTCTCCTCACGGTCACTGGCCTCTTTCCGGAATTTTAATACAGTGTCCTTCCAGTCATTGAAATTAGCTCTCTCATCCCGGGTCGATTGCATAATTTCCGAGAACATGTCGTCTCGCGTGCGTCTCTTTCGCCGCCTTATCTGGGAGAGCCTTCGGGCCGGGGGCGGGAGGATTGAAAAATTTGCAGCTGCAGGAGGAGGGAAAAAAAGGGAGAGAAGTATGTAAAAAGATACATTTTATAGAACAATGCTTATACTCTTTCACGGTGAACACTTTTCACATTACATAGCAATGTACAAGGTCGCATTTTGCATCTTATATTGAGTGCCCGCGGCTTTGGTGTTAGAGATCACAGCAGACGCAGGGCCGGGCAACAGAATTCGGCTTGTATGCAGCCATGGTAAGCCATTGTCCTGCGGCTTCTGCATTAAATCAGCGCCCTCCTTTCCCATAGCAAGCAAAGCCCTTTACGTGCTGCGGTTTTCCTGTTACCGTGCAGCATCAGATAACATAATAACCCCCACCCACCACCCATTCAATTCTGTGGGATGATCGGTTGACCCCCTCCCCCCACCACGTGGCTGGTATCATGGAAGATCCATGCAGATAACAAACTAGCCCCCCCATCCACTTCTGTGGGATGATCGCGTTACCCCTCCCCCCACCGCGTGGCTGGTATCAGGGAAGACCCCTGCTAGCCAAACGCGAAAACCTCAGCGCCATTGTCCACCCACTCCCCCCCGCCCGCTTGGCTAACTGCAGGGAAAGATTTCTTTTCAGCTACAGGCAAACAGCCCAGTAGGAACGGGGCCACCTCTGTCCCCTTAATTACATTCCCGTATTTCAAACAGGTTACCCTGAACGATATCACTCTCCTGAGGATAACACAGCAAGATAAAGAACGGATGTTGCTTGAATGCCAGCAAACACCGGGACCATACGCTGCCAAGCTTTGTCAAGCAATGATACCGGATTACTTGCTGCTAGCATGGCGCGGTCAAGTGTCCTACCATGGAGGACGGAATAAGGCTGCCCTGCCCAGAAACCTTCTGGAAAAGCTTTTGGAGTACCTCCAGGAGAGTTTCATGGAGATGTCCCTGGAGGATTTCAACTCCATCCCCAGACACGTTAACAGACTTTTCCAGTAGCTGTACTGGCCGCGAATGCATCCCAAGTCCCCAGGGCAAATTAATCATTAAACAAATACTTGTTTTAAACCATGTTTGATATATTTGAAAAGGTACACTCACCAGAGGTCCCTTCCAGGGGGTCTGCGATGCCGCCTTGGGAGGGTTCGGAGGGCACTTCGGTCAGGGTCAGAAACAGCTCCTGGCTGTCGGGGAGAATGGAGTGCTGTGTGCTCTCCACAAGTTCGTCCTCCTCCTCCTCCTCCTCTTCCCCGTCCGCAGATTCGTCATTCAAGGATGAGATTAACCCCTCCTCGGAGTCCACGGTCAGGGGTGGGGTAGTGGTGGCGGCCCCCCCGAGAATTGCATGCAGCTCCTCGTAGAAGCGGCATGTCTGCGGCTCTGCCCCGGACCGTCCGTTTGCCTCCTTGGTTTTCTGATAGGCCTGTCGGAGCTCCTTCACCTTAATACGGCACTGATAGGAGTCCCGATTGTGGCCTCTCTCCATCATGCCCTTGGAGATCTTGTCGAAAATTTTTGCATTCCGTCTCTTGGAACGCAGTTCTGCGAGCACGGAATCCTCTCCCCATATAGCGATCAGATCCAGTATCTCGCGTGTGGTCCATGCTGGTGCTCGTTTGCGGTTCTCGGACTGCATGGCTACCTGTGCTGTTCAGCTCTGTGTGGTCACCTGTGCTCACCAGGCTGGGCAGACAGGAAATGAAATTCAAAAGTTCGCGGGGCTTTTCCTGTCCAACTGCCCAGAGCATCCGAGTTTCGATTGCTGTCCAGAGCGGTCACAATGGTGCACTGTGGGATAGCTCCCGGAGGCCAATACCTTCGAATTCCGTCCACACTAACCCTAATTCGAACCGGCAATGTCGATTTCAGCGCTACTCCCCTCGTCGGAGAGGAGTACAGAAACCGATTTTAAGAGCACTTTAAATCGAATTAAATGGCCTCGTTGTGTGGACGGGTACAAGGTTAATTCGCTATAACGCTGCTAAATTCGAACTAAAATCGTAGTGTAGACCAGGCCTTAAACAAGCATTTATTTCAAAGTGTTATGCTGTTTGGGGAAAATTGATTTGTCACCCAGAAAACAGATAATTTTGCAGATATACTTATTGTTGGGGATTCCCTCTAAGACCCCTTTCCACTCAGAAAGTTAATAATTAACACATGGAGAGAGGCCTCAGCTGTACTTACTAAAGGTTTTAGAATGTTAGTGGTAGTTTACTGTTTTAGGAAGTTTATTCTCATTTAATTTATTCCCATGAGGTAATATGCTTCCTTATACATTTTGTTTTGGAGTGTGAATTCATTTAAGTGGACTACATGGTAATAACTTTTCGTAACATTTCATTTGCTAACAGGAAAAAAGGAAATGTTTGGGCCACTTAATGTAAAGGAGATCTCTTCATCAACCTCTGAGGTCAGTTCGCACCACTCATGTGCATAACTCTTAGAGCTGTCTAAATACCTTTAAAAATTCACAAATACTCACCTGAATAAAGAATAGATGGATCTCGGGTGATTTTATGCTCTGTTGCTACTTGCCGTCTACAGATATTCTAAGGGAGTATGATCCTTTAGTAAGAATATTTGGAAAGAGTGATTTAAGAAAAAAAACCAATATTGGTAGAAAGCAAAATTTTAACTTATAAACACAAGTATTTGCACAGGACATCTAGGATGAAATGCTGGCTTCACTGAAGTCAATAGCAAAACTCCCGTTGACTTGATTGGGACCAGGATTTCACCCCTGACTTTCTTACACGTGTCCATACTATGTGACCTGTTTCCCCACAACTGAAACTAATGAGCACAACTCAAAATATTCAAATACTTGCTGTGGTCTATTACAGACACATGAAATATCTTTGTGGTTATTGTTTCAAATTTATACATGTTATATGTATCTGTGTGGGAAGAGGGGTTACAGGAATTTCCTGGAGGAACTAAAAGCACTGGGGTGGGGGCCAATTATTGCAGATCCCTAGGCTGGCAACAAGTCTGGAGAAGCCTCCCTCACTTAATCCCAGGGGAAATTGCATATTCTGGGTAGAACGGAGAACTTTATAAAGGGACCAACCTGACATAAGAGAGGGGCATCACTCACACTGGTATGATACTCTAACCAAGAGAGACCAACCCAGTGGGAAGAGTTTGAAGTACTTTGTTCTTATCAAGGTCTCAATGTGGGAGATGCGTGACTGCCTGGTAAACTCAGACCTGCATGTAAGCTGTTTAGAATTTTTAACATAAGCATTTCAGAAAGAACCTTTGTTCTGAATAAATAATACTTTGATTTAAATGAAGGCTAGCAGGTCACTGATTAAACCTGCCATTGCTCATGAGAGAACAGGACTGCAGGTGCTGAACTAAGTCAGACCTGCTAAGATAATCATAATGAATTGCAGGAGGTGTAAAAGGTGGGTCTGGGATAAAGACAGTTCCCATCAGAATAAGTCAGAGAACTGCAAGGGGCGTGGTAGACTCGGAAGCTGCATGTACCCTAGTAGTGATCACCTTGATTAAACCACAGTGGCAACAAAGAGGGATGGTGATAATCATCCCACTGTGTGCATGTGGAAAAGAATATTTACCCTGTGGCCTTCATTCCATTGGAGGTGGGAGGAAGATTTAAGTGGCAGAGAGTAGGTGTATTAAAGTCACTACCCTATGTGGTCATGATAGGAATGGAACAGACTTAGTTTCCCTTAAGTAAGAAGGGCAAAAGATGGTAGGGAAAAATCACAAATGTAGATCTTCCAGGTAGTCCTCAAGGGGAAGTGAAAAAGCACCCTAGACATAGGTTAACAAGCCCAGAAATAACTAAGACACTGGAGGACTTGGTGGGGGGAGAAAAACTCAAGAGGGGGCAATAGATCAGGGAGTACTAAAAATCAGGGATACTTAAGAGAAGGAGGCTCAGCTGACTCCCAAAAGGAAAAAAGCCATGGGCATGGTCAGAGGTAAAGGGCATGTTGAGGAGGGGGTGTAGAGTCCTGATAATGAGGACTCATGGATGAACTAACCCTGATAGACCCAAGTCAGGAACAAGAGGAAACAGAGGAGGACACAGATCAAGGAATTGAGGTTCTGGAGGGACAACTTACTCTGGTGTGTACAAGCTAGTGGCAAAAGAAACCAGAGTTGAGATCAGTGGGGTGTGATTGGTGCAATGACCTATAGGTCGAGAGGAGGTGGCGGGGAAACCTCTTCCTTCAAAGTGAACTTTTTGTGGGTGTAAGGCAGGAGATCTTCACCGGTGGTCCATGGAAAGCCAGTCTGAAAGGACATGAGAAGCCCCAGTAGAACCCCAACTCCACAAAGAGGATAGGGCTTGAACAGTGAAGAAGACCTCCCAGGAGGCAAGAAAGGGTTTCAGTTTAAATAGGGGGGAGTTATGTGACAGAATGCTAGCAGCATCACCCTGATCACTGACATTGCTGCAACAGGAAGAGGGCTGCAGGCTCAGCTGTGAGTGATTAAATACTTTCTGTTGGAGTATTATGAGCACCTAGGTGGTAATTAATGGACAAATGATGTAAGTGGGAGGACATAAGTGGAACGAAGAGGAAACAAGGGTGGGGGCTCAGAAGATGAGCTGTGCAGAAAGATCCTGCTATGTTAGGCTGTGTGTGTAAGAGGGAAGGAATAAAAAGTACACATGGTGAAATGAAAATAGCCTGGACGTGTTTGAGAGCAAGGTGACAAACAGGCTAGTCAACACAACATACTGGGCAGTTGAGAGGGCATTCTGTGACCAGGTTTAGTTGTGCTTTTAAGTGACAATCCTATATTGAGGGTAGTGTGAAGCTGCACTGGCCCATGGGGAGCACTTGGATCTGAATCCAGCTAAGCATTTAAGCACAAGCTTTACTTTATGCATATGACTAATCTTATTGGGGGGGTCTTAATTGACTTCAGCAGGACTACTCATGTATTTAAAGTTACGTAATCTGCTTATGTGCTTTGTTGGATCAGTTTTAGAGTTATTTTTTTCTCCCAGAGCACCTTATTTGTAGAGGAAGCACTTCCATGGCTATGTCCCCCTATGATAGTTAAGTAATTCACAACCTTGTGTCATGGCCCTTTGCACAAGGGTGAATTTCACAGTATAGGGCTGATGACTAGAAAGACTCTTATTGACTTCTGTGGCCTTTGAATCAAGGTCAGCTAGTCATCCATGCACAATGGAAATACACTGTTGAAAATAAGGCATATTCTACCTTACTGCTTGGGTCAGCTTTCAGATAATTATTTCATTAATTTTAAACAGACACTGGAGTACAATTTTGTTGTTTTAATATCAGCACAGCTTAACAGTCTTGATAACATAGCAGAAGTTATCATTGTGTTGCTGACACTGATTTTTTCAAATCAGTTTTCAGCTAAATTTCCCTCAGTATTTGTACTAAGCAATTTTTAAAATGCACTCTAAGCAAGCCTGATGCTTAGTTTGCTAAAAGAAAATACAGTTAACATACTCTAGCAACATTGCAAAGGTAGTCATTTGCTTTTTACATGACTTTCTACAGGAAAAAACAAACAAACCAAAAATCACATATTGCTTGCCATCAAACACCAAAACATTTCAGCTTTATGCAGTAGATCACTGGCCTAGAATACTACAACCAGTGGAAGTGCCCATTCGAGGGAGCTCTTGTGTAGGACACTCTGCTAGTTCCTCTAACTCCATTACAACCTTGAAAAAAAATGTTTTTAGCTTTGAGAACTCAGCAAACAGCCAAGTCCTACACTAAGCAGAAGCTTTTGGCAGCTGAGTCCTCATGAAAAGTCTGCCTGGTTAGTTACATCCACTGATTTTTCCATCCAGTTCTTTTCCTGGTGTTGAAGCAAAGCCTTTTGGAACCCAAAGAACAAAATCTTAACTATCGTGCTGAGCCAGCAATCAACTCCTGCACGTTCTTAACTGTACATACATGATAAGTGTTTGCAGGATCCAGGCGTATGTTAATGCTTTATTAGCAATTAACAATTTTAGTTAATGGCTAAATATTAGACTGTCAATCAAATGTCAGTTAAACCTTCCTTTAATTATTATTAAACAATATACACTAAGTATCATACCCAACTAGATAATTATTTTGCTATAAAGATTCACAGCTAAAAGTTGTTTGAAAGAAATGTGGAGGGATCAGAGAAGATACCATAACAGCCTGAGGTTTAGTATATGTCCACACTACAGCAGCATAGCTATGGCAATGCATCTGTGCTGCTGAAAACCTGTAGTATAGACAGTTCCTACATCAACAAAAGGGGTTTTTTTTCTGTCAGTGTAGGTAATCACCTTCTCAGAGGTGACAGCTAAGTCAACGGAAGAATCCTTCTCTGGGGGTAGGCCAACTAATTGTGGTTTTTATGGTGCTCAGGCCACAAAACAATTAAAAGGCCTGTTGTATGTCTGAGACTTAGGTCAACCAAGCTATGTTGCTCAAGGCCAAGAAAAAAGTTTATGGCAAAATGAAAAAGTAAAAACTAATGGTTTTGACCCCCCAAAAGAAAGATTCATTGACCTGAAACAAAATGGTTTTTTTTTATTTTGAGGTTTTAAAAATGTTTATTGTTTTTAAATAAAATGGAGGGAAATTCCAAAATAAAACATCTGTGTGGAAAAAAGTCAATGTTTTCACATTTCCATTTTAAAAAAATACCAAAATAATTAGCTGAAATCAACCCAAATTTAAATATATTTTTTTTTTTTTGTAAATTGTAAAATTGTAAAAAAATTTGACAAGGGAAGTATTTGCACACAAAAAGAAATCACCCAGCTGTACTTGCAACTTGTCTTGTAAATATGCTGGAGAACCCATACAACTGCCAATTCATATCTTCTGTACATCTTTGTATATTTAATTATTTAAAATATATTGTTATATTTACTTTGTAGCATTAACTGTATCCATAGATGAATTGTGCATTGAGATTGCCCTATAAGTTAGCCCTCACCAACCTTTAAGGTGAAATAATTGTAATAATTCATGTAAGTTAGAGTAAACATTCTCAGTTTGACATTTAATAGCTGTGATGCCTCTTATAGCATCTACATTAACCTCTACTAAGAAGGCTAACAGTTTTTCCCTCAGTGTTTTGTTTTTAGCACTTGAGATTATAGTAGTGAACAATCCCACACAAGTGTGGAGGGATGGTCTTCTGTCATCTACGATAAAAATGTTATGAAGGTTCCCACAGTTCCAATCATGGTGTTCTTCATTCCATACACTTCCCCCCTTTTGCAGAGAAAGCTTATCCCAAGCAAAACAGACTAATGAACTGGAGTACATTTTCATTCAAATGGAAAATGCATTTTGTGCTTTACATGCAAATTTTGTAACATTGTTATTTTGACATGATATGTTTTTACATTAATAAGAATCTGAGTCCACTGAAGACAGCAATCAAATAAGTGGACAGTAGAAGCTGAAGTTATTGGAAGCAACCTGTAAACTAAGCAGAAATAAGAACAAAAGCATGTCCCTTTATGGAACTGATATAAAATCTCCTGATCCCAAATCTGTTTCTTGTTGAAGGCCAAGATGCATTTTCCTCTTTGTGGACTTGTGATGGAGTATACAAATCCCACAATGGAGAACAAGGGGTTAAAGAGCAGCTCTGGGCCCAAGAAGCCCTGCCAATCTGCACCTACAAAGCCTGCATTAGCTGGAGGAGGTGCTTAAAAGGAGAAGCAGAACTGCTCACAAAGAGGCAAGCAGTGGAGCTCTCCTCTGAGCTCTAAGGACATGACATAGCCCAGGAGCTCTTGTTGCCTGAGACCTAACCAAGCCTGCAAAGGAGAGACTGGTGATTGTTTGGGAAGCTCAGCAACTTTATTTTCATTTCAGTTCTTTAATTTATTCTGGGGGTGGGGGAGAAGTAGAACTCAGGTAGGAAGTGATCCAGGGAGACAGCTATTTAGCACCCCAAAGTGCAGAATGTAGCTGCTCACCTTTGGCTCTGTATTGGAGTCCAGTGGAAAGAGCGGGCCCTATCAACTCCTGAAGATGGGACAACAACAATAAGAGTCTACCTTCTCAGTGGGGAATCCAGCTGGGGAAGACCCATAATACACCAGGGTCCAGACTCTGAATCCTGGTGCTAAGGAGACTTCTCTATTATTGGACTTTTCTTTGCATACCCCTAAAGGAATGGATTAGAATGTGTGACCTGGCTGGAGGGTTGAGCCACAAAAGAAGGGATTAACTCCACAGGACAGAGTTGCAGAAAAAAGAGAAACCACTAGCCTCACCCCTCCCTTGCCAGTAGGCAGGGCACAGCTGGTGAGGGTTGCCTATCACAGCGCCTGATCCCAATCCTGTCGCAGTTAAAGGATTTCAACAGGCTTTGGGGTCAGGCCCATAACTCATAACCAGACACATGTACCTCAATCGCACAAACCAAACACTTAGTGTCTCCTCCCAGTGTTACCAAATCAACCAGGCTGAGCACTCTACAAGGAAAAAGCCTCTCCATCGCTGTATCTACAATCAACACCGAAGAGATTCAGAATATTAATACTTGCATGTGAGACTTTAAGTGCTTCAGTAACATTAATGTACTAAGCCTCACAGTACCTTGGGTCAAATGCACTTCTGGGCCTAATACCACAAAAATCTCTGCATGACTTCAATCCCACTTAAGGTGTATACAATATGGCTTATGTGGTGCATAGGCCCTGTGCAGGACCCTATGTACAGGGTAAATATCACCCCATGTGTAGTGGGGAAATGCCTCCACATTATGTAGCCTGATAAACCCTTTGGACTTTTCCATGATGAAAAGTGAAATGTAAACGTAAGATACAAGTGACAACAGAACAAGTCCTCCTATTGTGCCTCATACTTGTACAGTCATGGTTGAATTCTAACTCCATCTTTCTGGTAAACATTACTCAGGTTCCCCGTCAGACTTCTTGTTACAGACTATAGGTCAGGTCAGGGAATAAGCTCCTACTAGCTGTTGTTTAAGGAGGAAATGGTACATTTCAAAATGAACACTAAAGTGTATTTTAGCAAATAAATTTAACAAGGTATCAAAACTATGTCCATGAAAATATTGCAAGCAACCTTTACTAATCAGTGATATAGCTAGCTAGACAATATATTATGCACTAATGGATACCCTACTTGTTCATTCTAGTGATCCATTTATAATTCCTTCCCTGACAGTTCATATTCTGGTTTACATAAATCTAGACTTTTGCATTTTAATGTCTTATAGATGCACTTTTCTTATGTTACAAATCATAAACCTTAACTCCTATACAAAAGACCTTCACAGAGCATTAATCTTTGTTTGCCTGGACTCTTCTTAGATTGTTTTCATTTTAATCTTTATGCATAATTCTAGAGAATCAATATTGCAATTTATTCCAAGTACCAGCACCACAAATATACCATAAACAGTACACTTATGGAGATAAAGGAGACTGCTACCCAATGACCTAGAGAAGATATAAAATATGTTCAATAAATCGTTCAAAATTGGGATTGGGAGGAGATTTGCTTATGTATTTAGTTTTTTGCAGGTCTGAGTACCTAAAGGAAGAAAATAAAAAGAAGAAAATTGCTGCAACATGCAACCCACATTTTCTATACCACCCCTTTTTGGAGCCAAGAATATTTTTATGAAGAATGTGTGAGACTGTGAAAAAATTATTAAGATCTAGCTCAGACAGTATTACAGTGCCAATGTATTTTATAGTAGGGTGGTAGGAATGTGTTTCAGAGGGATTTCAAACTAACTTAAACATTTTTTAAAAACATTTCCCAGGAGAAAGGGGTATTTTGTAAATCAAGTTATTGATAGTGAGTAGTGTTAAAATTATTGGAGTCATTGTAGATGAGTAGTGATGTCTGTAGATACAATTGTGGTGTTCGTATGGAGGAAGCTTAGGGTGATGGAAAGCTGCTAGATCAAAGGCAGAAACCTGTAAAGAGAAACCAAAGGGGTCCAGACAGGAACAAAGGAATGGCCATACTGGATCATAGCCATAATCCAGTTAGACCAGTATCCTGTCTCAGGCAGTTGATAGTATCGGAAGCTTCACAGTAAGGTGCAAGAACCATGTAGTAGGTAATTATAGAATAACCTACCCAATATTTTTTCCTAACCTCCAAATTTAGAAGTTGGATGAGCCCTGCAACATGGGGGTTTATATCCCTGTGTTACAGCTTCCAAAAATACTTGTTTAAATGCGTCATTCTTATAGTAACTATGGATGCTGCTTTTATGCATATAAATATATAACCTTTTCTGGAAGCCTGCTAAACTCTTCACCTCAATAACATCTTATGTCAATAAGTCCACAGGCTAATTGTGCATGATGTGAAAAAAATATTTCCTTCTATCCCTTTTAAATTTTCTGCCTTTCAGTCTTATTGACTGACCCTTTGTAAACAGAGATGCCTATTCTACCTTCTTTATGCTATAAACCAGGGGTCGGCAACCTCTGGCACATGGCTCGCCAGGGTACGCACCCTGGCAGGCCGGGCCAGTTTGTTTACCTGCCGCGTCCGCAGGTTTGGCCGATCGCAGCTCCCATGGCTGCGGTTTGCCGCTCCAGGCCAATGGGGGCTGCGGGAAGCGGCGCGGGATGAGGGATGTGCTGGCCGCAGCTTCCCGCCACCCCCATTGGCCTCGAGTGGCGATCCACGGCCAGTGGGAGCCGCGATCGGCTGAACCTGCGGACGTGGCAGGTAAACAAACTGGCCCGGCCCGCCAGGGTGCGTACCCTGGCGAGCCGTGTGCCAGAGGTTGCCGACCCCTGCTATAAACTAATTTGTATACCTTTTTTATGATCCCTGTTATTTATCTCCTCTTTATGGTGAACAATTCCAATATTTTCACTATTTGTATAGAAGTTTTTCCATGCCCTAATAATTTTTGTTGCTCAGCTTTGAACTTTTTCCATTTCTGCTCCATCTCATTTGAGATAGGATGACCAGAACTGGACAGTGTACATGAGGAGGCTGTATCATTCAGTTACATGATAGCATATTTTCAGTATTCTCCATCCCCTTCCTGATACGTTCTAACATTATGTTTTGGTTTTGGTTTTAATTGGAACTACATATTGAGCACAGCTCTTCATTCAACTTTCCAAAATGGTGCCTAGGACTTTTTCCTCGCGCTTTCATTTTAAATTTAGAACTCAACAAGGTGTACAAGTAGCTAGTTATTTCTACAAAATACATTACCTTCCATTTGTCAACATTCAAATTTAATCTGCCCACTCATTTAGCTTTGTTAGAGGTCCCTTTTGAAGTTCCTCACAGTTTCCCCTTGCCCTCACTAACCTAATTTTGTGTCATTTGAAAATTCTGCTGACTTATTGCTCACTCTCCTTTCCAGATCATTAATTAGTATGTTAAACACTACTAGTCCTCGGAGGGAAACGTCACTGGTAGTACCTCAGCATTGTTACTTGAAAAAAAATGGGTGCAAGATAGATAGCTCCCTAATGTCATGTCATGAAGATGAAGCAATGGAATCATTTAGCTTTTCAGCAACATCCCCATCTTCCTAAATTGATCCCTTTATTCCTAGTGACCCAGTGAACCTACAGATTCTCTTACAGCCCTTACAGATACTGATCTACTTAAATAATTGATTGGAATTTTGTTTTCTTTCAAATCTTTTGATGTTTGCTGTTCAAATTCCATCTTAGCCCTTTTAATATCAAGATCTTGTATGGTAATTCGTATGTGCCAGTTCTGATCAGCACCTCTCAGGATCAGGTCTAAGGAATGGAGAGGCTGGAGCTTGTTGGATTTAGGTGGATTAGAAGGCAAGGAACTCAGGCCTGAGGGGGATGAACCTCTGACTTTATGAATGTCATTTACTGAGAACTGTGTTGAAATTGGAAGCTCTTGCTTTAAGAACAGGGGTAGGGAAGGATTTCCAGGTCTTGCTTGCAGGCTAAAAGTCACTAGCAATGCATCTGAGCAGAGTTATGTCTGAAAGAGCCATCTTATAGACAAGGTGGGATGAGTTGGGCATTGCTGCTTTAGAGAGCTGCCTCTTTTCTCTTTCGCTCTCTGGGTTCTTGTGGGGGGTTTTCCCTGAGGCTTGACCCCAGGAAGGCTCCAGGAAATATAAATTTCTTCATCACCTTTCTGGCATTGATAATGGCATAACAGATGCCTTGTCTCATTTTCAGATGCACAGATTTCTGGAGTTGGCACAAGGAGCCAGCTGGGAACCCAGGCAGATGCCGCTAGCGCTATGGAACCTTGGCATAGGATGGTCATCAGTGTGGTGCAGAGATCAGTTGCTCCATGGACATGGCAGAGCTATGAAAGGAGTTTGAATGATTTCATGCAATTTCAGGATCAGGAAGGTTGGTCTACAATATGGCCCATTACAGAGGAGCAGATGCTGCGGTACATGCTGTCACTGGAACCCATCAATTTGTTGGGTAAAATCTGTTTCTGACCTGTTTTATGTAATGTCCATCTTTGTAAAAGGACAGCTAAGCCTCCATCTTGGATACCCTTCTCCTCAGATGAATTAGTGCCCTTTCAGCCTTTTTCAAATCAAGGAGGGGAAAGGTCAGGGCAGTTGAGTCATGTGAGAGCCATAATCTGCCTAGCAATTGCAGGTTATTTAGTGAGTGGCATGCCTGTCATTTAGGGGTGTCCATCTGAGTGGCAGCCAGAGTCCCACACAGTTCAGCTAGCTGCCAGGAGCCCTAGAGGGACCAGGACTCATAGGACTTTGGATTTTTGGTTTCTATTAACATACTTGCACTCAACTGCTACACACCATTAGCGAGCGCATACTTGCACTGGACTACAAGGTCAAGCAGAGACTGCGTGGGCAAGCACTGAATACCTACCTGAGGGAGAAGATCTGCCCAAGAGGGAGAAGACTTGCCCAGAGGACCTGTCCAGAGGGAAGAATACCCAGTTCCTGAGTTCCTGTTTGGTGTCCAGCGCCCCTGATTTTCACCGCTATCCCTGTCGGTATCCTGAGTTTTTGTCATTGTGTCCCTGACTTCAGGATATGGTATTGTAATACCCATTGTGGTTTTCCTCTATTTTACATCCATAGATTAAGGGGGGTTAAGGGCTCTGAGCTTGATGCTTTGGTAACTGTTAACAACCGAGTGCATCTTGCTTATGTTGTTTATTTTCTGAAGGGGTCCTTGTCTATTTTACTGACTAGTGACATAATAAATATTTGTGTGTTACATCTTATTCTGCCTCTGTCTTAATAAATCACCCGATGATAGATGCGGGAGGGGGTGGGATCTTCAGACAGCCCATCTTCTGATCTGTGTAGACCATAGTTAAACTGTTTTGGGCTAACAAACTGGCATTCCCAATAATCTTCAATCACCTTTCTGCCATTACAGTCATCAGTAGGCTAAATGGTTATCCAGATGCTTGCAGCATTTTTTTTAGTTTGAAGGTTTTTGGTGCGGTGGTCGCATACCAGTGGCCCCAGAGTGGATTAATGTAATCCCATCACAATTTATATGCTCAATGATCTTGTGCAGTGCAGATCCTTGGCACCGTATGTCATAGATGTAGAGGACAGGATGTGGCCTTGTTCAGGGCAGCATTCTTGATAGCATTTTTTTGTGCTTTCAGGGTCAGCAAGCTAGTACCTGGGTCCGCTAGGGACTCTATGGGAAGGACTTTGGAACTGTGTGATGTACAATGGAATGAGCATTCAGTGATATTACTCTTGAGCAGGTCAAAGATGGATCAAGTAGGTCAGAGTGAATCTGTTATCCTATGGGAGGACAGAGAGCCTGAGGTCTGCCCTGTGCAGGCTTTGAGGGCCTATATGGTGATACAGCTTGGGGTGGGGATGTTACAGTGTTGAGATGGGAACTGATGAGGTTGGGGGCTTAACAAGGTTTGGTTCCCACTCACTCAGAATTGGGGCAGCAACAGCAGCAGCACAATTAGGTATGGGAGCGGAGACAATTCAAGCAATCGAACGTTGGCCTTCAGAAGCATACCGAATGCATGTGAGACCTCAGGTGGGCAGTCAGCATTCATTGGTGTTAATTTCATTCCAGTTGTTGGACGACCAGCCATGGTTGTGTGGATCTGCGGGCAAAATATTGTCTTTTGGGCACATAGGCATGTGGCCAGGTTGCCTGAGGATTCACAGTGGGGGTTCAGCAGTGAAGCAATACTGAGTTGGCATGGAAAAAGGAATATGTAATGGGATCAGCTGATACCACTGCTGTATGCTGTAGGGGCCTGTCAGCAGCCACCAGCTATAATTGCAGTGCATCTAGGGGGAAACAATTTAGAAATGTGTAAAGGGGTCCAATTGATGCTCCNGTGGGATCTTCAGACAGCCCATCTTCTGATCTGTGTAGACCATAGTTAAACTGTTTTGGGCTAACAAACTGGCATTCCCAATAATTTTCAATCACCTTTCTGCCATTACAGTCATCAGTAGGCTAAATGGTTATCCAGATGCTTGCAGCATTTTTTTTAGTTTGAAGGTTTTTGGTGCGGTGGTCGCATACCAGTGGTCCCAGGAAGGATTAATGTAATCCCATCACAATTTATATGCTCAATGATCTCGTGCAGTGCAGATCCTTGGCACCGTATGTCATAGATGTAGAGGACAGGATGTGGCTTTGTTCAGGGCAGCATTCTTGATAGCATTTTTTTGTGCTTTCAGGGTCAGCAAGCTAGTACCTGGGTCCGCTAGGGACTCTATGGGAAGGACTTTGGAACTGTGTGATGTACAATGGAATGAGCATTCAGTGATATTACTCTTGAGCAGGTCAAAGATGGATCAAGTAGGTCAGAGTGAATCTGTTATCCTATGGGAGGACAGAGAGCCTGAGGTCTGCCCTGTGCAGGCTTTGAGGGCCTATATGGTGATACAGCTTGGGGTGGGGATGTTACAGTGTTGAGATGGGAACTGATGAGGTTGGGGGCTTAACAAGGTTTGGTTCCCACTCACTCAGAATTGGGGCAGCAACAGCAGCAGCACAATTAGGTATGGGAGCGGAGACAATTCAAGCAATCGAACGTTGGCCTTCAGAAGCATACCGAATGCATGTGAGACCTCAGGTGGGCAGTCAGCATTCATTGGTGTTAATTTCATTCCAGTTGTTGGACGACCAGCCATGGTTGTGTGGATCTGCGGGCAAAATATTGTCTTTTGGGCACATAGGCATGTGGCCAGGTTGCCTGAGGATTCACAGTGGGGGTTCAGCAGTGAAGCAATACTGAGTTGGCATGGAAAAAGGAATATGTAATGGGATCAGCTGATACCACTGCTGTATGCTGTAGGGGCCTGTCAGCAGCCACCAGCTATAATTGCAGTGCATCTAGGGGGAAACAATTTAGAAATGTGTAAAGGGGTCCAATTGATGCTCCGAGCAAGGGGGGACTTGAGGCTGATCCTTGAACTTTTCCCAGGAATTACAATTGTATGGTCAGACATACTTCAAGGCAGGGTCTGTTGGGGAGCCATGAGTCTCATCCGACCGACAAGGCAAGGAGGTATGTGAACAGGAAGGTGGCAAAATTCCTTGGGACCATAGGAGGGGTGGTAATTTCACATTCTGGTATCATGTATGGGGCACCAGAGTTATTTTGGGAGAATGGGGTTCACTTGCCAGACCTAGGTACTGACATGTTGTTGACTGATATAAAAAAGGGCATTGGGAGATGTCTGGGGACCCAACTGGGTTTGTGGAGTAGGCAGCCAAGCTAATTGCTGGTGCCCCCTTATTGCGGATGTCCAGTGCAGGTACTCCATAGGGAAGGAATACAGTAACTGGATAAATGGTTTGGAAAAGGACTTAAAAGAAGGTGTTTGTTAAAGGAATTACTGGGGGGAGGGGTTGGGGACTCCTATGATAGGTATGGCAGGGAGCCAACCCACCTTTCTTATAGTCCACCTTAACCCTCCTATGAGGTTGGGTGGATGGTAAAGTCCCAGCAATAGATTGGTTGGTGGGGGGACCTGGATGGAAAAAGTGGGGGAGCTGGCAGAAGCCCCTCAGGTAATTATGGAATAAACATGGAGTTGACTCCACTGCACACTTTTCTCTGCCGGGTAGTCCCAGACATCTCATAATAAAGTTGCGGCCTGATTAAACCCATATCAAATGACTCCTGTCCTTCTTTTGGTGTAGCCAGACAATATTTAATCTGCCTTGAGTGCAGGGGATTGGAGTAGATGACCTCTCAAGGTCCCTTCCAGTCCTATGTTTCTATGATTCTATGATTGATTTCAGTTAACTATGACTCGGATCAGCAACACAATTGTGATCATAATCAAATTGTTGAAATGAAAACTCATGTGCAATATTTGAGAAGAGAGTCACTTTTCCATGAGATTTTTTTAAAGTGTGAAATATATTCTGTAGCATTAAAGTGGTCAGCTGCAAAGAATTTTCTGCAATTTCTCTTATAGGAAACTATATTTTTTCTCAACTCTGGTGACTCAAAATAAAATTCAATGTAATTTCTTTTTAAAACTTATGCCCAGATTTTATAATTACTGACATGAGCTTTGTCCACAGGGATCAATTTACATTGAAACATCTAGCATAAAGAACAATGAATGAGAGCATCACTTTCACATAGTGTCAAGTGGCAGATGGAAAATATTTTATAGAGCAAGTTGTCCTGCAGATATATTGGTGATTATTGTACAATTCCCAGCCAGGACAAATTCTCTCTCTGTATAGAAGTACTAAAAATTGTCAAACAGGTTTTTATTCATAAAGCAAATCAGTAGAGAACTTGAAACAATTGGTTGTGGTTTCATCTCAAAGCTTAAGACAAACAGGAATAATTTTAAAATCTTTACAACTGAATTCCGGTGTGGGGTAGAATTACAGTATGTATAATTAATGTTTCTGTGATTTTTTTTTAAACTGCACTGTGACTGCATAATGGATGAAACAAAGCTGAATGAACAATTCATTTGACAAATTTCTCTCCCCTTTACTGTTTGCAAGTTGTCCATAAGGAGTTTATGACTTCATTGTTTATTTAAAATTAGTCACTGAAAATATGATAAATAACACTTGGTTTGTAGATTGTTCACCAGCAGCTCATTGCATTTATTCAGTATTTGAAATATGAACTGCGTTGGCTAGTCTTGATTGGACACACAGGTTATATGGTTGTGGTTGTTCTCTTATTGGAGGAGCATAACTCTTAGAATTAGGTTTTGCATGTGAATCTGATTAATTTAAAAGTTTACTTCCCAAGAATATATATTGATTTTAAAGTCAAGAAGAGCAATTCAAATCAGCTAGCCTGACCTCCTCCATAAGACATGCTATAGAACTTTGCCCAGTAATTCCTGCATCAGGTCCCTAACTTCTGATTGAGCTATAGCAGGGGTCAGCAACCTTTCAGAAGTGGTGTGCCGAGTCTTCATTTATTCACTCTAATTTAAAGTTTTGCGTGCCAGTAATACATTTTAATGTTTTTAGAAGGTCTCTTTCTATAAGTCTATAATATATAACTAAACTTTTGTTATATGTAAAATAAATACATTTTTTTAAATGTTTAAGAAGCTTAATTTAAAATTAAATTAAAATGCAGAGCCCCCCTGGACCGGTGGCCAGGACCCGGGCGGTGTGAGAGCCACTGAAAATCAGCTTTCGTGCCACCTTCGGCATGCGTGCCATAGGTTGCCTACCCCTGAGCTATAGCATTTATTTTAGAAATATATCCAATCTGGATTTAAAGACTTCTAGTGGTGAAAGTTCCACTACATCCCTCACTAATTAACCATTAGTGTTACTTACCCTCACTGCAAAAAAAAAAAAAGTTGTACCTTATCTCTAGTCTGAATTTATCTAGCTTGAGAATATGTTTTAGTTACTGTTTTGGTGAACATTCCTGCCAGTAAAATTGTTCAGAGTATTCAAAGTGAATACAAAAAAGAATAAACTCAGTTTATTGGATTCATTTTTCTGATCAAGCAAATATTTGTGGAAAGTGTTAATTATTTGTCCAGCCCTGTCTTAAAATACATAGGAAAAAGACTGTAGTTCACTACAAACAATATAGAGTGAGTATACTGCACATCCAGAGGGACAGTTTTCTTTCCATTGTGAAACACAAACATGTGAGTTTGACTTTTCATCTCAATTTGGGACAGGAAAAAAATTCAAAATCTTGAACATTTTCAATGGACAGAAAAACCATTTCCCACCCACTTCTAGTTTTGTGCAGGCTCTTTTCACTGTAGGTGAAATTCATCACTATGCATAGGAAAGAAAAGGGAGTGAGGGGAAAGAAGGAACAACTGGTTATAAGAAAAGAGATGTATTAATATGAGTAGATATATTCTTATTTATTAAAATAAGACAATAATAGTTTCCATATATAACTGGTGATCTGTATACTAATCTTATATTAAGCTGTGTCATTTATAGATGTTTTTATGATGCACGGTGTCTGACTTTGTCAATTATATTTTGCAATCAATGCTTTGATAATGTTGCATTTTATTTTTATTACCTTTGTATGATTTTTAATGGTAATTTTCTGTAGCAGTAAAATTGTTCTTCAGATTCAGATAACTGAATTTAAATTCTCATTTTTCTCTTTCACTGACTTGTTAAAAGGTATGTCTTAATATGCAAAGTTATACATTTTTAAATTAATTGTCAAATTACTTATTTTTTAGGCAAATGGTAATATGATCAGACAAGCTGTAAATTTCAACACAAACTTTATTTTCTTACTGGAAGGTTGCAGCATAATAGTACTTTATTTTTTAGAATTCAGAATGGTAATATTCAAGAACCCAAAAAGAAAGACACAAAGCAGGCTGCTTCCTTTAGCAGAAGCTGAGGATGGGCAACAGGGGATCAATCACTTGATGATTACCTGTTCTGTTCATTCCCTCTGGGGCGCCTGGCATTGGCCACTGTCGAAAGACAGGATACTGGGCTAAATGGACCTTTGGTCTTATTCAGTATGGCCTTTCTTATGTTTCTAAAGCAGAGAGTGACAACTCAACCCACTTTGTTCCAGGATGGCTTGCTGCAGGACCAGGAACCCCTAAACATCAAAGTGACAGCTTGCAATTTTAATACAGTTTTCATACACCATACTTTCCCCCAACGCTTTCTTGAAAACCAGATGGCCGGACAACTGAAAAAAACACAACTTGGAACAAGAATTTTGTCTTGCCCCAACCCTCCAAAGGGGAAACCTTTTCACTGTTGGAGAATGCTCCTTGTAAGATCATTAACCCTTGTCATGGCTGAGTGAAGGATTGTTCAATGCTTGTTCATAGCTATCCATAGCTGCAATATTCATTGAGCTTTAACCAACGCAGACCACTCATTAGGCAGCAACTCAAAGACTACTGCTTTCAAAGCTGTAAGGCTCAAAGCCAATTTAATTGTTCAGCATAATCAGCCTCTGGAAGCTTCATACCATTTTGCAAAAATAAAGAGAGTATTAGCAAATAACAGCAAATGCAGATAAGTTTGGGTGTAAGCAATGAATATGTTAAAGAGTGCACTAGTTTCTAAGAGCTCTCCTATATTTGCAAAGGGATTTGCCCAGGTGCATTTTTGTATTAGAGGCTAGAGAGTGAAGAGATGATGAGGCAGCTAATTGCACAAATGTTATAGCAGAAAATATTTTGAGAATGGTTTGCTCAGCTTTCTATTTCTCCTGTGACCAATACAATCTAAGGGTATGTCTGCACTGCACTAAAACACCCATGGCTGGCTCAGTTCAGCTGACTTGGGTGCATGAGGCTCAGGCTTTGGGGCTATAAAATTGCAGTGTAGACCGTTTGTCCCAGGTTCCACTGCAGTTTTATAGCCCTGCAACCTGAGCCCTGTGCACCTGAGTCAGCTGACCTAGGCCAGCCACAGGTCTGTTAGTGAAATGTGGATATACCCTGAAACCAAACCAAAATGTGAACAGCCAGGCTGTGCACCATGGCAAATCCTTTCACGGAATGTTCCCCAAGCCACTACAGCAGCTGTAGAATTGTCCAGTAGCTGCAACTTCAGCTGCTGTGTGTCTCCTAACCAGGGGACAATAGCCAGTGAATCCAGTGTAGTGTGGTGACATATGCACCAGACTTAACCAGACCCTTAACCCACCCTGCTCTCAAATTCTTTCTACACAGTAAAACACAGGGAACCAGAAGGATTTAACTATCATGTGCCAGGTTTGCACATTACCTGTGCAAGCTCCTCAAATTCTCTCCCTCTGCCTCCAATACATTGTAATCACATTGGTTCTTTAGGAATGTCTACCACAGCTACAAAAAGTGGGAAGGACTTACAGCTAATAGCCCAGTTCAATGGAAGTAGTGCATCTAAATGAGGACACTTTTAGCATTTAACTAACTTTCTTGTTCTGAGTTTTCTTAGTAGCCTGGCTCTCCAGCCTCTTTGCAACATAAGAGCAACACAAATGTGCTGGTGTGGGAGAGATTATGGAAGTTGTAGTCATGCTATAGTGATGAGAAAACACCTGCCATCAATCAAGAAGAGTTTGGCCCACCAACTTCCCCTTCCTTTTGAAAGTGGAAAAGATGCCAGCTGAATTCCTACTCAGAAATTGACACACACATACCATCTTGTCCGATCAGCCAATGCCATTTTCAATAAAACAAAACTCTACTAAGATTCCCATCAGCTTCTACAAAGAGTACACACATTATAAAATGTCAGACATAGAATATATTATCTATAGGTAATGAGTGAAAACTTTAAAGAATTAAATATATTAGATACATGGCACAAACAAAATAGGTGAAGTGAAGAGAGTATACTATCAGATATAGCTTCACTCATTTGATAATGACAGTACAGGAGATATATCAACACATTACTATATATTCATTTTTTTCCAATGATGGAAAGTCAGCTTTCAGGACTAAACTACAAGCAGTTTGTTCCCCAGAGGCTATGACTTTTGTTTAATCTTTTCTGCAATGCATAAGCTATATGGTCTAGACTGCTTTCATTAAGTTGCTTTTCCATAGTACTTCAAACAAAAGAATTATTTAAATTACCAAATAAAATCACCTCTGTCATTGTGAGTTAATCTCTGTATTAAAATGAATGTGTACTACATAGATTAACATTCCTTTCAAAATAGTCCAAAAATATGGGGATTTGGATTAACGGTATCAACATAAAGGGTGGAATAATGCCCCTATTTACTAATTCCTGGAGTAGGGGAACTAAATGTCTCATTGAGATTGATAATGAGGTATAAAATCTTCCAATTCTAAGTCAGCAATTCAAACCCAGCTAGCTCTTTCTTCTAGTGAAGTCTCTCTAGTTGCTATGGTTGCCACAGTGGTCATGAAATCACAAATTAATCCTGAAAAGCCAGCATTAGCACAAAGAATGAAGTCACACATCACATAAGGTTTGGGTGATCCCAAATAACCCTTCAAACACAGTATTCTAAAAATCTCAACTGTGATTTATGGATATATGACCAGAAAAAGAGATTATGAGTTCACTGGAAAAGTGTTCAGTCCTTTATGAACAATATAGTAAAAATTTACCACAGTATAGTATTTTGATTTGTGAAACAATGCACAAATCCTTGGAATACTCACTGAGTGGCCAATACTCTTTATGTACCATAGTTCTTCAATAGGTTGACACCATAATGGTCCCCCCGTCTGACTTCCTCTTATCTGTGAAATCTAAGTTATACCTTCTGTGGTCAGGGCATCTCTAAGCACAGGTGGAGTTCAGTCATATAGAATGGTTTATGATGATTCTACAGAACTGCAGTTCAGCTGTAAGTGGAAATATACCATGGGTGCTTCAATTAATTTCAGTCCCAAAATAACATTAAATACAAGGATGAGAACTAATCTGAGGAAAAAAAGAACCCTTCTGGAAGCTTTGCTTTCATACCATGGAGGTTCAAGAAAAGTTTAGTTTCTCCCTGAATCCATGCCCCACTAGGGGGGAGGGATAGCTCAGTGGTTTGAGCATTGGCCTGCTAAACCAGGGCTGTCAGTTCAATCCTTGAGGGGGGCCACTTAGGGATCTGGGGCAAAATTGGTCCTGCTAGTGAAGGCAGGGGGCTGGACTCAATGACCCTTCAGGGTCCCTTCCAGTTCTATGAGATAGGTATATCTTTTCCCCCTCCAAAAACCAAACAAACAAAGCATGCACGCACACACACCCCTCCAGTGTATGCTTTCTTTGGGGATGAAGTAGCCTTCTCCTTGTTTCCATGGTAGGTTCTATTTGTAAGTGAATAAGAACCCCTTTTATCCAGACAGCAAGAGTTTGAGGACCAGTAGCCTTTCTAATGAATCCCTTTCTACCACTTTCAAATTCACAAAAGGCCCTCTATGGATGAGTTCAATATGTGGGAGCCACTGAGATCCTCAAAAGACTGGTTAGACTTCTAATCCTGTAGGTACCTAAAATTTATAGGCATCTAAATTTTCATGGTAAAAGTCCCCTATACACCTAGGTTTCTGCTTGTATACACACTGCTTCCTTAGGCAGGCACCCAGGTGCCTCTCATATGCCTAAGCTCCAGTATGATCCTCAAACCAGGTGTAGATAGGTCTTCCCCCACCTATCTGCAGATCCCAGTGTGGGAAGTGTGCTCAGAACACACCTAACTCCACACAAAACACCCAGGAGGAGGAAGTAGCCTTCCTTATAACAGCTGTTAGAGTTCTTATCTAGGATGTGGGAGATGCTGCTTCAATTCAGCGTTTGATTTGAACGTGGTGTTCAGGGTACGTGAGTACCCTAACCACAAGAATAGGGGCTATTCTGATGTGAGGATCTCAGTCTGTTCAGTTGAAGCTAGTCCACTGTGATACATATACAGTAATTAAATAGGCATTAGGTGATATGGCTTGATAGCTCAGTGGTTAGGCCACTCACTGGAAAAAAAACATCTTCAAATCCCTGCTCCTCATTAGCCTGAGAGGATAATTGAACTGGTGCATCCCACATTGTGGGTGAGTACCCTAACTACTTGGCTAAAGTTTATTTAGGCTACTGCCGCCTGACCTTACTTTTCCCTTCACCCCCATAGAGAGTTAAGTGTGTTACTGCTATACTTTCAAGAAACAACTTAGGTTCCTGATTCCAAGGAAGGGTTTCTGGCTGTGGATCCCAGGCAGTGACAGGCTCACCCTCCAGCCCAAATTTAGGTGCCTAGCTCTGTGAGAGGGGTGGGTCTTATGACACACATCTCCACATCAACTGCTATTCGCTAGTTTAGACAGCCCTTTCCCTAGCATGCTGGCTTTTGTGGGTCCCATTCTTAGGTTCCTATCTCTCCCCATGAATTGTAAATGGAGCTTAGGCACCTCACGCAGGGTTTGTGGATTCCTCTGGTTGACTAGGCACCTAAAGGTTCAGCATTGCAACACAGTCTCTTTTTGGATCTGGGCCTTGGTACTTTCATGTTATTTGTGCTCCAGCCATCATTGCAAGTTTCCACCTCTGAAAGTCCAGAGCTGTTTGAATACAAGACATTCTGGGATTTCAGAATGTCAGGGTATTCTGGAGTTTGAGTATTGGAGAATCCCANGTCTCTTTTTGGATCTGGGCCTTGGTACTTTCATGTTATTTGTGCTCCAGCCATCATTGCAAGTTTCCACCTCTGAAAGTCCAGAGCTGTTCGAATACAAGACATTCTGGGATTTCAGAATGTCAGGGTATTCTGGAGTTCGAGTATTGGAGAATCCCGGATTGTTGCTAAAACAAAAGTTCCAGATGAATGGCTAATGGATCACATCACCATCTGCTGCCAGCAAAAGGGCAAGATGTCTGCTTTGCTTCCCAAAGCTTTAGGAAGAGGGAATTAACTCCCCAGCCTCTATAAGGGATTCTATATACCAGAAGGGTATAAAATATTTGGTCTTCCTATGAAGAACACCAACCTTCAGGCATAGAGATGGTGGATCTCCCAAGACAGGACCTTGCATAGATTGTTGGAGGGTGTTTATGAATTTTGGGGCAAAGGACAGGAGTTGTCCTCCTTGAAANTCCTATGAAGAACACCAACCTTCAGGCATAGAGATGGTGGATCTCCCAAGACAGGACCTTGTATAGATTGTTGGAGGGTGTTTATGAATTTTGGGGTAAAGGACAGGAGTTGTCCTCCTTGAACCCACCAAATCCCTAAACTGTTGAATTCCTTGCTTAGTTAGTGGGACCTCATTCCCCTCGGTACAAGACCAAAACATAATGCATTTGTTGGGGTGCTTGTGCAACATTAAATGCCCTTCTCACCTCCAAAATCTTCTCTACCTAGGTGCGAGTTCCATCTTGGACAAATGAACTCCTCTGTGTATCTCCGCAGTTCTCGATACTGGCTGACTCAAGAAACAGGAGAGTGTCAAAATGCCATCAGAAAAGTTATTCTGACAGGATTTATGGCCTGACAAAAACCAGGAAATACAAAAATAATGCAATGAACCCTGTTCTGGTTTATTGTGCAGTGACACTTATTTCCAGCACAAAGTCAGTTCAAATACTGAAGTTTGATGGAGATATGGATAAGTATCCAAATTGCTGCATATGTAGCCAAACTGAAGTAGAACATTTATGAAGTTATAATCTTCATGTTCTAAAACATGTATAAGGCAAACAAACAATATTCAGGGATCCAAAGTAGCCTCTTTTCTAGTAGGGAATCTGTTCTGCACCTTATTGATCCCTTGATTTGTGTCCACCAAATATACAGGTAAGTAGCTCACATGATCTAGCATGTTAACTTACATGTCTGATGGATATTTTGGTACCCAAGTCTTTGCTTCCCAAAACAGTGCCACTTTGACTTTACACCACATAGATTTACCAGAATGGGCATACCCTTGACCAACAAATAGAGGCATGCCATTTTAGTATGGCAAGCTGTGGGTGGATGAAGATGCTAACTCAGGGATCGGCAATCTTTGGCACACGGCACGTCAGGGAAATCCGCTGGCGGGCTGGGCCAGTTTGTTTACCTGCAGCGTCCACAGGTTCCGCCAATCGCAGCTCCCACTGGCTGTGGTTCACCGTTCCAGGCCAATGGGGGCTGCGGGAAGCGGCGTGGGCTGAGGGATGTGTGCTGGCCCCCATTGACTTCCTAACCTAGCCTCCCAATTACCAGGAGGACAATATTTATGCTATCCTGGAGCTCAGCTTTTCTTGCTCCTCCCTTATTTATTCCCTAGCAAGTGGTCTTTGGGCTCCAAGGAGGTGTCCCAATGTGAATTTCCTAATATGCTGCTCAGAGGTATTTAAAAAAAAAATTATACTACAAACAATTTGTCACATGACTTGAATCATACAATATTTGGGGATGGATTATATAAACTCTCTCCCCATAGGTGGAGAAATACAAAGTAAACTGTTTTTCCTTTTCTGACTGCACACACACAACTGGCTCTGAGAGTATTTCTAAGTGGAATGGAGCTGGCTTTGTAATTCTCAATCAATGCAGGAAAAAAGAACCATTTAAATTTACAAAGTTTTTCTTCATTCTCACTTATGACCTTATTAAGATGCTAAAGAGCCTATATTCTCTTTTCTTGGATTTCATTATAGGTCTCCCTTGACCTTTCCAGGTCCTTCTAATAGTCAGCTTCCATCTATTCCTTTGTGCCTTGTAACAGAAATTACTTCTGTTTTCATCCCCTTGTTTATTTTCTTCACCTTCCTTGCCCTCCATTTTAACTCCCCTTTTTTGTCAAGTTCCTCTCAGCCAATCCTGTCTTAATCACATTTAATATCTGCATCATGTAGCTAAACTGAGGATTTTTGCTACCACAACCTTCTGTACCATTATTCCAAATAACTTGCTCTAGCAAAATATGTCACAAAGAACAACCTCCAACACTACCATTTTTTCATGGATGTGGTCTTATATCTAACAGCTTTGTAAAGGACACACAAGCTATTTAGCAAGAAGTGCCCTAAAGTTATACAGATGTAAACACAATGCTGTTTAAACAGTACAAGCTAGATAATCTTCTGCTATGATTTGGGGGATGCGGTGGGGGGTGGGGGAGAGCAAAGGAGTTTATAATTCTTAAAAATATTTAGGGAAACCATATTTTACTTATTCAATTACTGCCACTAATTATTTGTGCAGTATGTGAAATAGAACTTCTCTAGCTTCTCAATATTAAGGTTCAGAACAAAGGAAACATTTAGCTCACTAGAAGCAAACCTCTCTTGGTATTAAATCCTCTCTCATTCTGACATCTCATTTTCAATCCCCTTGACATTATGTCATTACAGTTCTATAGGTTAGAATCTGCTTACACCTCATGAGAGGACTGCTCTGCAGAGCCATATATACCCTGCAGCTAGTTTAAAATAACTAAAAAGCACCACTTTGTAAATAAGCTAAAACCGTACGTAGGAGAAAGAAAAGGGATCTAGGTACAGTATATTCCACATTGGTAAAATTGTCAGATTCTGAGCATTGGATCTGACATTCCACAGTAATATTAATGGAATTAGGGAATTTAAAATATTTATTAAAAAATCTAATATTTAACAGATTTAAAAAAAAAAAGACATGGAAATATGTAATATTCATCACCTCTACATCTAAGGTCCTGATCCATCAAAGTATTTAAGCTTAAGTTTAAGCACATGAATAATCCTACTGAAGTCAATGGGACACGACTTATGCTTAAAGTAAGCCACGTTCTCTTAAGTGCTTTGCTGGATTCAGGGCCTTTAACACTTATTTTATAGTACAAAGTAATGGTTCCTTGATTACTTTTATTACAGCTACAGGATGATACAGTCACAAAGGTGCCAAATGTGGAAAGAACTTAATAGATTGCCTATCCTCCTCTTTTCCCAATAAAAAGATCTTTCTGGCAAGGCTAGACCAATTAGTCTTAGACTAACATCACAGAGTGAGTGAGGAACAGGTCTCATTCTGCAAGGGAAAAGTCAATAGGGCTGAAATTATTCAGAACTTGGAGGACATAATATTCTGCATTAAAGTTTTACTGCCTTCCCGTGTTCAGATTATAGCCTGGGTATTTTGGAAGATGCAGCCAGCCTCAATATATTGGTCCCAGGTTTTTGCTGAAGTAATAAGTGGAATGGAATATTCTACTTAAAAATCAATAATTAATGAGCCAAGGAACTTCAGCATGGTTTGAATTGAAATCAGAGTTTAAGGCAAGAAGGGACCATCAGATCATGATCTCCTGTATAATCACAGGCCTATAACACCACCCAGCACCCACATGTTAAACCCAATGACCAATTAGCTTAATTGCAATGTTAAAACTTGGCACTACAAATCATGGTAATTTATTTAAACACTACCAACAACATCACCACATTTACTTCAAACAAGTTGCTATAAATATATTTTTCTGAGCCACCTGCTATCCACCTAGGTAACATTCCATTCTGTCTAAATATTTGATACCACACCCATCACTGGGGGTGGGAGAGGGAAGGAAGAGGGGAATGTAACCTGCTATGAAAGCAGAAACCACCAAGGAGGTCCCAGGCCTCCCCCTTAGTCCCACCCCTTCCACAGCTTGTACCACAGTTCCTAACTATCATCCTGTGTGCCTGAAGCCCGCTTCCCCTTTCTGAGAGTTTAGGGAGTGCTGAGGAAAAAAGTTATTTATCCAAAAAAGCAAAATGCAAAGACACTCTCCTTATTCCTCCAACACTATTGCACAGGATGCATTCCTAGTGTTCTGCTCTTTAACTTTACCCCCATGATTTCCCCATCTGTTGTGAATGAGGTATTAGCACTAAAAATCAACAGTTTTTCATAGATCATTTTGTACTTGAAGGTTAGTGTATTTTTGTGCAGAAAAGCCTTTTGAAAACACTGAAAAATAATCTTTATAGCTAAATGCCACTTTATAGAGTTTAAAGCTCAAAGCCATTTATGTGTGAATGGTTTCCCCAAGAGCTGTAGCATCGGATTCATATTGATATTACTGTATTTTCTTTTATTTTGCATATCTCTTTATGATAATACAAACATTGAAGCAGTATAAAATACTAAAGCATGTGGGAAAACTATTACATGGGTAGGGTCAAATTCATTGCTGACATAAATGGATACCTAGCCATTAACGCCAATGGAGTTTCATCTACTTTATGTAATGTTGATAAAGCATGAAATATGAGCAGTGTTGGATTGAAAATACAAGGAGGCTTTAGGTTTAGTCTTTATAAATAACCTGGAAATGTATGGAGGGGAAGCTTCAGTTGACCTTCTTTTTGTGATTAAACATGTGCAGTGACACACACTGGCAGAAGGGTTAGAGAAGAGAATGTTTTCATCAGTGCCCACTTCTCATCTAATCTTTGTGATGATGTCAAACACTCCTCAGTTTCCATCACATTGTGATTTATCTGATGCATGTTAAGGTTACAGAGAGTTCATATCTTGACAGGCACTGGATATAACCCAACAGCATTCACCACTTCATGAATGTAATGTGATGTGAAGTGTAGCCTCTGCAATTCAGGTTTATGATAGGGTCAAACCCAGAAGTACGTGTGATGTTTTATTTCTCATTTATCTTAAGTGTGCTGCAAAAACATTGTTCCTAGCCTAAAAACAAACACATCACTTCATTTCATCTCTTTTAAAATGATCCTGAAGCATGCAGATCACTTTTAATACAATTTATAATTTACCGAGTTACTATTGTGAGGTAAGTAGTATAGACTGATATCTCCCATTGTGTATTTAAATATATTGTACAATATTATTCAAATATTCAGAAAAGATGGATATTTAGCCCACTAGCTGAACTGAAAAATGTGTTCAATCCTTTCTAGTAAGTGTTCTTGTTTTCTGCACATGCTACAGTGAACTGAACTGCTTATTAGGAACCCAGCATCTTTCCAAATGGCATTATTATATTCCACCTCTTCCCCACCCTTGACTCCTTGTCCCACTCCCAATGTCCTTGCCTACCACAGTCCCAATCTCCATTCTTCAGGTTTCTCATCCCATTCTCCTTGCCCAGCCAGAGTCCCCATCCAGTGTCTCCCACATTTCCAGTCTGAGGCTAGGTCTACACTACTGCGCTAAGTCGACTTATGCTACGCAACTCCAGCTACGTGAACAACATAGCTGGAGTTGATGTACCTTAGGTCAAGTTACCGCGGAGTCTCCACCATGGGGGGGTCAATGGGAGAAACTCTCCTGTCGACTTACCTTACTCTTCTCGACAGGTTTTCAGTAAACCTGCTAAATCGACCGCCAGTGGATGGATCTCAGAGCGTTGATCCCGGCTGTAGTGTATCATGTACACTACATGATACACTATCATGTATCAGTCTCTTTGCCCAGCCATTCCTACTTCCCCCTCCCATCATCCCAGGTCTTTGTACCCAGTCTCTTTGCCCAGCCAGTTGCAGTTTCGCCTTCCAGATCTCTTGTTTGATCAATCACGCCCCCCACACATACTCCCCAAACCTACATTCCCCATCCCAACAGACTCCTCGTTCCAGTCTTCCTCCACAGGTTAATTGCTGTATCTCCCTCACCACAATTCCTTGTCTAGTCCCATTATCCACCCTTGGTTCCTCATTTTATGTCAGTCCCACTCCTCCGCCACTTCTCTCCCCAGCTTCCAGTCCCAGGCTCCTTGCCCAACCAGTCTCAGACTCCTCTTCCATGCCTCCATTCCCAGGCACCCTACCCAGCCATCCCCAATCTCAGCCTCCACCTCCCCAATTCTCAGTTCCAGTTTCCCTCCCCCAACTAGGGTCCAGTTCCAGGCTCCCATTGACTACATCTCCAGGACAGTCTCTTTCCCCCTCTGCATGTGAATAAAGCAGCTTCCTCCTCCATGCTGCCTGGACATTGAGAGGACAGAAAGAAGAAACTGTGCCACTGTCCTTTCAGGTCTAGTGCCCAGCCCATAGCTGCAATTGCAAGGAAAGTCTTGCTCAGCCCTGGGCTGGGGTGTGCCCAGTATGCATGGAATCTATGGGGAATTTAGTTGTGGAGCTCTAGCAACTCTCTAAAGAGAATGCGGAAACCTGATTTTACATAAGCTTAAATAGGACAAATGTGAACAAATTTTCTTGAGGAAAGCAAAAGGCACATCCCTGACACAATGGCCACACAACTACTAAATTTCTGAAGCATGGGGGTGTTTTGAGCTTCTCAAATTAAAGATTGCCAGATTTCTTGTAAAAAACATGAATTAAACAGTGTATTTTCCCTAGACTTTTTCTCAGAAACGGCTGAGCCATTTTTACCTGAAATTTGACATTTATCCCCTCCTCCCCTTGCAAAACTGAACCTGAGGCAGACTTCAGTAGGGAAAACTTCAGCCCAAAACAGTTGAGGTTTGGCAAAGTTATAAGCAAATGAGAAAAGAGTCTTATGATGGGAAGTTACTGGCAACGTTAATAACATGCAATGCTACCAATACTGCCTATAATAGAAGAATCAGAAATATGAAGAATCCAAATTACTAATTTTCATTAGCATTCAAAAATCAAAATATTTACCTCTCATTTTCCCTTTTACTTTTGCACTACTGGTAATTCTTTCATTCCTTTACATAAAATATAATATTTTCACTACATATAAACTTGTAATAATATTTCCACTATATATACTTGTAAAAGAACAAAAAATCTTGAAACCTAATAAAAACAAATTATTTTTATTTGTATTGTATAATATAGTGTTCACTTAAAGATTAGCAATGGCTCTGGAATAATAAAGAGAAAGTATTGTCATTCCAATGAGCTCTGAAGTTTAACCCAATATGGAAAATTGGATTATTGCCTCATGGAAAACAGCTATACATGCACAGCAATGATAATGCTATTTACATCTAAATCTTTTTTTGTTATATTAATGTTTTACATAAACCAGTGAAGATTTCATTAAAGCTTTTTTTAAGCTGTTGTAACCCAAAATATACCTTTATTGTGGTGTCTTTCAGAATACAATTACTATAATTCACAGAACACAAAGAATCACTAGTCTGGCTTTCTGTGGTATTGTCTCTGGGGAAAAGGTATGTGTGTGGAGTGGGGGGACCAAACACCTATACTTGAAATGAAAGAGGAAGAAGGCAATCCAACAGTATACTCAGAGTCAGAGTTCGAAGGGAAAATATAAGGACAGATATAGGGACAGAGGCAAGATGGTCCAATAGTTAAGACACTAGGCTGTGTCTTAGGATCTGGTTCAATGGTCTGCCACAGATTTCCTGTGTGACTGTGGACAAGTCGCTTATCCTCTCTGTGCCTCAGCTCCCCATGTGTAAAATAGGGATAATAGTTCCTACCTCGCATGGATGTTGTGAGGATAAATATGTTAAAGATTATGAGGCCTTTGGATACCACACTGATGGGGGTCATATAAGTATCTTAGATAGACTACTACTACTGAGTTAATTTTAGCCATAGGAAATAAAAAGGTCTTTTACAGTTATATAGTACATTAAAGGGAAATATATGGGCAGATATCCACCTTTAGCCACCTTTTCCAGGCACTCTCTCTCCCTTGAGAGAGCAGTGTGCCAAACTTCTCTCCCCACAGAATATGGGCAATATAGTAGGGCCCACTGAATGAAAAGAGATTTCGGTGGAGGGGCCAGAGTTGGTAGGAGAAAGTGTATACTAAGCATATAAGGTAAGTGTGAGGGAAAATTCTGAGAGATGCTGGGTATAGGTAAGAAAGAATGTACCATAGGTGCAGACTGGATGGTAAGGGTGAAGGAAGCTGCTAGTCTGGGAAGGAGGAGGAGGAGGTGTGGGACTGAAAGGTAAGTGCCAGGGAGCACAGGGCTTAAGTAGAAGGGAGGATGGTACAGGTCTGTCATCTGCTCCAGAACAAGCCAGAGAGGAGTAGTTGGTCACTGGTACTATGGAGAATTTTTTTGGAGGGGGCGGGTGATGAGGGTTGTGGCATAGAAGAGCAGTGTTTTAGAAAGGGAACCAATGCAGCTTGTGCAGGGAGGGCCTTGTCACAGAAGGAGGCCTTTGTGCTTATGAATTACCTATGGGGATGTGCAGGGAGAGTTGATAGAACCACCAGGCCAGCATGTGCCAAGCCGTCAGCACTTGAAGGGGAACTTCAGTGCTGGTGCCTCATTTTCTGTGCACACAGAGGTAGATTTACAGTAAAACACAGGGTGCCCTGGCACAGGGCCCCCCAACGACAGGGGGCCCCAGGGCCGGGCAGATGTGGGGGAAGAAGCTTGGTCCTGCCAGCTTCTGCTGCAGGCTCCGCACCCACCAGCAGCCAAACTTCCCCCTCCCCCACCTCTTCCCCTGACCGTGCCGTGTTCCCGCCTCCCCCCCTGCGCTTCTCCCACCACCGAACAGCTGCATGCCTGTGCTCTGGGAGGGAGTGGGAGGAGCGGGGCCACAGTGTGCTTGGGGGAGGAGATGGAGAAGAGGCAGGGGCGGGGCCTTAGGGAAAGGGGTGGCATCGGGGCAGGGCAGAGCAAAGGCGGGGCCCCCGCACTCCCACTCAACATACCCCACCATCCCCCTGCCTGAGCCACTCAGGGCAGGGGGCTGGGGTGGGGCAGGGGGCTGGGGTGGGGCAGGGGGCTGAGAGCACCCCCACAACCCAAGCCCACACCCCCATCACCCTGCCCTGACTCCTGGACCCCCCCACCCTCCATGCCCTGATTCCTGCACTCCCTCACAAACCCCCAGCCCCCTGCCCTCCCTGACTCCTGCACCCATCTCACACACACCCAGCCCTGACTCCTGCACCCCTCTCACACACCCCCAGAACGCCACTAGCCATCATCTACAGCCCCCAACTAAAACCTCTCCAGCGCATCATCAAGGATCTACAACCTATCCTGAAGGACGATCCCTCACTCTCACAGACCTTGGGAGATAGGCCAGTCCTTGCCTACAGACAGCCCCCCAACCTGAAGCAAATACTCACCAGCAACTATACACCACACAACAAAAACACTAACCCAGGAACCAGTCCCTGCAACAGACCCTGTTGCTAACTCTGTCCACATATCTAGTCAAGGGGCACCATAGAATCATAGAATCATAGAATCATAGAATCTCAGGGTTGATTCATAGGACCTAACCACATCAGCCACACCATCAAGGGCTCGTTCACCTGCACATCTACCAATGTGATATATGCCATCATGTGCCAGCAATGCCTCTTTGCCATGTACATTGGCAAAACTGGACAGTCTCCACGCAAAAGAATAAATGGACACAAATCAGACTTCAAGAATTATAACCTTCAAAAAGCAGAAGGAGAACACTTCAATCTCCCTGGACACCCAACAACAGACTTAAAGTGGCAATTCTTCAACAAAAAAACTTCAAAAGCAGACTGCAACGAGAAACTGCAGAACTGGAATTAATTTTCCAACTGGACACCATCAAATTAGGCCTGAATAAAGACTGGAAGTGGATGGGTTACTACAAAAACTAATTTCCCCCTGCTGATACTCATACCTTCTTGTCAACTGTTTGAAATGGGCCACTTTGATTACATTGGCCTCATTAGCGCTACAAAAGTGATTTTTCCTCCCTTGGAATTCACCCCTTCTTGTCAACTGTTGAGAATAGCCCACTTCCACCTTAATTGAAGTGGCTCATTAGCACTTACCCCCCACTTGGTAAGGCAACTCCCATCTTTTATGTGCTGTGTATTTATACCTGCCTCTATTTTCCACTCCATGCATCTGATGAAGTGGGTTTTAGCCCATTAAAGCTTATGCCCAAATAGACTGACAAAGGTTTAGAGATATAAGGTGGGTAAGGTAATATTTTTTATTGGACCAACTTCTGTTGGTGAGAGAGACAAGCTTTTGAGCTACACCAGGGATCGGCTACACCTGGTGGGCCGGACCGGTTTGTTTACCTGCTGTGTCTGCAGGTTCGGCCGATCGCAGCTCCCACTGGCCGTGGTTCGCTGTCTCAGGCCAATGGGGGCTGCAGGAAGCAGCATGGGCCAAGGGATGAGCTGGCTGCCACTTCCCGCTGCCCCGATTGGCCTGGAGCGGTGAAACGCGGGCAGTGGGAGCCACGATCGGCCGAACCTGCGGATGCAGCAGGTAAACAAACTGGCCCGGCCCGCCAGGGTGCTTACCCTGGCGGGCCGCATGCCAAAGGTTGCTGATCCCTGAGCTACACAGAGCTCTTCTTCAGGTCTGAGAGAGCTTATTCAGAGAGTCACAGCTAAATATAAGATGGAACAGATTGTTTAACTTAAGTAGTTAACACATTTCAAGGAACAATTCAAGGTGACTTGGGGAATGGCAGCTGGGTGGGGGGAGGTTGAACTTGACTATTGGCTTTTCCTTCCAGTGATAAATTAAATTCTGAACAAATAATGGAAATAACTGCTTGTGTTGGCATTTATAATTAAAACGGTGGCCTATGTCAGACATTACAGAATAAATGTGTGTGAGACATCTGGACTTTTTTTCTGTGGTTATTTAAGCTAAAGAAGCCGCATCCCTGCCCTGCCATTATATTTTTGGAGGAAATTTCAAAAGAGCTAATTTTGAAAAGTTTTATTTTGCTAGACAACTAAATATATAAATGGAAAATTACATGGGTCAGTGAACAGTGAGATTATATTATATTTGGATAATAGATTTAATCTTTAGAGTATAAAAATGAGAGATTTACTCCTGTGTTAAGTGCAAGTCTCTTGACTATGTAGTTCTAAGGCACCACCATAATACCTCCGAAAAGACAATCACATTTTCTTGCCAGGAGTGTACAAAAAGTACTGAATGTACACTCACAGCCCTAAAAATTGATGTTTTATGATATATCTTTGCTCAAAAGTCACAGAACTGGGTGCATAGGAACATCATATTCCAGGAACTGTTTTCCATTTAAAACATTCAGTAACTGACAGCCTGAAGTCACATCATCTGGACCTTTAAACATCTTGCAGGATCTTTATTTTTAAGTGACAATTACCTTTGTGTCTCTCTTCCAGTCATTGGTAATTTTCATTGACTTATTTTAGGCTGCAATGGAGAAAAGCACTAATCAACTTCATAATGAGACTGCACAGGAACTAAACATCTGTCTAGAGAGCTGAACACAGTGCAGAGTACTAGCCCACACAGATTTTTGAAACAGTAGTTGCATATGTAATTTGTGAATAGCTTTTACAATAGCCAGTAGGAGAAAATAACTTTTCATTAACATTGTTTGTAGCCAGCTGTAAGCCTCACTTGGGTTACAGTGCACTAAATGAAAAATAACCAAGAGTTATGACAAACACTGACAGGATATAAAAGCCATTAGAGCCAATAGAAAATATCAGTTTGGCAGAAATTTCTGTCCTTGTTGACTGGATATGATTAATTTTGACATCCAAGAGCCGTAGTACACAGTATTAAAACAACCTGTTAATATGAAGTCATTTACAATGCAGCACAGAGGCCACAACCAAAGCTGTAAGACATGATATAAAACATAATATACAATCTTGGTGCCTTACAATAGCTCCAGGCTCACCTTGTAGGATGAATTCCATTCTGTGCTACAGCTTCAACTGATCTGCTGGGATGGCTAGATTTTCAACATAGCTCATTAGTTCCCAGACGAGAATGATTATATGATAGTATTGACCCTGTGAGGTGTCAGGCATATTCCAAATATATAAGAATTCATCAGGTAGACAAAGAAGGATCATGAGCACCTGAGAGGATGAGAGAGACTGAAAGTGGCTCAGCAGTATGCACAGAAAGGATTCAAGTGGCTCCTGTATTCCTTCTTCTCACATTCCACATAGTGAACAGTCAATATTGTGAAGAACATGGGAGATATTTATATTTTGTATGCTACTGAGGAAACATGGTTCATGATCAGAAGTAGTGTAACCAAGAGACACAGTCTAAACACAGGTGAGTCATGGACTTCCATCAGGCCTAATGCTTGAGAGCGGTGCCCAGAGAGAGAGTGGAGAGAGGTCAAAAAGGTACTGCTTACTCTGAACCACAGCATATGTAGACCATATGTGTGGCACAAATGTTATCCCTACTTCCAACAAGGTGTTCATCATAGTTTGTGTGTGAGGGGAGGGGTGTTAAACTTTGGAAAGGTCTTCCTCACTTGGCCTGTATAACCTGGAATGTGTTGACCTTCAAGGCATACTGCAAAGCCCATCTCTATGCAGGTTTTTGGTTAGTGCTGGTTAAAAAACAAGAATTCTGTTTCACAAAAAAATTGAAATTTCAAAGATTTTTGAGCTGATGCAGAACAAAAATGGGAACTTTTGAAATGCAATGAGCGCACTATCCCAGAATAGCCTGCTGGTTAGGGCACTCACTTAGGATGTAGGAGACCAACATTTAAGTTTTTGCTCTGAATTAGGCAGGGCAAGGACTTGAACCTAGGCCTTCCTGGTGAGTACTTGTGAAGGGAGGCATTATAAGTGCTGATTTTTAGTAGAAGAATGGAATTGTGTTTAGAGTTAGTTTTACTGTGGCTCTTTTTTTTTTCTGGCTGGAAGATTAACAACTCCTAGATACTGGTTTTATTTTTAATATTTGGCAGACTAGGTGTGTCAATCAAAAATATAACAAAATGTAGGTACCCCACATGACTTCAGGAGTCACAGGCCATGAATGAGTTGTGCCTGGGGACTTTAAAATTAGACCGGGACATCTTTATTTGGAATGTTAGCATTGTGATAACTTTCACAAAGATTCTCTGTGGGTCTGGTGGCTGCTCCTAGGAATGACTACATTCTTGCTTTGATAACTGAGGGAAACTGTAGATAACGGAACATAAAAATCCACAGGATAACCATTTTTATCTTGTCTTTTGATGTCAGAAGATGTTGACCAAGGATTTATGTCACAGTTCCAATGTAACTGTACCTTTGAGTCCTTCGTGGCAACCTGGAGGCCCCCACCTCCTCAAGTTTCTGGCCTCTATCCATCACCTTTCTTGGCACAGGGACGCTCATGCTTCTTCATCCAGTTGTGGGACTTAGACTGCAATCTGGCTGCAATTCACTGCACTTATTCCAGCAGGTCTGACTTTAGTCCAATTCCTGCAGTTGTGCTTTCTTCCAGAAACGATGACAGGATTACCAGTAACCAGTCAGCTTTCCCATAGCACAGTATATTTATTTTAGGACATAACAAAGCAATGAACAGTCTACATACATGCCAAGCTTACCAAGGGTGACCCATCTTCCACACAGAGACCCTGATGGTTCCAGTCATTCAAACCTTTCAAGCAGAGTTTTTCCCCCTTGGGGTACATTTGCACTGCAGTAAGAAACCTGCAGATGGCCCAGCTCAGTTGACTCGGGCTGTTGGGGCTCAGGCTGTGGGGCTATAAAATTGCAGTGTAGACATTTGGGCTTGGGCTGGAGCCCAGAGTTGGGGACCCCAAAAAATGGTGGAAGGTCTTAAAGCCCAAGCTCAAGCACAAACATCTACCCTGCCATTTTATAGCCCCAGAGCCCTAGCCTCGTGAGCGCAAGTCAGCTGACCTGGGCCAGATGTGTGTGTGTTATTGCCATGTAGACATACCCTTCATTATAGTCTCATGTCAGTTAATGGATTGAGTAAGGGTACCTAGTGAGCCAGGACACCAAGATACATATACTCCTTAGAATATTCATAGACTATTATCAATATGTGCCATCTCAATATTAGTGTCTGACATTTCCACACATCCAGTCTCCCATCTGCCCCATAGAAGAGAAAGAAGTTAAGACCTTTATACGTGATGGGTAACCATATAAGATGGAGGGAAAAGTTACACATATGCTTTAATAAAAACTGAAGTTTTCCATTTCTCCACAGTACATTGTGAGACTAGACATCAGTCTACCTGACTGTTACCAAAACTCTGCATCTTTGGCAAGTTCTACATATTCTGGTGAATTTTCTACCGTAAGAAGATTAAAGGTGACCATGTCTCTACAAAATGAGAGCCAAAAAGCAGCCTAACAGTACACCATTCGTGTCACTGATCTTAATGAGACAAATGGGACAGAACTGAGTTCAGGAAAACCTGACTGGGGAGCAAATGGTGCTTTTGAAGAGGGCAGTAAAAGTATCAAATTTACAACATTAGAGAGAACTTAAATCACACTTTGAAAATATGAACCCAACACAACTGGAATTCAGAACACCAAATAATTTGGCTGCAACATTTGACCGTGATCCTGAATCTCTTGTTTTCCTCAGATTTTATGACTGAGGATATTAAGTGATAATTGTGACACTGGCAAACCAGGTGCCAGCTCATGCCAAGTCCCCTGGCCTCACTGCAAACTGACAAATGCATAAATGGAAACCAGTCTAGCTCGCCTGTGTGTTAGTATTGTTGAAATAGATATTAGAGTTATAAAATGTGTTTAGACTTTATGAAATATTCTTGTAAAATGCTGCATGTATTAATCTCAATTTTAATGTCTGTATCCTGTGTTATAAAGTAATATTTAATTGTTTGCTCTAACTATAAAAAATGTTTTCTAAGACTGTAAACCCCCACAGACAGGAGAGATGCATTGTCAAGTGTGAAACACTAGTTTACCACAAGAGATGTTATCTGCACCCAAGCAAAGGAAGACCCATAGACACCAGACAAGATATTGTGGAACATCAGTGGACAAAAGACTTTGTTGGTTGCTTCCCCACAACCCTGAAGAGCATATGTGCATAAGCCCTCATCCAATTGCAGGTTGATTGCTGGTGGAAGGGAATAAACACCCCTGTTAAGGAGAAATTGAATTCCTCTGTTGCTTGAACTCTGAGGGGCAAAGGTTGCTAAACATAAACAAGGGCTCCCCAGCTGTTTAGCTCCGGTTAGCATTATAGGACATAAAAAGCTTGCATATTATAGCAGCTACTATCAACTTTGCAACCTAAACTAACTCAATATATGTTTACTTGCTTTAACCTTGTAAATAACTAATTTCTTTCCCCTGCTTAATAAACATTTAGTTTGTTATAGGATTCTCTTCAAGTCTGTCTTTGGTGAGAGATCTAGGGTCTTACCTGGGGTAAGTGACTGGTCCTTTGGGACTGGCAGTAACCTAATTCTCAGCGTAATTTTTGGTGTGAGGGACCATCTATCACAATGGCAAGCGTGCCTTGGTGGCAAGACAGACTGAAGTGCACAAGGGGATTGTCTCTGACTCCATGGTTAGGGTACGATAGTGCTTGAGGAGTTCACACTTGATACTTATTTGGTGAAATCTAAGTTTAGAACACACAACCAGTTTGCGGTTTGTGCCCTCTTTCTTGACAGTGTGCTCTGAAGTTGGCATCCATGACTGTGAGCCACTTTAGACAGCTTGATAATATATTTTAAAAGCTTGTTTAAAATTAACTGTGAAATTATGCAGTGGACTATCTTTATAAAGGATGGTCCTCCTTATCCACCCTAAGAGACTGGCTTGTGATAGGTACTGCAGTTGGCTTAGCTCTGGTAAACATACAATTGTTGATATTTGCTAGTAAAGAAAGAAAGGGATGAGCTGATCCTTCAAGTTTTTTGCTAGTATCACTATTTACTGCATTTGAATCTGTCTATAGCATCCTATTACTCTGCTTCCAGATCACACTTCAGAGCAGAAGTGACAGCAGGGGTTTCAGGCTTGCCACAATTTATTTTGTCATAAGAATAGAAGCAGTATAAGGATGCCAGAACAAATGTTGATTGTATAATATATTTGTACTGCAGTGTAAGGGGTCGCGGACTCACCCCTGCAGCGCCTCCTGCTGGTCGTCCAAGGAATTAGCTCTTCCAGCATCTGGAGCGCCCCCTGCAGGCTGGTGATCCGCTTGCCACTGGCCCATGTCCCTCCCAGGACCCCGGTGCCCCTTTCTCTGGGTCTCCCCCTCCCAGGGGAACCCCCACCCACTATCCCCAGCTTGCCTCAGTCGTAGGCTACTGCCAGTCACCAACTAGCCCCCACGCCCTGGGGCATACTGCAGTGTCAGCCACTCATCATAGGCCAGCTTGAGTTTGGACCTGCGGCCTTTGCCAGCCCGTGGGCTGCCCTCTGCATCCCCCAGTACCTGTTGGCCTTTGCTAGGCCACAGCCTGGGGCTTTCCAGGCTAGAGCTCCCCGGCTCCTCTGCCTTTCCCCAGCCCTGCTCTACTCAGGTACCCTGTTTCCAGCTCCCTGCATCCAGGCCCTTCTCTCTCTAAAGGCAGAGAGAGACTGTTGGGCTTCTGGCTCACAGCCTCTTATAGGGACCAGCTGGGCCTGATTGGGGCGTGGCCCAGCTGCAGCCACTTCCCAATCAGCCCAGCTTAGCAGCTCCCAGCCACAACCTTCTCCCAGGGCTGTTTCAAACCCTTCCAGGCAGGAGCGGGAGTCCACCCCGCTACATGCAGCAAACAGTCAAAGGCCCAGATCGTGATCTGAGGGCCCCATTGTGCTAAGTGTTGTACAAAGACATAGGAAAACAGTGCCTGCCCTGAAGAGTTCACCGTCCTATAGAATTACTTTTCTTCAGTTCATCACATTACCCTAGTATCACCCTTCCAACATGTTTTGGAAGATAATATTTGAAAGGACGCTTGGTAATATCTCTTTAGAGATATGGCCTCTGTTCTGTCTGATCCTGGGGAAATAAATCTCCTGCCAGAATCACTGAGTCTCTTGCTAAAGATGCAACTGTCACATAACCATAACTTTGTGATGAAAATGCTGTAATGATAGCTTCAGTACTCAGAGAAGTTTGGAAATATTTAAAGATATAATAGAAAGATGACATTGGAAATAATTACATAGGATATCCCAGGGGTAGGCAACCTATGGCACGTGTGCCGAAGGCGGCATGCGAGCTGATTTTCAGTGGCACTCACACTGCCCGGGTCCTGGCCACCGGTCCGGGGGGCTTCGCATTTTAATTTAATTTTAAATGAAGCTTCTTAAACATTTTAAAAACCTTATTTACTTTACATACAACAATAGTTTAGTTATATATTATAGACTTATAGAAAGAGACCTTGTAAAAACGTTAAAATGTATTACTGGCACGTGAAACCTTAAATTAGAGTGAATAAATGAAGACTCAGCACACCACTTCTGAAAGGTTGCCGACCCCTGGGATATCCAAACTAATAGAAGGTTAGTTTTAATTAGATTTCAGTATTATAAAATGGCTTTAATGTAAATTTTAAAAACTCATACTAATTTTTTCTGGAGTTGTTTTAGTTTTAAGTGTATACAATGTACTATGAGTATACACATGAGGGGCAGAATTCTTACTTGGTGTGATTTAATTTCAATGAAACTATATCACTTTTCACTGGCCGAAGTTCTACCCTCTAGTTCTTTTGAAGCTCTCTTTTTGATGTGCACAAGGGATATGTTTATTTAAATCTAAAACTTTGAGTTACCGTAGCAGCTAGGAGCCCTAGTCGTGGATCAGGTCCACAGGGCGCTAGGTGATGTACAGACACAGAACCAAAAGATGGTCCCTGCCCCTAAATGTCTCTTGCCTGATACTTAGAGTGTGAGCTAACAGATGGCTATAAACAGACAGATGGGGGAGTACAAGGAAACAATAAGACAATATTGATCAGCATGATAGGCAAACCAGTAGCCTGTTAAGTTTTTTATAGGCATCACGGCAAAGGAGAGTTGTAGAGAGGGTTATAGAATAGTAAAAAGACATTTATATTTCACACCGAGGGCCTGATTTTGCTACTCTTATTTATGTTGAGTAATGGTTACATTAATGATCCCATTGAGTAGTATAAATTGAATTCAGTGGACTACTCAGTGTAAATGTGCAGAATCAGTTCCTAAGATTATTAAGGTTAACAACAGTCATGTAACGAACCTTTGAGATTTATTCATCATCAAGGGAGCTAAATTGGAGTTATGGTGCAATGTCATGGTGCAACTTTTTGTTGCACCCGTTACTACATATATCAAATGTATATTATGTAAGCTCTAACTAATTAGAAATTCCTCTGCCAACACCCACTCTTTCAGAGAGTTTGATGCAACCTAGAATTTCACAGTCTCTCAAGTAGCTGTCGTGTATATAATTGAATTAAAAGCTTTGCTCCACAATAATTCATTCATGTGACATCTTTCCCTCTGAAATCTGTCATGTATTCTGACAAAAAATAGTATGAATGTGAAACAAATTGTGGCCTTCAATGAAATAATAAGCCTTCTAGACAAGACAAAAACCAAATACTAATTAGTGCTATCATCTGTGATAAAGATGGCTTCCATATTTCTATTTTAATTCACCAAGAGGCAACAGAAGCATCATCTTCTATACAATTGTGATACAAGAAAGACCTTCAGGGAGGAAACTCATATAGGAAGGACTTAGAACGTGATACCTTCTGACAGATCTGTAGATTCCTTGATATCCAAATAAAGGAGACAAATAGTTTTTAACAGATTTCTCCATAAGCCACGTGAGACAGAATATTATTTAATCATATGGTGTGATCTATAAACCTGGTGCTTTTCTGGTTATTGGTTTACTTCCTGGGCCCATCCTTACGACTAAGCTAATGTGTCTGAATTCCAACATCCCTATTTATATTCTACAATAAAGTTCCCTAACAAAAGATATAGTCCTGAATGCACACAAGGAATTAGGCACTGAAGTCCCTGGTTTAGGTGCGTAAGGCCCAGTTTTGGGACCACTGCAATGCACAAAACTCCTGCTGAGCTCTGGTGGCACGTAAACTCACTCAGCGCCTAAGTTTTCACAGTAAACAAGTTTTGTAGGTGACTGTGTGTCTGCCTCCGGGCATGCACACTGCTGCCTCCCTTTAGGCACCTATCTCCTGTCTATGATCCAGAGTGATTCACAAACCAGGGAAAGATAGACATTTTATTACCTCTGACCCTAACAGCATCCCAATGCAAGAGGCTGACTGGTATCTGGTAGACTGTTTCAGCTGGCCTGACCAGTCGAGTGTATCCCAACTCACTAAATATATAACGTGTATCTAAAACGTGTCATGTAAGATATCAATAGAAAGCTAATACACTGATCATTAATATTGTGTGGTATATGTATGGAGGACATATTAAAAGTTACAAATATATAGGAAATTATGTTATCAATCTCTGTCTGCCAGGGAGGGCTGAAGTGACCCATCCTTGACAAAGGAATGTGGTTCTGGCACCTTGAAGGTACTTCCAAGGTACATTAAGGAGACAATGGGAATGCAACTTACAAAGAAGGTAAACAGGACCATCAAGCCAACAAAGGAAGGAGACAACCACTCAGCATCATGGCAATGGGAGGAGATTACAAGAAACAGACCAATTTGCATTTTAGCAAACACTAGTGCGGGAAGAAACCAGCATGAAACTTCCTTCACCAGATGACTCCACGTCACCTTCCTCACAGTTTCAATGAACTTTAGGGGTTATCCTTCAGAAGGATCCATTTCAAAGGTTCAGTGGACTATACAAGAGTGGGGCAAAGACCCAAGTTATCTTTCAAAGGAACTGATTACTTTGGACTTTGTGGAAGATACTGACCAGAAAGATGATCAGTGATCTTGCTGGAAGGTAGATTTGTAAGGAAACTACCTTGAACAAAGGCTGTAGCTTGTTTTAAGTCTTAACCTCTAGAAAGTGTTTTTCACTGCTTGTAACCATTTCTAACCATATCCTTTATATTTGGTATTACTTAAAATCCTCTCTTTTTGTTAATAAACTCATTTTATTTTTAATCTAAATCAATCCAGTGCTGTGGTGATAGTTAATTCCAGTTAAAGTGATAAGCGGTACTTTTTGTCTCTTTAAAGTAGCATTTCTCAAATGCAGTCACCAGCAGATTTTTGCAGCCATGACAGCCTCCAGAGCATGGGTGGATATTGAGGAGGGCAAAGCAATGGCCTCTCCCTGCAGTGCCCAGCTGTTGCTCCTGAGTAGGTGTTACCAAAGGCAGTGAGATGTACCGTCTTACTGTTTGCACTGGTGCTGCCAGCAGGGATCAGCCTCCTGGACTGCACAGCTTCCTTGGGGGCTCCAGACAGCACGTCTGGATACACGTGGGGTCAGTGTGCACGGTGCTGGAGACAGCTTGTCAGTGAAGGCGACTGCAGTGTTCAGTCACTGGGTCACTCCCCTGATAGCTCCCACACTCCCATCCAGCTGGGGTACGGGGAGCGTGGTACTCCAGAGGCGGCCAGTGTGTTCCCGTCCCACCTTCCCTGAGGCAGGCTCTTGCTGAAGGGCCGCAGGAGGCAGCAACAGAGAGATGGGTCAGCATTTCTCCAACCTGGGGCCCCACTTGCTGTTGACAGTTGCTGTAGCTACTGCAGCAGTTCAACAGCTCCGGGCTGCTGCAGGGCTTGGCAGCTTCCCAGCAGGGTGAGGGGCTCCTGCTCCTTGACTCACTCCAACAAAAGAAGAGGAGCAAAGTCCGGGTGTGCTGAATGGAGAACTGTACTTCCTACCGCCTTCCTACTACATAAATTACAATGATTTGGAAGGGTATATAGTGGATATTTATTTTTATTTTTTTCTAAAGTTAATTAAATATTTTAGGAAAAATTATCAGAGTGGCCACCAGCAAGAGTTAGTGGCCACACTCTGAGACCACCAAAAAATGTGTTATGAGAACATCTGCTTTAAAGGGCCAAACAAACCTTATTCTTCTGAATTGGACATCCAGGAAAGGGCTGGACATTGCAGAGCACATAGTTTTGGGAAAATTTTGCACTGAGGGGTGCTGGGCTCATCCTGCCAGGTGTAACCAAAACTGGTGTATATCAGTGTGTGGCTGGGATGTAACAAGCAGGCTGCTGGAATCAGCTGCTGAGGCAGAGCTGCTTAACACACTGACATTCAGTGCAAGCATGTCTCTAGGCCATTAGCGTGCAGGCTGTGAGACACAGCAGCAGAGCATTTAAGGCGCCAGAGTTATAGGACAGGCACCGACAACCTCTCACTGGTCTGGATTGCACCCCAGAACGTGACACTGCCTAAAACATGTGTGGGGCCTGATCCAGTAGGCATACTTGGAGCACTCGTACTGGATCAGGCCCCTCAGGAAAGTTTGTATAAAACAGCTGAAGGAGGACTTCTCTCAACTTTTAGCCCAGTGGTTAGGGTACCACATCCCTGATGAGGAGACTGCCAGTTCAAGTTCCACCTCCACCAGAGGGGAAAAGGGGGGATTTGATGAGGGATCTGTCACCTCTCAGGTGAGCACTCTAATCATTGGGTTATGACATTCTGACAGATAGGCTTCCTCAGTGTCTCCTGTTGAAGGTGTTGCACTCTCGATAAAGTTCTTGGGATCAGGGGAAGTGGATGTTGGGTCTCTAGCTTTCCAGGTGAGTGCTCTAACCACCCGGCTACAGCAACAGCATGCTTGTGCGCTCTATCAGGCCCAAATAACTCTCAGAGAGAGCGCATGTGTACACATGTGCACACAAATACAAGCATGAGAATGAATCTACCCTGGTGACTAGAGCACTCACCCGGGATGTGGGAGACCCAGGATTCACTCCCCCTACTCAAATGATTATAATTCTTTATCCACTGTTGAAACTTTTTCACTGAAGAGAATCAAAATATCCCAAACCCCAATGATTAGAGCACTCACCTGAGAGGTGGCAGATCCCTGTTCAAATCCATTTCCCCCCTCCCTGCCTTCAGGAGGAGTGGTACCGCATGAAGAATTACTGCGTAAATTGGAAAAGATGGGGATCGAAATGAAATTCCGGAGGTGGATAAAGAACTGGTTAAAGGGGAGACTGCAGAGGGTCGTACTGAAAGGGGAGCTGTCGGGTTGGAGGGAGGTTACCAGTGGAGTTCCTCAGGGTTCAGTTTTGGGTCCGATGCTATTCAATCTATTCATCGCTGACCTCGGAACCAAAAGTAGGAGTGGGCTGATAAAGTTTGCGGATGACACGAAGTTGGGAGGTATTGCCAACTCGGAGAAGGATAGGGATATCCTCCAGGGAGATTTGGATGACCTGGTAAACTGGAGTATTAGTAATAGGATGAAATTTAATAGTGAGAAGTGTAAGGTTATGCATCTAGGGATGACTAATAAGAATTATAGTTATAGGCTGGGGACGCACCTGTTGGAAGTAACGGACGAGGAGAAGGACCTCGGAGTCCTGGTCGATCGCAAGATGACTATGAGTCGGCAATGTGATGTGGCCGTCAAAAAGGCTAATGCGGTCTTGGGTTGCGTTAGGCGAGGTATTTCTAGTAGAGATAAGGAGGTGCTAGTCCCGTTATACAAGGCGCTGGTGAGACCTCATTTGGAGTACTGTGTGCAGTTCTGGTCTCCCATGTTTAAGAAGGATGAACTTAAACTGGAAAGGGTACAGAGAAGGGCCACTAGGATGATTCGAGGAATGGAAAGCCTGTCGTATGAAAGGCGACTTGAGGAGCTCGGATTGTTTTCCTTAACCAAAAGAAGGTTGAGGGGAGATATGATTGCTCTCTTTAAATATATCAGAGGGATCAATATCGGGGAGGGAGAGGAATTATTTCGGCTCAGTGCTAATGTGGATACGAGAACAAATGGATATAAATTGGCAGTTGGGAAGTTTAGGCTTGAAATTAGGCGAAGGTTTCTGACCGTCAGAGGAGTGAAATACTGGAATGGCCTGCCGAGGGACATAGTGGGGGCGAAAGACCTCTCCGGCTTTAAGACTAAGCTTGATAAGTTTATGGAAGGGATGATCTGATAGGATAACTTGATTTACTCAATAGGTCAATAATGTGCCACCTGGGAGTTAGTACCGATTTTAAATGTTGGGATATTGGGAGTCTTTTCCTAAGTGTCAGGATAGAGAATATTGGCCACATGCTCGGGGTTCAGCTGATCGCCATATTTGGGGTCGGGAAGGAATTTTCCTCCGGGGTAGATTGGCAGAGGCCCTGGAGGTTTTTCGCCTTCCTCCGAGCATGGGGCAGGGGTCGTTTGCTAGAGGATTATCTGCTGCTTGAAGTCGTAAAATCAGGATTTGGGGACTTCAACAGCTGAGTCAAGGGTGAGAGTTATTTCAGGGGTGGGAGGGTCAACTTTTGTGGCCTGCATCATGCAGGAGGTCAGACTAGATGATCATAATGGTCCCTTCTGATCTCAAGTTCTATGATTCTATGATTCTATGACTTGGACCAAATTCCTCCCATATCCTAACCACTGAGTTAAAGTTATGAGGGAGCATCTCCTCTTCCTGCCCCAATTCTTGCTAACAGTGTAGGCTCCTAACGCCAAGAGAGGGTTTGCACCTGAGAATTCCAAGCGGCATTCTTTTGTGCCTCCAGGCCATAACTGTGAGTGCCAGTTTATTTTTAGCATGTGTGTCATGCTGTGATAAGACATCCTCCTACATGAGAGCAAGTTACTTGTGCTTCTGTTTTATTTGCAAATCCTTCTAAACCTCTTAATCTAAGGTTTTGATAAAAAGTGTAATTTTCTCTAAAAGAGTACATAGAGAATGTCTAGGATAAACTCTTTTAAACATAAATAGCCTTCCAGAGTACAAGTTTATACACAGGTAAAATCTCTTCATTAAAATATTAAATTCATAGCTTTTACTACTGAAGGAACAACATAGATAATTGAGATTAAAATGATGGTAACGATAATAGTCTCCACTTTTCTTGCGTTTAGTGGAAGTGCTTTGTTAAAAAGCATTAAACAAAATAGTGGTTCAATAACCTGCTGTACATTAACTGTAGAACGAGTTTCTGTGATTTGTGAACCAAGAAAATAAGCAAACGGAATGTTTAATAAAAACATACACTGCAAGAGAAAAGACTGAGAATACCCTTTTTCAAAGGGTCAGATGGGAAACTCCTAAGTCACACTGGTGAGTGATTTTTCGTGATAGTAGTTTCACTGAAGCTGGGACTGCTCCTGTGAGTACCTGCTTACCCAAGTAAGAACTTCACAAGCTGATCCAGAAAGTTTATCTTTAAGGATGACACTACGCAGCCCTTTAAGTTACATTAGAATTCTTGCCTACAGAACCACCATCATACATTTGAGAATGATAGGACTCGGGCTTTACTTTAAAAAGTATTCTTTTGTCGGTTCTTATTACTTTAAATATATTAAAGTGTTACATGAAAGAGAGTTTTAAAAATAGCATTAAAGGCCATATTTGCTGTACAAATTTCATTTAATAGGTTGTTCAATTACTGGACATGATTTGCTGACATTACTAGTGTCTCTGGCAGTGGCTAATGGTAGACCAAATAATCAACGAGGTCTGGTTATACCCTTTTGGCTCCTTACACCTGAAGTCATGAATAAACTACTCAATTTTATATTAATCACATTTTTAAGCTTTTTACACTTAACATATTTAGTCTCCTTTTTTCCCCAAAAAGCCTTTAGGAGATAGAAAATAGATTATTTAAATTGGAATATTAATGATATCTTTTTTCCATATGAAGTTTTATGTTCTGACTCTATTATAGATTTAATATAATGATTCTTAAAGGCCTGGATTTGCCACTTTGCTGTTGGATAGTAGTGTCTTTGAAAGTAGTCCTACTGAAATCAGTGGGACTACTCTGCTGAATAATTGTTCACCAATTTGGCTAAGGGTTACAGAAGTCAGACTCAAATATGGCAATGCTTTCTTATAAATCCTTGACCTTTGAAATAATGGAGGAAGCAAATGGTCATTGCTTTGCACAATCCCTTATGAAAAAGCCTATTAATATTATTGTATATTGAAGTTACTATTAGGGCAATGGGCCTGTTTTGATGAGATCTCTTTTGAAACTACTGGAACCAGAGATTCCAAAGGGCTCAGAGGAATAAGATTGTTCTTCTGATAAATCACTGTTGATTGTTTGAATATTACACTACTCTTATTGCCAACTGTCAATAAAGCCTCTCCTAGGAGCCCTCTTGCCAGGTTTTGGCATCACTACTCTCTTCAGTTATCACTGGTCATGTGAAAACTAAAGTGGGAAAGGAGGATGGCAGGTGCACCAGTGACTGAAATCTTAACTTGAACCAGATTGATTATGAAAAAGGTATTTTAAAGTTATATGTTATGGTTCTGACAGAGAGAAAGAAAAAATGTTTGCAGCCACTATATCACCCCCAGTCAGCAATTTTTTTTCAGGTTGACGGCAGCATGGGTTAATATAATTTCTGACTTCTTCTGACTTCTCATTGTGAGAAAATGTTTTCCTATTTTACATAGGAAACTCTGATTCATTAGACTACATGTTCGAGGGAACAAACCCTGTCTTCTTAGGTTGAATTTTGACCAATGTCATTCTCTGAAGAATTGGAGGGGCTAGGGACACTGACTATTAAATTGTACATGAAATCCATATCTTTCCTGTCTGGTAAAGGCCTGCATGGACGTATCAGGCCCATTGTTGTCAGAGATTGTCCATGACTACTTGAGGGAGGGCAGAAGAATGAAAGAGGAGGAGGAGATGCAGATGTAGGCAGGAGTGGAGTTGTGCATAACCTTGGCAGTGATACTGAGGAGTTTGAATATGATGCAAAATTGGAGGTGTGGGACAATAGAGCCCCTCCCCCTTCATCTCCTCCCCTTCCTCCTGCCAGTCCAGAGTCTTTTGGGGGTGGGGATATTTATCCACCAAATGCACAATTCCAGAATGGGGGCAGACAACATAGGCCACAGAATGATCAAATTCTCTTTGGAAGGCCTATGAGATTTATTATACCCAGGAGAAGAAGAAGAAGAGGAGGTGTCAGTTACCCAATGGGTGAGGGAGTTACTGATATAATTTAAGAAAATGGAGTTTAAACTGTCTGACACCATTGAAAAAGAGACTATGTGAATTCTCATGTGGCTCAGGACAGTAAATTATGGAAAATCGGGGATAGAGTAATGTATTTGAAATTAACATCAAAAAATCATGTCCTGGAGTCTAGATGGATTGGACTATTTTGCATCATGAATAAAATTTCACCTACTGTAATGCAGATTAACCTGGGAGAAAAGGGAAAGTGGGTCCACACATCACAATTAAAGTTATGGCCTGATGATTAAATAATGTTCCTTTCTATTTCTTTTTAGTTTATTTTGCAGAGGGGAAGGAATGCCCAATTACACCAGAAATTATCCTGTACAGACCTTGGATTTTGAGTGTGAATATGGTGCTGGGATTTTTGTAATTGGCTTACTGCTTATGCTTGCTTGGTTTTGCATTTTTTGCTTAGTAGAAGAATTTTGTTGTGTGTATTATATTTTAGGAAGAAAAAAAAATACTGGAGTTCGAGTGAAGATAGAAGAGGTCAGTGTAAGTGTTTAAAATAATACGGCCAGAAGCATCAGACATTATTCCTATGGAATGATGGCCATGGCTTCAATATCAAGGATCCTAATAATTCAGGGGGGATGGAAAAATCAATGTCACCCTGAAGGGTGGAAATATGGTTTTTGGCTTTTATATTTTATGAATATTTGGGGAAATTTAAGGCTACATGGATATACATATGGGAGCACCTCTAGGATGGAGGTATGGATTAAAGGGGATAATACATTTGACTCCTAGTGGGACAGAATGGGAAAAACAGGACCAAATAAATCCAGATCTGAAGAAAAACCTTTTGAGGTAAAATTTGAAATATGGTGATGATGGCAAAAATTTGACATGGGAATATGTAAAACCAAACAATTTGGAAGACCAATGGAGATATTTTTATATACTAAGGGGAGAAAGTCAGCTAATGTTTAGATTTAGTTATGATGAAAATAATCTGAAAATGAGTACTCTGAACTGTACTTTTTGGAGTTTGGGATTTGATGTAGTCACCCTAGATCTGATTCATGAACAAGAATTGACTAATATTCATGTGGGATGGAATGAATCAATGGCGCTCAAATTATGGAAGTATGGTATAATGGTGCATTCTTCCATAATGATAAAATTGAGTTGCTTCCAAAAAATTAATGAGGGAGCATATTATGGGAGATATGGTCGTTATTTTATGTTTTTTAATCAAATACCAGTAAACAAAATTGCACCAAGAATCATGGCAGATGAGCACCCATATAGAAGGGGAGAAGTAATTGAGGCCCCAACTATTGTGGACCAAACAATGTGGTTGCAAGGAACGCAAATAAACATAAGTGCATCCAGAGTGTATGCCATATGCTTTATCTCTATTACAAGTGTGGCAACAACAATGGGGAGACGGGACTGTATGAAAAGAAAGAGGTGTAGGGGAATATATCGGAGGTGGCATTGGTGCTGGAGCTGGAGTTTTAAACCGATTTGATATTGAGACATTACAAGAGAAAATGTCAATCTTGGGTAAGATTTGTAGCACAAACTTTTGGTGCATTTTCGGAGCAAGGAATAAGAAGTGTGGAGCTCCGATTGAAACAAACTCAAGCCTTGGAAACGTCTCTAAATGTAAATCTGTTTGGTGTGCCTGAAATTAACAATAAAACTGTACTAGCAATACGATGTGTACAGATGCAAACTTATGGGATACAATGTATATAGAGAATGGTCAATCTGTAAAGTAATGGGCATTGGCCTTTTGAAGGGTTCAAAGATCCTCGTATATGGAATCAACGAATTGCATGATGGAAGAAATATATGGAGATTAATTAGAATCAAGCCACTCTGAGGGGAGAGTGGAAAGTCAGAATGATGTGACACTACACAGGGAAGCAGAGAAAAGCAGCAATGGCCTGGGTGTTGCCAACAATTATTAATGAAGAATTATGGAAAATAGAAATAAGTGAGACCCACTTTGTTCAAGAAGAAGGGGGTTATAAATTAGTAGAATTAACAAAACATTGTGAGGAGTGGGAGCGAAATAAATGGGTGTGCCCACAACTCACTTGGTCCGTAGAGGGATGTCATTTGAACCATTCAAATGGACAATGTACCATGCAATACTTAGACTCTAATGGCACAAGAGTGTTGATTTAGGCAATGGGTATATTTGTGTGACAACCACTAAAAAACATGTATTTTGGGGAAGTATGTCAGAAAAAGGCCCAATTGAGTCATGTAAATGTAATGTAACAGAGGTCATAATTGATGGAATTATTTACCGAGATCCTTTATTTTTAAAAAAGGAAATTGTTTGGGAATCAAAAGTTGTGGACTGGTCCTTTGATTTGGGGATACATTGGGAACAACGGGAAAAATTGGTTGATGAAAGTGAAAAAAATCAGGCGATATGCAAAAGATGTATCTAAATCTTCTCAGCTGGGAAAAATAAACATTCTGGTCCACAATGCTCAAATATTAAAACTGGGGAAAGAAGGAGAAGAACTGGCAATTTCTCATTGGTATGATGTTTTTAAAGGATGGTCTCCCAGTGTCACAACTCTTCTAAATTTAATGCTACATCCTATTGTGATATTATTTTCACTAATGATTTTGTTAACCTTTATTATGCTATGTCTATATTGTCAAATAAGAAAACAACAAAAAGTTCTGAAGCAAGTGATATATAAAGTTGAATTGCTTGCAAAATTATAAAGTGATACAATAATTAATGGTATTAATCATGTATACAGGGGGGCGGGGGAAATGTTGGGATATGTATATATATAACCATATATCCATGTAATAAGTTATAGGCCATCAAGGCCAAGTGTGGATGGAGTCTGTTTGACATAAGTACATACATTGCGTGTTGGCAACTGAAGCAACAACTTAAGGTTTCAAGCGGTCAAGGACTATTTGTACAAAACAACTTTGTTATGTCCCTGGGAAATATATGAAGAATCAGCAGATAAGGAAACAACACAAGCTGGACTGCTATAAAAAAGTATAAGTTGGAGGAAATGGCATGCCTTGGATCATGGCTGCCTGCCTGAAACTGAGTTGTGGGTGAAAGGCCAGACAACAGAGACAAAAGACTAATGATGTCACAAAGTGGATTATAAATGGAGGCTTCACACATTTGCAATTTGGAGTCAGAAATCGATCCAGAGCCCTGATTTTGAAGTGGTGTGCAATGCCGGCTTCCCATGCCTTATGATTGGAAGCGGAACTCGACTGGCCATCGAGACTTCATTCTAATCTCTGGACCCTGGTGCAGTATGAAAGGGGTGTGAATGTGGAATGAATTAGGTTTATTTTGTAAGCAATAAAGTGTACTTAGAGTATTATATACCAAAACTGTATCCAGTATCTGCCTCCTCCCCCATCCGATAGGGAGGCCCCTGCTGCAAGTCTAACAATGGTAGTTACGGAAATGAAGCCAAAAAGTGCATATCAAAATTAGATAGTAGCAAAAACACATAGCTCTGTGACCAACTGGAAGTGTCTGGAAAACAACAATTCCATTTTGTGACTGATTTAAGGTTTTGAAATTTGTTTTTGTTCTGCATTGGAATGAAAACAAAATCTTCTGGCTATTTTTGCAAAATTGAATTGTAGAGGATTGTCCGTTTTCAGATTGAAAAGGTCAGGATTTTGATTTGAGTCTCTCTGAAAGTGACTGGGCAGTCCCCCTGGAGCCTCAGAAATCCTCCCATTGAAAACTTAATTGAAATAAATATGTCACTGCTAAATGTTTTGGATTTGATGAAACAGCATATTTCAACAAAGAAAATCTTATAATCAGAAATGTTCCAACTAGCTCAGTTACCTACTTTTGTCCAAAATACTCGTACTCCTATTGAATACTAAGTGATTGTGGGAAGAGAAAACAGAAAATGTTATGGAATTGGAACATAGTTGGTTCCAACTTTCAATCTGTAGAATAGAATCTTTGTCATTTTGGTGTATGTTAATTAATAGAGAACAACTATAGTGGAAAAATTACTACAAGAGATATCTATTTGCATAGTTTCAAAGGACCAGCTAAACTCAGATTAAGAAAAGGAAGAGTATTTTTGTCTAGGTTGTATATATGTTTGGGAGAGTTCAATAATTCTTGGGTTTTTTTAAGAATACATTTTGCTTTGTTCAGTAGGCTAAAGCTATGCTCTTCACATTATATAACTGTTCAATGGTCAGATTTCACATGAGTCCAAATTTAAAGAAACCATAATGTAAACAAAGGGATAAATGCTTTTGAACAAATATGCCAAGTTCCTTTCAAGTATTGGGAAAAAAAAGTAATTTTGAAATGTCTTTTTCTTCTTATCTGACTCAGGTTCTCAGGTCTTCCTGACATTTAAAATACAAACTTAAATATTTCAAAGGAAAATCACTACAAAAAAGGTTATATCTCCTTATTCTTTAGACCTTGGCCCCAATTAAGTCTAACAAAAATAAAAAAAGAACTTTTCTTCTAAATTACAATAAACTTATCTAGTCAAAAAGCATTAATGGTGTGAATGACTCTTCCATTTCTTGAGCCAATCTTCCCTCTTTATTTTTCCCTTACCTCAAGACCTCATGTTTTTATTAGCCATTCCATTTACATATTTTGGAGATTTGATATTTACTGTAGTAAAAGAAGAGGAACAGCACACAATTATTATAATTTCCATAGAATAAAGCAGTCAATAACTTTTCATATCTTTTGTGCTTTCTAGCAATGTTTATAAGATGAGACATAAAGAGGTTCAGCATATTTGTCAATAGATTTTTGAGCCTGTGTTTGGCTATGTGTTTCTTAAATACTTGTAATCAATATTTTGGTTGTGGTTCAGATGCAGAGAGTTCTCCCGCCATATACTTCACAGGTCAGAAATTTAAAAAAAAAAAAGCTTTCCATTTTTACCTTTAGTGTCTTTCTTGATTTTTGTAGAATTGTCGTAACACACCCTTGCCTGGTCATTCAGGGCATTCAAGAAATCCCACTCATTATTACNTGGAGATAGGGGTACAATTCTTAGCTCAAATAGGCACTCTCACACTAGCTCTGAGAGATAGCAGACTCAAAATAGTGTAGCCACAGCAGTAGGGGTAGCAATGAGCAGTGGCACAGGATGGCTGCCCCAAGTACAAACCCACCCAGACCCCATGGGAATGTATTAGCCCTCATCCAGCCACTTTCCTTCTTCCTTAGCTGGGCACGGAGTGAAAAAGGACCTCTTTGATACAAAGGCACACTCCTCTCTCCATCTCAAGCTTCAAGTGTATCTGTGAGTCCCCTAAGTTTCCCCTGAGCCTTTCATGCCCTGTTGTACTTAAGACCTAGCATTAACATTTGACTTTAGTTCTCCTGTTTGGAGAATTTCCAAATGTCCTCCCCTGCAGACTAAAATGGTTGGATTATTTCCCTAAACTTCAGCCATCCTAGTCTCCCACTTGAATGGGATCCACCAAGATTTAAGAACCATCCATTATTCCTAGTTATGGAGATACATGACACAGCCCCGACAACACATGATTGACTCCATGTATACCAAGACATCCAAAGATAGAGCAATTTCATAGCAGACAGAATTCATAAGTTGTACATAGGTAGATTCCCCAAACCATCACACTGAAGTACTCTCAATACATCTCTATGGCTGTATGCCTTGGTAGGTTCATGCAGCTTCCACAAACTATCAGCAACAGAGGCAATAGTTTCATAGCAGTACTGAAAACTGATAACAGAGGACTCTTCAGTCTAGCAGAGAAAAGATATAACAACATCCAATTGCTGGAAGTTGAAGATAGACAAAATAAGAACAGGAAAAAAAGTGCAAATTTTTAACAAATAGTTTAGTTAATCATTGGAACAACTCACCAAGGGTTGTGGTGGCTTTTCCATTGCTGAAAAGTTTTAAATCTTTTTTTTTTCTAAAAGATGTTTTAGTTTAAGCACAGCTTTTGGACTTGAAGCTGGAATTCATACAGGGAAATCCTGTTTTCTGTGTTATGCAGGAGGTCAGTCTAGATGGTCACAATGTTCCCTTCTGGTCTTAAAACAAAAACAAACAAACAAACAAAAACTATAAATTACTCTCCTATACCAATTGTTTCTGCACAGGCTAGAGTTGACTGCTTTGTGAATGAAATACTAGCAAGCAGACTAAAGATTCTGTAAGCTTTTAGTAAAGTGTCCTATACCATACTTTGATTAAAATACCCGAGTCCTTCAACAAATGTCTGTTCACAGTGACTGATCAGTAATGTTGGTAGCTAGTTAGAAAACTGGTATTTTCCCCCCATTGAAGAGAAATTTCAAATGAAAATTTGTTTAAAATATTTTGGATGTTGCTTTTCCCTCAGGAAATTTTGTACCAATTTGAAAATAAAAACTTTTCTTTTCAGTTGACATTTCAAAACAAAACTATCATCTTAAATTGCAATGAAATTTTTGTTAAGGTGTTTAGGTTTAAAACCCCCCAAAGTGACATTTTAAGTGAAAATAATCAATACCCATTTCAAATCAGCATTCTGACACAAACCATTAAGGGGTTTTTGTTTTGTTTTTAAACCAAAAAGCTGCAATAAAATAATGACATTTTCAATTTCCAATGAAAATGGACATTTCCCATGGGAAAATTGATTATTTTTCCTAATCAGAACTGACATTTTCCCCAGGAAAAAAAATGTTGATTTTGACTAAACTGCATTTTTTTCAATCAGGAAAAGTTTTAACCTGAAATTTCAACCAACTATATTTGTAACTTACAAACATACAATTAAGAATTTCTAGAAAATGTTGAATAAGTGACATTTTAAATGTACGCGGATATAGTTATGTTTGTGTTTGTAATGACATGATGGCAGAAACAGAACAAAAGAAAAAAATTCTGGGCGTAGAAAAGGGAGTGTACCAGTGCTAAAAGAAAGGTGGATAGATGTTGATTCAAGATTGTTTTTCCACCTTTCAGGGTTAGCAGAGTTTGGAAAGACATGGGGCATTTTGTAGCCTAGGGAGCTTAGCTAACAATGGTATCTTAATAGCACACTTCCTGTAGCTACAGCAAATAAAACTTTTTTAAACAATGCAAAGGTTATTTTTACAATAACTAATAAAGAAAAATTGTGAGCAAAGCTTATTTTCAGTGCTTGGACACAACAGGGTGCCTCAATAACTACTTAATTCACTATGCTGCTACTAGATGTATGCTAATTTCCATGCTCTTAATGTAGCCTGTCAAATTCTAAATGATTTTACAACATACATTTTGATTAGTAAATATACATAATTTATATTACCATTGACTTTGAACTGTCAAATTATTTATCACTAGTCACATTAATAAAACCTTCATTTGTATAACAATAATGATGAAACTAGGGAAGAGGGGGAAATCACATTTAAAAGTCATTGTACATTACTATTTGCCAACCTAGTGGGCAAATTGTAAATCAATGTTTATGCAAATGTCAAGAAATATTTTAAAAAATCAATTGGAGGGACCAAACAATTTGGTAAGGTAATGACTCTCCTGAAAGACAAAACTGAAAAGGTGACAGTGCTTAGACTGTATCCTGAATTTCCTTTCTGTTGTGGTTTTGGTCAAATTGTTCTCACTGTGTAGACTCTATGGTATTTAAGGTGTCCGGGCATTCATGTAAATTGCTGGCATCCTTTGTAGATTGAAAAAGGACCTCTTTGATATAAAGGCATGCTCCTTGCTCCAGCTCAAGCTTCAAGTGTATCTGTGAGTCCCCTAAGTTTCCCCTGAGGCTTTCATGCCCTGTGGTATGAACCAGTTTAAGGCTTGAAGTGAAAAACAAAGGTGTGAAACCTTTGGCAGAAAGGAATTTTGTCTTCTAAGGGCAAAACAAAGAGAGAAGTACAGCAGAGCTGTGGAGTAGACTTTAAACAAGTATGGCAGGGTAACATTAAAAAGGCTTGTGGTAGTTATCTAACACACTGGACAAGCTTTGACGGAAATGGGAGCACTGAAGTGGTACTACTAAAGCAATGATGGCTTCCTTAAGGAGAACTGATACGCAGGTCCCAGGAAGCAAGACAATTCTGATCAAAGGAACAGGAATGGGAAAATTTTCTGAGACAGTTTTACAGTTGGTTGAAAAGCCATTTTTTTGTAAAAAAAATATATATGTTGATGAAAAAATGTCAGCCAACTCTGATTCTGTTCCTTTCTTTTCTCCAATACAGTACATGTCTATTACACTGAACAAGAATCATGTTTTTTTATTATTTGGAAAAAAATAAATAAAAAAGTCTGGCACATACTGGTACTACCATAAAACACTAATAATCAACATTCTCCTGTCTGCCCAAGAATTACAGATTCATAGATTCCAAGGCCAGATCTGACCACTGATCAGCTAATCTGACCTCCTGTATAAAACAGGCCATGACTTCCCTGGATTAATTCCTGTTGGAACTAGAGTATGTCTTTTCTAAAAACACGCAATCTTGATCTAAAAATTGCCAGTGATTGAGAATCTACCACAACCCCTGGTATGTTATTCCAATGATTAATTACCCTCACTGTTAAAAATTTACACTTTATTTCCAGTCTAAGGTGTACAGATAATGGGTAGAATTGCCATCTTTTCTTCTGAACACCTCCTACATTGTGTTTTCTGAGAGAGGAAAGTTTGAGCAGCTCCTAGATTCAGCCATTAATAGTTGCATAGCTATTAATGTCTATTTTTCTTATACTTTTTTCAAAAGAGATGCATATTTAAATTGTTCCCTACAGGACATTTGTTCCCTTCTTTATATCACACAATAACATGCAATTGTATTTTGTAAGGTATCCATTCAAATTTTAGCCCTGATCCTGCAACACCCTGGAGATGGGCTATCCTTCATGTCAGTGACAATCTGCATAGACACAGGTAGGGTTTATAGCTCAAATCATATTGAGTGATATAACACAAGGCAACAGATGATATATTGCTTACATTATACAAAACAGGAGACACGTACATTCATACCACAAGATAGGTACATTTTCTTAAAAGATAAAAGGCCAGTCCTGTGAAATAGAAATTATGTAGCTAATGTGGCTACATTTTAAGCCACATAAATTTGCCATCTGATTCTAGCTTGATGAAGGGAGAATATGGTTTATGTCCTTTTAAGATTAGGAATGCATATTCATATTCTCTTTGAAATTGTTCCAACAATATATTTTTAATAAGGTTCAGCTGACTACTTTAACTGTAATAGGACTTCCAACAGAAAAATATCAAACTTTCTTCCACCTATCTTGACCTCCTCATTAGCATATAAGAAATGTTTGTGTGGAGAAAGGAGGAAGGAGGTGAATGTTTTATTAGACATACTCACATATTCAGTTTTTAATCTAGTACTGAACAAAGGTGTCAAGACGTTGCCTTAGTTTATTATTATTATTTCAGACGCTAATACATTTAATAATACATTAGTTATGTATTATTAAAATAAAGTGTACCATAGCAGGATGCAGAATCATTTGCTGCCTATGCATATTTGCTCTCTAGTGGCTTACCATGAAATGTAATAAATTTTTGTATCCTTTTTGGTAAAATGAGTTAGATACAAGTAGTTATATTCAGAAAAAATAAGTACAGGATGTTTTACTAAGCTAAACATTAACCATATAATGGACTATTAACTATGGCAATTTCCAGGGATCAAATCCCATTGTCTTTATTCATCCAAAAATACTGTTAAATTCTAATTAACTGTTAAATTCTGTTTAGTTGATTTCCAGACCTGAATTTTAGTCATTTAAAAATATTTACACCAAATTTTCAATTTATATTACAGTAACACCTAGAGTCCTCTTCTGAGATTTTACAGTGGCTACCATAATGGGGATGCAGACACAGAAAAAGACAATGCCTGCCCCAAATAGATCAGAAGATGAAAGTAGTGGGAGAATGGAAATTATACCATTACATAAGCACCTCCTTCTGCATGCATGAAAAATCCACATTTATACATACAAATTTGTACTGAAAGTGGCATTATTTTAGTGACACTTGGAATTCATGACAATCAAAAGCAAATGTGATAAAATTGTTTCACACTCAAATTTGTATTTCAGCATTCACAGACATTCTGATTATTTGGATTAGATACAGTAATCATAACTGAATAACTAGCTAGTAAAATACTAAGCAGATTTTTTAAAATACAGACATTAAAAAACAAACAAACAGCATGAACTGGTTTATCTTACAATTACCAGAGATAGAAAATAAATTTGTTTTGAGGTGCCTAAATGCTGCCTTTTCTATTGTTCACTCCTTATTGCATGATAACTTAATTTCACAAGCTGTCCTGTTAATTCTCTTTCTGTAGTGTGATATGTAATTTAGAGTCAGTACCTACTATACAAGCTTCTGATTTATTTTTTAATAACTTTTTGGCAATGTGAGTACATACAGTAACAAATATTCATGAGGCCAATTGCAGTTGAAATTAGTATTTCAGCCGACTGAAGTTCTTCAGTCTCATTCTTCAGCTATTGAGTATAAGAACAATTCTATATGGGAACACGACTATTTTCCATCTGCGGAGTGCTGAATTAGGGAATTTGCTCCCCACCACACGAGCATGATCTTGAGTCAGGAGAGTAGGCCCAGCACAATTTTCATATAATTGAAAACCAGAGAAGATGAAAAATACCATTCAGTCATCTAAATCTCAATCTCTTCTGTTAAAGCTGTTCCAATTTGTATAAATAACTAAATATTAATTGGAGCAATGACTGGAACAGAGGTGTTTCCTCCATCTCCCCTCCCCTTCCAGGTGAGAGCCCTAACCACCAGACTATAGTATGTCTCACTCTCTGGCCCTATAAATATTGAATTATTTATACAAAATGGAGCGGCTTCAACAGCAGAGAGTGAAAGCCACCTACCACAGAATACCCAATAGCCTAGTAGTGGGGAACTCACCTGGGATATGGGAGACCAAGATTAAAGTCCCTGATTTGAACTCAGGTGTCCCACATTCCAGTTGAGTACCCAATAGCCCAGTGGCTAGGGCATAATGAGAGCACCACCACCTCTTCCTCAATTTTCTGAAGGACACATAAGTCCCCCCATAAAACTAGACCTTCATTTCTAAGTTTCCTTTGTTTCCAGGTCCCCAAAATTGAAATGAAATGCTGCGTTTGACCTGTTTTGTTTTTGTTTTTTTGGATTTTGATTCACCAGAAATTCTGGTGGACTCAAAACATATTTTTTAAAATTTTCAAAACTGCCAGCAAACAAAAAAATAAATAAAAAAAATCAGTTATTGGCACAGCTCTTGTCACACTTAACAATCTGATAACTAGTAATACAGAGCCTGCAGCTTTTTAAAAAAAAAATTATTAAGAAAAAAATCTTGAGGATGGTCCCTGAGGTAAGTGCCCCTAGAAGTATCTGTATTTTCTCAGTCCCTCTCTATGTCCTGTGAGCACATTACCAGCTGAATGGGCGCATCTAGTTAAACGTAGGTCCATATAAGAGTCATATTACCTACCGATGGTGATGACAAATTCTAGATTCAGAGATTAGGGCAAAAAGGAATCATTACAATCATCTAGACCAGTGGTTACCAAAACTTGGTTTGTGGCTTGTTTGGGGTAAGCCCCTGGCAGGCCGTGAGACACTTTGTTTACCTGAGCATCCGCAGGTACGACCACTCCCAGCTCCCAGTGGCCGCGGTTCGCCGTTCCCGGCCAGTGAGAGCTGTGGGAAGCAGCGCGGGCCGGGCCACATTTGGGAACCCCTGATCTAGACTAATCTCCTGCATAAAAAAATGTAGCATAGAATTTCATCCAGTAATTCCTTCATCAAGGCCATAACTTCTGATTGAGGTAGAACATATGTTTTAGAAAGATCTACATTTAAGTGCACGGAGTTGAAATATGTGGGCCTTATAACACATGTTTCTCACATGATGCTGCAGCATTTGTTAGAATATGTTGTTTGTGACTTGGCTGCTCTTTTGCATACAAGTATTACCAAGATCAAAAGAAATATTTCTTTGTTCTCATTACCTTAACCTCTGTGTGAGGTATTTCAGCTCTGGGATGAAATAGCATATTTGTCTTCTAGGCATAATGTTGTTGAGATCCATGAGTGAAAAGGAAAAAAAAAATGCACTGCACTTCCACTTTTATCCTGGTCACATCCTTTTCTTTGATAATCCATGATGACATAAAAATAAAGCTCCCCTTCTTTTTGTTATATTAGGATATGGGCACATTTTAGCAGGGATGAGATTTCCGAATTTAGAGGTTTGGGTTTAAGTTAGGCCAAGACCACTGGCAAGTCCTGTATCATGAACACATATAATATTAATACTATATTAATAAATCCACATTAATCTGTATCCTCTTTACAAGAGGGTGGCCAGTCACGTTACTAACGTGACTTATATGCCCATTAGTCTTTCTGAGCCATGAAAAGGAAAGGTACGATGGGTTGGTGTACTGGTGCTGATGCCAGGACAGACCAAAAATTACACAGGCTCAGGTTTCCAAAACCCCAAGACAACCGATGTCTCAACACCTGTACTGGGGCACATGTATAGATGAGGGAGGGCAATCACCCATCTTCTGGGTAAACAGATGTCTTGGCAGAATAGAAATTAAAGAACTGAACAAAGTGGACAGTATACTGCCTCTTCCAGATTCTTCCTTCACTATCATGGTTGCTGTCACTCCATATGAGTCACAGCAGATACGAGTCTAAGTATTGATTCGAGGGGGCGTGGGGTAGGAAAGGTGAACTCCCACGGGCTGCAGCAAGACAGAAGTTACAGGGAAGATGGCCATCAAACTATCTACATATACTGTCCTTTGAGCTCTGAAACCCTATCCTTCACATATCTGCTACAACCGCCCAGATGGCATGAAAGAGAATCTCAGTGGCTTGAGACAAGGAAAATCTATGCCCACCTCCTGCCTGTAACCCAGCTGTGCCACCATCACCCTCATTATCAGTCCTGGTTCTCCTGCAAGGCATCTTAAATATTTTTGGCCAACAGCAGGCAGTAGGAATGACTTCCAGCTATCTTGATGGGTGGGAAGAGAGAAGAACCAAACAGTAGAGATTCAGACTTAAAACCCAGAAGTTCTGTAAAGGCCCTTGTCTTATACGTCCAAAGTAGCCAATCTCTGGGCCAGCAAATCATTGTCGGTCCCACCTACCACCGCAGTGTGATCCCAAATGCAGCAAGGACCCACATTCATGAACATTTTTGAAAGCATGTTATAATGATCTGGTTCTGAAATGAATCAATACTGTTTAGCTCACAACACAACTAATTCCTCTGCCCCCAACTTTTTGTTTATTAAACTAGAATCTGCTAAAACGCGGGATCATTATAGATTAATGGGTTAATGTCACATTTTATGACAAATTAAATAAAAGTTAAATTAAACATTGGCATATCTACTCCAGATTTGCACATAGTAATGACTTCTGAAGACAAGAATGAGCATCCAATAATTAAGCAATTAAGACCCAACAGTGCATGAATTATCCTTAGATAACACCACATCTTTAGGGCATTATGAGAGATGAAGCAAAGCAGAGTTTTTTCCAGTATCCCAGGTATGGTATTATCAGACTCTTTGGAGGTTCTCACTATAATTATAAAAGAAAATAATTGTAATTAATGTAAACAGTGAATTTTATTTTTAACCTCTTTATTTGTGTATCATAGTGATAATTACAGATAAGTACACACCTAAGTGTACACACATATACACACTTCCTACAAATATAATATAGTTTATGAGCTCTCTAGTGGCCCTCATAGTCTTCTAGATTTCAGAAGACACAAAAATCCTACCAGAGCAGCAGCGTGCATGTAGATAGGCCTTGTGTGTTATGTTTTAAATAGTTATTTGGACCCCACAAGGTCCAGGCAGTTTCTTCACCACAGTAGTGCAGGAGTGCCATTATAGTCAAAGTGGCATCATGACATCTGTTTAAAGGTGAACAATTCTAGATCCTGTAAAATCACCATGCTTAGTTAAATTTCTTTGAAATTTGGTAGGTATCAGAAGGCTGCAGGGTAGGGTTAGAGACCCAAATTTGAAGTAATTTGAGCCTGGAGTTTCAGAGATATAACTCCTCTCACACACACCAAAATAGTCATAAGACGTTTCTTGGTTTCTGTTGCTGTAGTTGTTTGTTCAGAGCTAGAGATGAAACTATTGATGTGATGTGGGTAAAAATGGTCTTTTACCCAAGTTTTATCCATGGCAGAGCAGGGCCCCCACTGGAGTCTTTGTGACACCCAAACTAAGAATGGTATTTTAAAAAGTGTACTTTTTACAATATGCATGTGTCAATACAGAAAAACAGAAAAAGGGTTCCTATTCCCACCATTTTATGTGCTTAAGACTTTTAAGTGCTCTAAAATCCAAGTGGTTGATCAGATTGCTTTGACATGTGATGTGCCTCATGGGGGCACAGCGTAGCATCAATAATCCAAATTTGGGTTCATTTGACTGAGGGGTTCCAGAACTACAGCCCCCACACCAACACCCCCCAGTTTTCTTCTGCTGCCTTGTACTGTTGAATGCCATTCACCCGCAACAACAGGTAGGGGAAATTGATGGGGCTAGCAGTGAAAGGGGGACAGTCCCAGTACCAAGGGAGGGAGGCACTTCCCAAGGGACATTACGTAGCTCCTCCAGTGAGTGTTTCTGGCACCCATTGGTCAGCTAGGGTAGAGGGGTGCTGATTGGCTAGCATTCCCCAGCTCCCAGGATTTAGCCCAGTGCAAGACCCATGTGGAGCCTCTTTCACCTCGATTCCAGCAGTCTGTGCTACCCACCCAACTAGGAATGGGAACTCAGCCTGACAGACACTATGGGTCTACTCAATCACATCTTTAGAGGGTCAAGAAGGAATTTTTTTCTCCCCTGGTTCAAATTGGCAGAGGACCAGTAGTTTTTGCCTTCCTAGCAGGATATGCAAGCCAGAGAGGGTTAAGTAGGAACGTGCATGGTACCAAAGTGAGGTACTGGGGTGGTGCTGCTTACTCCTAGAAACTCACAGCCTGTTTCCAGTGTGATTAAGAGAATAAAATGAATGGTTCCCAGAGGTAAAAGACCTGTGATTTCACTTTTCAGGCCCAGGTCAGAACTTGTGTCCCTGGCTGGACGAGGTGCTCACCCTACTGCATCCTCTGTCCCCCTCATGGGGGGGGGGAAGGAGTGCTAGGTCTCAGAGAGCACTGATTATGGAGGGGGGGAGGATAGAGGGAGGAAAACCTATCCCAGGCTATGGTAAGGAGCCCTGTAATCTCCACACTGTAACCAATTAAATGCCTGGTATGGGAGAATATGGGTGAGGGGCTGCCTCTCCTTGATGCTAAAGGTTTCATAAAAGTTGTGGCCCGCTACTTAATTCCATGCATGTGTATGTCCTCATTTTGCTGCTGTGTCAACATCAAACTGAGAGGAACTGATGACAGGATGAATCACAAACCTCTTGATGGCTGTGAACTCACCCTTCAATTAACATATCTAAGGATTAATTAATCACAAGCCCCCATTTAAGAGAAAAGAGGTTTTGAACTGACTGGCTAGAGGTTGCTACACTGTGAATCACAAGTGGCAGTTTTATTTTGTGGGAATTTAATCAAATTATTTTTGGGGAGGGGGGAATTAGACATGTGCAAGCTGCCCAAGAGAAGAGGGGTACTAGGGGATGAGTGCAGGAGAGGGGTTTGGGGCTGCATGAGGAGAGGCTGGATGGGAGGCTAGAGAGGTTGGAGATTCAGGTGAAGCAGGCATGGCACCCCACAACTGACAGTTTTGGTTTCTTTGGAAATAACTTTGTTTCAAAATGTGATATCATATTAGACTTTTTATATTTTAATTTTTAAAGTCAGATAAAAAATGATTTCAACTTTCTGAAAATGGAATATTTTGATTGTCTGACAAGTGTTTGAAAGTTTTGTTTAAGGGAAAACTGATTTTTTTCCCTGTTTTGATTCAGAATAAAAACAAATTTCAATTTTAGAATAGCTTATATTCAAAATACCCACATCTTTTCACTGATTGAGTTTATTAGCCCGATGCTTCAGAAATTAGGCAATCACATGTTCTTGCTTATTGACTCAAAGGAAAGCTTTCTTCTTAATGGAAGTTGTTCATTTGTCTTTGTCAAATTTCATTTTATTGTCTATAGCCCAGTTCTCCAATTTATCAAGTTCCCTCTGAATTTTAGCTCTATCTTCCAAAATGTTGGCAACCTCTTAGCTTTGTGTCATCTGCAAATTTGATCAATATGATTTTTATTCCTACATCCAGGTCGTTAATAAAGACGTTAAACAACAAAATCCGGAATTCCTCCCTGTGGGACCCCACTTGAGACCTCCCTCCAATCTGACATCATTCCATTAATAGTTACTCTTTGTCTGTAGTTGTTTAGCAAATTATGTATCCACTTAATGGTAGTTCTGCCCAGCCAGCATTTCTCCAGCTTACCTATCAGAAAATCATGTGGGCCTGTGTCAAAAGGCTTGCTGAAGTCCAGGTATATTATGTCCATTGCATTCCCCCTATCCACCAAACCGGTTACCCTGTCAAAGAAGGAAATCAAGCTGGTTTGGCATTATTTGTTCTTAGTAAATTCATGCTGGCTGCTAGCTATTATCCCTTCATCCTCCAGGTATTCGCAAATTGAATGTTTTATACATTGCTCTAGTAGCTCCTCAGGTATTGAAGACAGGCTCACCGGTCTATAGTTCCCGGCTCCTTTTCCCCCTTTTTAAAGATGGGGACTACATTAGCCCTTCTCCAGTCTTCTGGGACATCTCCTGTCATCCACGAGTTTGCAAATATTATTGCCAGTGGCTCCAAGAGTTATTTAACTAATTCCTTCAGTACCCTAAGTTAAATAGCATCTGACACCACTGATTTTAATTCATTCAAATTGGTCAGAAGATCTCACACGTTCTCTACTTCTCTCAATCTGCATCCCTTCCCTTTTATTGTCTATGGTAACTTTGCTAGCCATCTGGTCACACGTTATTTTTTGTGCGAAGACTGATGCAAAGTAGGCATTGAGCAGCTCTGCCTTCCTATCATCTTCCGTTACCAATTCACCTTCTCCCTTGAGAGGCAGACACACACCATCTCTGATCTTTCCTTTTTGTCTGACATATTTGAAGAACCCCTTATTGTTGACTCTAACATTCTTTGACAGCTATAACTCATTCTTTTTCTTGGCTTTCTTGATTTTGTCTCTACATGCTCATGCTATTCCCCTATTCCCATGTATACAGTAACTCCTCACTTAACGTTGTAGTTATGTTCCTGAAAAATGTGACTTTAAGCAAAACTATGTTAAGCAAACCCAATTTCCCCATAAGAATTAATGTAAATAGGGGGTGTTAGGTTCTCTGTTTGCAAGCAAGCCTTCCTGTGAGTCAGGCTGGGAGGAATGAAGGCTTAGGGTCTTACAATGATATGTCACCTGAATGGGAATCCATCTTTAACAGGGTGCTTTTCCAGTGAGGAGGGGTGGGAACCCAGAGGGACAAAGGATTCCCTCCTTATGCAAAATATATATAAGTGGGTGGAACAGAACAAACTGGAGCCATCATGAGGAATCCCCTAGCTACCACCTGAGCTGGAACAAGAGCTGTACCAGGGGAAAGGATTGTGCCCAGGCTAGGAAGGTGTCCAGTCTGAGGAAAAAACGTACTGAAGCATCTCTAAGGATGAGATTATCTGTATTCAGTTTGATTAGACATATATTTGCATGATTTATTTTATTTTGCTTGGTGACTTTGTTCTGTCTGTTACTACTTGGAACCACTTAAATCCTACTTTCTGTATTTAATAAAATCACTTTTTACTTATTAATTAAGTCACAGTATGTGTTAATGCTGGGGGGAGGGGGAGAAACAGCGGTGCATATCTCTCTATCAGTGTTATAGAGGGTGAACAATTTATGAGTTTACCCTGTATAAGCTTTATACAAGGTAAAACAGATTTATTTGGGTTCAGACCCCATTGGGAGTTGGGCATCTGAGTGTTAAAGACAAGAACACTTCTCTAAGCTGCTTTCAGTCAAGCCTGCAGCTTTGGGGCAAGTAATTCAGACCCTGGGTCTTTGTTGGAGCAGATGGGCATGTCTGGCTCAGCAAGACAGGGTGTTGGGGTCCTAAGCTGCCAAGGCAGGAAAGCCAGGGCAGAGTAGTCTTGGCACATCAGGTGGCAGTTCCCAAGGGGGTGTTTGTGATTCAACCCATCACAAACCCAAAAGTCCCTTTAACATGCCCATCTCTTCTTTGCACCCCACTCACAGTTTCTGTCCTTGGCCAGTGCAGCCCCAGAGTTCAGAGGTTCATCTTCAGAGTTCTCCTCCCACCCTGGGAGGGGGCGGCAGGTAAGGAGACACCTTACACGCTCCACTGCTCGGGCACTCGCTTGTCACCCCAACAGCTGATTGCCAGGCCTCTCTGTGGGCTCTGCTCTGGCCCTCTCCGACAGCTGCCCTGCTGGCCACGCCTCTCCACCAGTAGCACAGCTGGCCACACACCAAGATGTCTTCAGGGTCCTCCACTTAACACAGTTCTCAGTGATTTCAGCTGTTAGTGGGGGAGCCTCACTGCTGGTGCACACTGGGCAGTGTCTTGCAATAGAGACACTGTCCCAAAGTAGGTCTAATAATTAGACCTAGGTATCAGTGATTTTAGCTCTGCAGCATGTAACAAGACTCTCAATTGAGTCTAAGTTAGCTCTTTTATTATACCGTGGAGAAAGAAAGGGTCAAATGGTGTCTATGACCCTTAAACAGGGACCACACCACCAGGTACAAGTATTGTATCTTTTCTTTTTCCTTCTCATCCTCCCCACTCATTGGGCTTTGGAACTCATGTCCCCTTCCTAGTGAGTGCCGTTCAGTTGAGGGTGAGTCCCTCCATTGGGGTATGCAAGGTACAGTTCTGCTGCCACCGGTTCACGCAAGAAAGATAACAACCCTTTATTACTCCTGCCCCAATAACAAGGAGACTGGGGATCCTACACCAGCCATAAGTGATCATTTGGGCAAGCAATCCCATCATGCAGAGCACCTAGGAAGGGTGGGTATGTCCGTACAAATCAGATCAGCTCCTGAAGTCCTTTTCCACACCTCACCAGTAGATGTCAGGGGAGAGATCATTCAGGATCTATTTGAATATAGTTTCTGTTCAGCTGTATCAACGGATGGAGGAAATTGATGGGGCCACCCCAGTGAAAGGGAGGGAGGCACTTGCCAAGAGACAGCAGGTATCTCCTCCCTTGGGAGTCTCTGGCATCTATTGGTCAGTATGGAGAGAGAGGTGCTGATTGGTCAACATTCCCCAGCTCCCAGGATTTAGCCCATTGCAGGTACTGGGGTGGTGTTGATGGCTTGTTGCAACTCACGGCTGGTTTCCAGTGTGATTAAGAGAATAAAATGAATGGTTCCCAGTGATAAAAGACCTGTGATGTTGGTGATGAGCCTTGGGCTCATGTGATAGGTTTAAACTTTGTGGCCTTTGCAGGCTGAAGTCAGACCTTGTGGGATGAGGTTCCCATCTTGCTGCACCCTCTGTCCCCCTTGCAGAGAGTTGTGGGGAAGGGTGGTAGAACTGAGACATCTGAGTCCTGGGATAGGCTGAGGAAAGCCTACTATACATTATGGGTTATATGGTACACAGCCCAGTAACCCTGGCATCAATTATGGATTATATGGTTAAGAACCCTGAAAGAGTCAAGATAAGAGTTATTGTACAATAAAATATGTTACTCATTGCTATATCATGAATTTCAAGAAAGAGGTACTACTCAGTATGAATAAAACTTACTCCATGAGTAGCCCATTTAAATCAGCAAGACTATTTAAAAATAAGCCACTACACTCAACAGGAGTAAGGATGACAAAATCTGGTTTTAAATTATTTATAGGGAGGTGAATTTACTGAGGCTGGATTTTGCACCAGATGTACCTTTAGGCACTGCCTTGAGCAAGGGGCAGTGCGTAAACAGACATTCTTTCCGCAATTCCTCCCAACTTCACTGGTGTGGGAGGATAAAGGTGTGTGTACATGGAGAATAGGAAATACATTACTTGCAGCCCTTGAAAGAGTTCTGTTTACTTCATCCCAAATGCCTTATCAGCTGCTCTGGCCAACCAGTAGCAGACTGGATCCAAGGTTCCACCTACTCTGCTCTGTTCCTATCCTGTCCACTTACTAACAAGAGGAAGTATCTGGAAGAGAGAGGAAGTGTCTGATTGAGGACCAAGGTCTATGTAAGTCTTCTTTTTGGCTGAACAGGACACAAGTGGCCTTATTCTTGTACTCGGCAGGTAAGACAAAGGCACAGCATGGCCCTTTGTGTTTTTGGTCAATATTTTCCCCTATGTGAAAGTTGCATATCATGGTTCCTAAGATAACATTTTCCATTTTGCTTCTTCCTCTGAGCAATATACTTACTTCTATAAAATGGGCTATTATGCTTATCTGAAAAGAATAGGGCTAGCTTGTGTCTATCCCTAATGAAGCAATGCAGACAAAAATAAACACTTCCTCCCTCACATGGATATCCTAGGGTTTACCAGACTGCATTCCCAAGTGTATGTTCTGAGAGCCAGTAGGAGGGGAATGAGCAGGTAGAAGGCAGAGATAGCTGGATGTATGGCTTAGTAGGCAGTGTGGGGTGTAGAACTAAGCTATTTCATAAAGGAATCATACACGTCACCTTCCCAAATGCATCAGGGAAGCCCTAGAAGGAATTACTCCTCTTAGGGTGTCTCTGAAACACTTTTCTCACTTTCAAAGAGCAATATGCCTATACTGTACCATGTACTCAGGTTGTGTTTACAGGCACACTGTAGCCCTTAGATAACAGTGTATCTAGTTTGCCTTCTCTCCTGTATTTAGTTGAAGCTAAAGATTGGCTTATTATAAAAATTATCTATGAACATCTGCAGGTAAATTGGAGGTTTGAAGCCCCTACTTACCTCAGATGTGTTGTGAAGTTCCATTTTGCAATTATATGTTTATGGTTTTGTTTGGTTTTTAAACAGTCTCTAAAACAGGTGTTGCATTTTCTAGAGAGACATTAATTTTCCACCCCCATATACAATAGCTTCTGTCTTGCATGGATCTCAAAATGCTTTTGCAAATTTGCAAATATTAACCACCACAATACTCTTGTGAGGAAAGCTGTATACCTATTTTATAGGTTAAATACACCTCTACCTCGATATAACGCTGTCCTCGGGAGCCAAAAAGTCTTATAGTTGAAACCGCGTTATATCAAACTTGCTTTCATCCGCCAGAGTGCGCAGCCCCGCCCCCCTGGAGCGCTGCTTTACCACGTTATATCCAGATTCATGTTATATTGGGTCGCGTTATATCGGGGTAGAGGTGTATATTTAAAATATGTGTAGATTGCCTGTTATTGATTTCAAACCGTTGTAGCTAATAAAGTTATAAACTATACATATATTCTCCCTAAAAAAATTAAATTTAATAAATCAAGTTTATGTATGTTCTTAAATGTGTGCAGTTTTCCACAGCTAGAGTATGTATTTATCTACACGAAGATAGCATGTAATAAGAAATGTGTGACAAACTCATGTTTACATGTTGTTCTCTGTATGGATGGGGGGAGTACCAGTATTATGATGTTATGTTTATTCTGTCTCACTTCCAATCCCCTTCCATAGCCACTATGCTCTGGTGTCACTTTTATTATGTTATTGGGACCATTAAGGCCCTAATCTTGCAAACATGTGTTTAACTTGACATATTTCAGCATCCAGTTGATTTCAATGGGACTATCCAGATGTCTAAAGTTAAGCACATGGATAAGAGTTTGTAGGATTAGGGCCTTAGCTTGTAAACTCCTCAAGGATATTGAATTTTTATATGCCTGTCAGGCATCAAGCTTCATTACATGGAAGTGAGTAATGATTGTTCAGGGGAGAAATAAAGAAGGAGGGCATAAAAAAAGCTCTAGCTTAGTTGGAAGGATGGAGACAGAAGAGAGCTCAGAAGATTTAGATGTGAGCATTAGATATAGACTGAACTCATCAGGGTCAAAGTCTATGCCAGCACCGATTCATTTGTTGGCTGAAAGCACAGTCTTAAAGTATTTTAGCTCAGCCTGTCAGGGTATAATTGTGAAACAAAGGCCCAATGAGAGAGAGAGAGAGAATAATTTAGGATGCTTCTACTGATTTTCCAATAATTTCTTTAGTTCAAATACACCGCTACCTCGATATAACGCCACCCGATATAACATGAATTTGGATATAACGTGGTAAAGCAGTGCTCCGGGGGGGAGGGTGTAACGATGCTGGTTCTGGTGGGACCCAACTAAGAGTGCCAATTCAGGACAAATTGCTTAAAACAGGGCAGTTACAGCCCAAGGCTGGGGTTTTTCCACCTCTAAGGCAAACCAAACCAGCCAGACAAAGAGGACTTTGGTCTCACCCCACTGGCTAACCACAAGTCACACAAGCAATTCCCTTAGACACTCCAGTTTCCCAGTATCACCACCAGTGCCACTCGTTATGGGGACAAATGGTTATGAAAACCAATACCCCAGTAAAAGAAAAAAAGTTCTCTCGATCCCAAAGAATCAAGCCCCAGACCCAGGTCAATATACAAATCAGATCTTACCCACAAATCACGCTGTTGCCAATCCTTTAGAATCCAAAATCTAAAGGTTTATTCATAAAAGGAAAAAGATATAGATGAGAGCTAGAATTGGTTAAATGGAATCAATTACATACAGTACTGGCAAAGTCTTGGTTCAGGCTTGTAGCAGTGATAAAACAAACTGCAGGTTCAAATCAAGTCTCTGGAGTACATCCCCGGCTGGGATGGGTCATCAGTCCTTCGTGTAGATCTTCTGTTTGTAGCAACATCCCTCCAGAGGTAAGAAGCAGGATTGAAGACCAGATGGAGATGAGGCATCAGCCTTTTATAGTCTTTTCCAGGTGTAAGAACACCTCTTTGTTCTTACTGTGGAAAATTACAGCAAAATGGAGTCTGGAGTCACATGGGCAAGTCCCTGCACACTTTGCTGAGTCACAAGGCATATCTGCCTTCTCTCAATGGGTCAATTGTATAGCTGATGGTCCTTAATGGGCCATCAAGCAGGCTAGGCAGAGCTAACACCAACTTGTCTGGGATGTTTCCCAGAAGCTCAGGATAAGTTTGAAATACAGACAACATAGAGCCAATATTCATAACTTCACCTACAAAATTGATATACACATATAGACAGCATAATCATAACCAGCAAACCATAACCTTGTCTTAGACACCTCATTTGACCCCCTTTATACAAGATTTGGTGCCACTACGGGACTTTGGTTGCAACCATGTTCTATATGGTCCCAGTTCAAATCAATAACGTGACAGAGGGGCTGTGCACTCCAGTGGATCAAAGCAAGTTTAATATAACGCGGTTTCACCTATAACGCGGTAAGATTTTTTGGCTCCCGAGGACAGCGTTATATAGAGGTAGAGGTGTATTATTTAATTAGCTCTGTTTGATGACTCAGCATTTCTGACAGTAACAATCCACAATAGTAGAAGCAAGATATCATCAGGTTTGTATGGGACACAAGGTACATTTTCTTCAAATAGCCGCATATGAGACTCCTCGTCTCCTCCCTCCTCTTCCCACCTCCCCCAGGTCTTAAAATATGTCCAGTGCAAAACTGCATCTTCCTAATTCTGGCTCCTGAAATCCCAGCATGGAAACAACTAAAATCCCACCTTGGATAGTATTTGACTTACTCAATATTATGACCATATGATCCCAACAGTTTCTCCTCTTAACCTATGGCAAGTTTCCCAATAGGAAATTTGAAGATGCCTGTCCTCAGAACACCTACACTTCAAGGAACATTGATATCAGGGCCTGCCACATGGCCCAAACCCCAAGAACCAATAAAGACATGCAACTATCAATTACCAGTGTCTGCCATCATAGGGTCAACTTCATCTGCATCTTTCAAGCTGAGGGATATGCAATTAAACCTATTGGCCTTGAAAATTGTGAAGACTTCCATGTTGAGAGACATGGGGCTATAATTACTACAACTTTTTGGTTTCTTTGGAGAATAGAGATAAGGGCAATTACTGTCCCTTTGCATAAGGCACAGTTCTTGTTTGATTTAACTAAATTGTTTCACTGGCTGGGAAAGTAAAATATACCCAGCTGATAAAACTGACTTCACAGACCTGGAGTCTTCCTGTACCCTTTTTCATCCCCTTAATTGTGCTGAGTGCCTTTTTTAACATTGTATTTTGATCTCACGTAGGAACTCTTTCCAACCCTCTATGAGCTGCACGACTGAGTTTGGCAATCTTTCATCCTTTTCTCAATGCACAATTGTATTGAGAAAAGCTTTTATACAGGACCTTTTATACAGGACACCAGATGGTATGGAGGAGCAGAAGGAGAGGGGGGAGGGGGGGCAGCATCATGCTACTTTGAAAGCAGTAAAGGGGAAAATGAGGGCAACACACCCTTTTCCCCCATTCCAAAATTGTTGTTTATAATAATGTGAAGACTGGTACTTTTGAGATACTGTATATATCAGTAAATTGCTATTTGGAAGGAGTTGGAATTAAATGGTTTGTGATCACAAACAATTCATCCAGTCACTGCAGAGTTTGTTTGTAGAATATTCCTCCTGACCAGGATATAATTTCTAATGATCAGTTTTTCTCTCCAAAGCCTTTACAAAACCCTCTTGGGTTTTTTTTTAAACATGCTCGGTCTTATTTTCTCAATGCAAGAGAAAAAAAGTTCTTCACACCACAGACATTTTAATTACATAAGGGCTATTTTAATAGCATATCTGAAGTCTACAAATCTACTCCCACATCCTTGATCTATTGCTCCTCCGTGTTACCCTACATACAGAACTATCCTTGTTGGCCCCAGAAGACAGCATTAATTGGTATATTAACCCTACAAATGTTAAAAAGGGTCAATTTACATTGACAAGTAAGTCTCTAGCAGAGATGGCCTTGAAAATGTGAACTCATCTCTAGTGCTAGACCTTTGTCATAATGATTTTTCTAGAAATTTATGGGCTGGTCTTTATAGTCAGGGGTTTCTCAATTTTGGGGGTAATCACAGAAAAATTTGAAGTGATAGTTGGTGTTACCTGGGCTGAAGCCAGTTATGCCAGGACCACAAGTCTCCTCAAACATAGCTGCCTGCAGCTTAACCATCAGCTCTGTTGACTGGCCATTGTAGCCTCTATTGGGAATAGGAGTGTACCTAGTACTCCTGGGGGAATTGTGCGCCACTGCACAAGCACAGAATTTATGTTCCCCACAGATTACTTTGCTTCTCCACAGAAAAATGACTTTCTGGGAAGCAAAGGGAAGTCATAAGAGCGGTCATGCGACCATCCCCAGCAGCATGCTTTGGGTGCCCAGGGCAGCTGGCAGAGAGATAAATCACTGTGGGGCAGAGGGCAGGACTGAAGAAGATCCGGCTGGTGGCCCCTACCCTGTGCTGGGCTCAGCTGCTAGTCCTGGCTGGGGAAGACGGGATTTCCTCTTCCCCTGCACGGCATCCAAGGCTGTGTCAGACGCATCCCCAGATTTCTCTCCCGGCTGTATGAAGCTCTGCAAACTCCCCTCCACTCTCCACACCCGCACACTTCATGCACCCATTGCTCCTCAGCTGCAGGGATCACTGTACAGGGAGCTGCTCCCCCATCCGTCTAACCCCTGTGCATCCAGACCACCTCATACTTAGACCCTCCCACCAGGAAGAGGGATGAGTTTATGCGCTGGTCTCCATCAGATTAGACTCTGGGGAGAAAGGGGAAAAAATCCCTGACAAGGAGAAATGTGGTTCTCTTTGCTGCTTAGACTCTAGAAGGGACAGAATCACTAAACATACGCAAAAGACCCCCAGCTGTTTTGTCTGTGTTAGCCCTAAAGAACGTATGGAATTTGCTTATTATAGAAGTCTTAGATTTAATAATAATCTAAAATAAACTCATTCATTTGTGTGTGTGTGTATATATTACCTGTTTTAACTTTAACTCTCTATTTCCTTTTCTTAGTTAATAAATCTTTAGTATATTACAGGATTAGTTACAAGCATTGCCTTTCATAGAATCATAGAATCATAGAACTTAAGATCAGAAGGGACCATTATGATCATCTAGTCTGACCTCCTGCATGATGCAGGCCACAAGAGTTGACCCTCCCACTCCTGAAATAAATCTCACCCTTGACTCAGCTGTTGAAGTCCCCAAATCTTGATTTAACGACTTCAAGCAGCAGATAATCCTCTAGCAAGCGACCCCTGCCCCATGCTGCGGAGGAAGGCGAAAAACCTCCAGGGCCTCTGCCAATCTACCCTGGAGGAAAATGAGAGATCTAGGGTACAATTGACCTGGAGTAAGTGACTAATCTTTAGGGACTAGGAGTAATCTGTTGGGATGCTGGTTTGATAGAGAGAGAGCTGGAAATCCTGCCTGACATCCTGCTACAAACCTCCTAAGAAGCAACAGCAGCAGTTGGAATGAGGGTGAATATGCAATGTCCTTTGAGTTGGTAAGCAAGAGAACTGATGGCTGTCACAGGGTCAGAAGAGGCTGAAAGTTGAAGCTCTGGGCTGGGAAAACAAACCTAGGGAACTGCCTGAGCATGTGGTCCCATGAGCTCAAAGGGAAGGAGAGGAGATGCCCCTGAGGGACTGGGTCTGTTTGTTTGTTGATCACTATGACTGTAGTAGAGAAAGCTTAGTGTTTGTTACGGATAGTGGTGTCGAGTGATTTGTAGGTCAGTTCCTGCCTCCCCAAAAGAAGTAAAAGGGTGCTTCAAACCCCAAAGTGAGGGGAGTGAGTTTCAAACTCCCAACTAGCAAAGCAGTTCCCCCACCACAGCTACTTTCCCAAGAAAGGAATGAGCGACATAGGAGAAAACAGACCAGAGACAACAAAGGAAGAATATGGATGGAGGTAGATAGAATGGGTCAAATATGCGAGAAACAGAAATAGAAGAAGGAAATAAGAAAACACACTAAAATTTGGTAACAATTTAATGCGTTACTTCATTGACACTCCTTTATTCTATTGTACTTGCTAGCCAATATCCCATATCTTTGGAAGAAAGCATAACGATTAAAGAGAGCCAAAACAACCTATGTAAAAAAAGTGAAATAAATGCAGACAAAAAACAAAGTCAAATTCCACTATAACTTGTGGTCCATGAAGCATTTGCATTCAAGAAATTTCACCATAATGTACACTGCACTTGTCAATATATGGAACTCCAGATCTCTGGCTTAACTCTAGATTTGGACCTTATTTGTTGTTTAAAACACTGGCAACTGTACATAGGTCCCAGCATAAGCAACTGTGCTTCATTTCTCCCAAACAAAGGAGGAAGGCGCCAGCCTGAAGAATTAATATAACAAGTTTGGAAGGCATCCCAAAGAATCACTTCTCTGACCTTCCCAAAAGTCTAAGGTTACTTCTGCCTATATAAATTTCTGTGCTTACAGTGTAAGAATACTGTCTCTTTAAGGTTATAATTCAGCTGTAAACTGAGATCCCTAGACTTGTGCAGTGCTGAACATGCTAGTCATACATTGTGAAACAGAACAATCTGCTAATAAAATATTGTAGGACCCTTTCCTTTGTGTGTGCATTGATTTACATCTCACAAGACAAAAGGGTCAGGATTTCTTTTTTAAACAGCTGAAGCAGACTATTTCCATCTCAAATGGAAATACTAGAAAAGACATTTTATGTGTACCAGACCTATATCAAAATAAACCACTGCACCACTCAGAAAAGAGATCCCTATTGTTACCATCTATAAACCATCTATTGTGGTTCTCTTTGTTGTTTGGGGTCTCATCCTTCTATATTATTTACAATATCAAAAGGAATAGCTGCATTAATAACCAGGAGATAAATAGTTCTTTCTATTGTCATTAAGAAAATATATGTGAACCAAATTTAAATAATGTTTAGCCCATCTGCAGAGTGGAGGTACAATCCACAAGGATTGTGGAATGAGTTTTATCCGATTTATGCTCCTGTTACTTCACTAATTGTATGGAACTAATCAAAAGGGTAACATATTTACTTAGAAAAAACATTTTGCACAAAATCCACAAAAATCTGAGTTTTATTTTAATTTAGGGAAAAAAAGTTAAAGGTGAAAGCATGATTTATTGGAATCCAGCTAACTCCCCAAAACAATATTGCAGTTGTGTAACTAACGTAATGTTTATAAAAAACAAACATTAACTTGTCTGAAAGTGAACATTTAACAGATCCAGCCTATTCCCTATAGCCACATAATCCTTAAATACTCAGTCACTCACCCAAATTTAATTTGGCCTCTTAAGTCTGCATGCATTTCCTTTTCTTCTTTCTGCTCAGTGCCTTTCTCTCAGCATTCCATTGATTCCATTTTTATAACTCTGCTTTACTGAACCTGTAGTTAATCCCTTCTCTGCCTGTCTTAATGGATAAGTATCATAAACTGGATTTTTGTTTGATGTCCCTTTACTTCCCCACAAAAACATTTTATTAAAAGTCACTTTTGGGCAAGGACAATAAAGTATTTTGGGAGTTCCTAGACCAAGCCATTATGAAGATGTCTCAAAAGAGTTACACCATTTTAAAATTAAATTTCGGGTACATTTTCTCAACATCAGAGGCCTGATTTTCTGTTGCCCTGCACCATGTGCAGTCATGTACAGCAGAGCAAAGAGTGTGTAAATACTACCAAATCAGCATGATAATGACTTTACACCAACCTTGCACTGGTGTAAGTTAGAGCACAAGGCTCATTGTAAAGGAGAAACTGGACCCCCTAACTTTGAAATTCCTCTGATTCTTACCAGGTTTTGCTGCAGAACACTACCCTGGGATGATGCACATGATGCAAAATTTCAGAAATAATTGTTTCTTTCTGGGGAAATTTGTGGTTGGGGAAGGGGGAATTGGGCTTATTAAGAAGCAAAGCAGCCTGATTCTGGAACAGCCATTGCTGCTTCCTATATGGTAGATAAATAGATTCTCTTATTTTAAAATGAAAACCTCCCATTCTTAACTATTTTACAAATAACATCCTTCTAAAAGGAGGGAGAAAAGAACTGATCATCAGCTAAGTGATGCCCCACATCATGGGCTTGGGTTTAAGTGAACCTACTTCTGAACAGTGAACAGAACTGAATATTGTATTTAAAAATCTATCAAATGCATTTTTTGATGAATACATATTCACAGTCTCTTCACCCAGATGTATAAGGTGGGTGAATAATGGGAGAAAAGTTGATTTTTTAAAATCACACAAAATTCATTAAATAAGTTTATTATTCAAGCAGCTCTAATCACCTTATTTTTTTCCCAGTCTGAGGCATTCAAGTGTATTCCCTGTCATTGGCATGTTTCATAATTCTAAAAATGACTCCAGCCCAGTCACTGGTAGCATTTTCCATCTGGGTGTTTTAAAGCTCAAAAGTAGTTAGGATAATATATATAAAACATTGAAAAGATTTAGCATTGTATAATTCTATGTTTTTTTTAACTAAAAATAAGAAACTATGAAATAACTGAAATGTAATTTTTTCTATTGTCACAAAAAACAGTGTATAAACAACACTAATATATTTCTGCCTTGCCTACAAGAGGTTCTAAGTGGAAAGAAAATTAATGAAAACTAATGAATCTAATGAATACAGACAAGCCACTTCAGCATTTGACATTTCATAGTCAAGCAGAACAGATATGCTAATGAAGAGCACAGACAAGAGTGTTTGATGCAATTAAAGAGTTGATTTTAGCAGAGGTGCTATTTTAAATAGCTGGTAGCATAGTTGAGTACAACTTTGTTATGTTCAATCTGTTAAAAACAAGTCAAAAGAAACTTTGCATCAGCTGCCTGATAAGCCTCTTTGCTCACTTAAGACGGATTAAGAAGGACACTCTAAATCTTTACAATACAAATAAAATAAAAATTAAAAATTAAATCTGTTTTATTTCACCTAGACCAGGGGTCTCAAACACGTGGCCCGCGGGCCGCATGCGGCCCGCAGGGTTATTGCATGCGGCCCGCGAGCTCCTCACGGCCCTCCCCCAACATTTACCTAGAGTGGCTGCCTGCGTGCCCTGCCCCCATGCCGGGAATCAGCTGGAACCTGGGGAAGGAGGGGCGCAGGGGTGTGTGTGGCTGTTGCTTCAGGCACTGCCCCCAGCAGTTCCCATTGGCCGGGAATGGGGAACTGTGGCCAATGGGAGCTNACCCCCCCTGCACCCGACACCCTGCCCTGAACCCCCGCCACAGCCCACATCCCGACCCCCTGCTCTGAGCCCCCTGCTGCACCCTGCACCCTGCCCTGAACCCCCACCGCACCCCTCCTGCACCCCAACCCCCTGCCCTGAGCCCCCTGCCGCACCCTGCACCCTGACCCCCTCCTGCACCCCTCACCCCAACTCCCTGCCCTGAGCCCCCGTCACACCCCACACCCCTCCTGCGCCCCCTGGGGGCAGGGAGGGGGCAGAGTTGGGGTGGGGATTTCAGGGAAGGGGTTGGAATGGGGGCAGGGAAGGGGTGGGAAGAGGTGGGGCAGGGGCGGGGCCTCATGGAAGGGGTGGAGTGGAGGCGGGGCTGAGGGCGGCGGGGGGAAGGTGTCAGTAAATGCAGCCGTCGGCCCAATGTACTAGTCCTCATGTGGCCCTCGTGGTCATTTGAGTTTGAGACCCCTGACCTAGACCTTATAAGGATTACTAACTTTGGGATGGGAGTGCTATGCACTTTTAGTTTGACAGCATGACTCAGAGTTTAAGGCCAGAAGAGGCCATCATGATAATCTGCTCAACCTTCTGCACATTGCAGGCCACAGAACCTCACCCACCCACTCCTGCAATAGGTCCATAATCTCTGGCTGACTTAATGCATGTCTACACTACAGACGTAAGTCGACTTCTGTTAGGTTGACTTACAGCAACCACAGTAATTACTGCGGTGGCTGATGTCCACACTACCCCCCTTCTGTTGAGTCCTCACCAGGGGCACTTTTGCCAACTGAAGAGAGGAAGGGTGTGTTTGGGGGTGGCTGAGATCCAGGCCTCTCAGCTCTGTGCAGCTCCCTGCCGGGAGTTCAGCTGCCCCCTGGGGTCTCAGCTCCCGCCTCCCTGAGTGGGGAGATGGGAGCAGCTGCCTGGACTTCTCGTCTCCCCGACTTTCTCTAGGAGCCCTGAAATTGACAAGATAGCCAGCAGCTGATGTAATAGTGTCTACATAGATACTATGTCACCCTAACTACACCAACATAAGCCTTATGCCTCTTGTGGAGTTGTCAGTGTAGTAGGGCACAATGGCGGAATAAGGCTCTAATGTGCACACTGACATAATTAGGCTGACATAAGCTCCCTTACATCGACCTAACTTTGTAGTTTAGACCAGGCCTTACTGAAGTCCTCAAGTCTTCATTTAAAAAGACTTCAGGTTACAGAGAATCTACCATTTACTCTAGTTAAAGCCTACAAGTGACCCATGTTCCAAGCTGTAGAGGAAGGCAAAGAACCTTCAGGGTCACTGCCAGTCTGACCTGGGATAAAGTTCCTTTCCAACCCCAAATATGACAATCAGTTAGCATATGGGTGAGACTCACCAGCCATACACCTGGGAAAAAATTCTCTGTAGTAACTCAGAGCCTTTCCCCATCTAGTATTCCATATCCATCAGTTGGAGACATTTACTATTAGATGCTGATGGTCCATATGCCATTGTTAGCAACCTCATCATTTCAACACCTCAAATTTACTAAGCTCAGTCTTTAAACAAGTTGCGGCAAAAAACTCTCACTATTCCCTTTGGAAAGTTGTTCCATAACTTCATTCCTCTGATGGTTAGAAACCTCTGTCTAATTTCAATCCTAAACTTGTTGATGGCCAGTTTATAGACATTTGTTCCTGTGTCAACTGTCAGACTGTCTGGAGTGGATCAAGAACATGAGTACCAACCTCAGGGCAGACAGTTAAGAAGCAGGGCACAAACCCCAAGCTGGCTGGGGGTTCTATATTTAGATTCCACCAATCAAGTGTGACTTCCTCAAGCACTATAACAGCCTAACCATAGAGTGAGACAGTCCCATTGGGTACCACCCAGGCAAGCTTTCCTTTTTGATAGATGGTCCCTTCCACCAAAGAAGGTCACAACCATATTTAGGTTACTCCCAGTCCCAGAGAACCAGTCACTTACCCCAGGTCAATTGCACTTTTGATCTTATACCAAAGACAATGCCTGTAGCCAATCCTATAATAAGTTAAATATTTATTAACTAAGAAAAAAGAAATGTACAAGGTTAAAACAAGTAAACAAACACAAATGAGTTACAGTGTTATGTTCCTAGCAGTAATAGAAGCTGCTGAAACATGCAAGCTCTATATGTCCTCTAGGGCTAACCCAGGCTAAGCAGCTGTGGATCCCTTGCATGTGCTCTCCCAAAGGCCAGAATAGATATGCAGTTTCTTCCTGTCAGGGACTTTTATTCCCTTCCCCCAGTTCAAGATGATGGGACAAGTCCCGTTACATATCTCCTCTTCATGAGTGTGTCGGTGGGGAGCACTTAAAGACTTTTGTCCTCTGATGTTCCATAATGGTTTGTCTGATGTCTATGGGCCTTCTTTTGTTGGGCAGAAGTGAACACCTCCTGTGGTAAAGAAGTATTTCACACTTGGTAATGCTTCTTTCCTGACTGTGGGTGTCTACAATTTCAGAGTAAACACTTAAATATTACCTTATAACATGGGATACAGATATCATAATGAGATTACTGCATGCAAAATTTACAAGCATTTCATAATGTCTAAACATTAAACACATTTTCATAAACTTAATACCCATTTTAACAGTAGTAACAAAGATGAGCCAGACTGGTTTCCAGCCATGCTTTTGTCAGTGTTCAGTTGAGGTCTAGGGGCCTTGGCATGAGTTGGCACCTGGTCTGCCAGCATCACACCAACATTGGGACTTAAATAACTCCTCATTCCCTAGTATTTATCTATCTGATCTATTTATAGAGATCAATCATATCTCCCCACTGCCTTTGTTTAGTTAGGCTAAATAGGCCAACTTCCTGAAATCTCTTCTCACAAGGTAGGTTCTCCATTTATTCTAGTAGCCCTTCTGTGCATCTGTTTCAGTTTGAATTCATCTTTCTTAAAGATGGGAGACCAGATTGTACACAGAATTCCAGACGAAGTCTCACCAGTACCTTGTACAAATGATAATGCTTGCCTGTCTCTACTGGGAATACCTTACCTAATGCATTTTAGGACTGAAATAGCCTTTTTCACAGCCACATCCCATTGGTGAAAAAGGTCTCTCTCCTCCTCTGTCGCTTCCAACTGGTAAATCCTCGACTTATAGTAAACATTTGTGTTGTTAGTCCCCTTGCACTATTAAATTTCATCCCATTTCTATTTCTCCAGTTTAAGGTCATCCAAATCTTCTATAATATTCAAGTCTACCTCCATATTGGCAATACCTCCCACCTCTGTGTCACTCGCAAATTTTATGGGCACTTTCCCACTTTTTGTGGGAAAGCCATTAATGAGACTGTTAATAAGACTGCTCCCAAGAACGATTCCTGTGGAACTCCACAAGAAACATCCCACCAGCCTAACAATTTGCCTTTCATTGTAATCAACTTTTTAACCAGTTTCTTAACCAACTTTCAATTCTTATATCAATCCCCATCTTCTCCAATTTAATTAATATTTTCACCAGGTGAAAGTGTAGCAGAATGACAAAGATGAACATTCCTTTTGTGGATGACAGAGAGACATTACATCTAACTATCATTACTTACATTCATGCACTTGTGGTATATCAGAGGAAAGAAAAGAAAAAACAAACCTTGAAAGTGATCTGTCAGGCCCAATGCTTTTAATCTTCACACATACTTTTTAGGAGAAAGACTGTCTTAACTCAAGCACCAAAGTTGATGTAATGAGGCAAAATAATTAAGTGTGTGCCAAAACATTGTTGTTGATCTTCATATGCAGTTGCAGAGTTCACTTACGTTATTAGTATTATGATCTTTTCTATCTGCAGGTTTAGACTTAAGCTTTAGAAATTCCCATTTATATAAAAGTTAATGATTAAGATATTTGCATCTGGAAGAGGTGTTGAGGTTGAACATTTGTGACTAGGGAAAATGGGGTGAATTATGTACAACTCCTGCTAGTCTTGCCTTCCTTCACTTTATCTTAACTCATTGCTGAAGCACAGACCAGAATTCAGTCTTTTCAGAAAGCATTACAATATCAAATCCAGGGCTACTGTATTTAAGTCCCATTAACAGCTCTCATGCACCTTCTGAGCAAGAAGTGCCACATAATTGTTTGATATGCAAACATTTATATTTAATACAAAGAAAACAAATACTTTGAACAGTGCTTGAAATACTCTTAAAGAACTTATTACCTAGTAGCTTTTGTTTAAAATGTCTACCAATCTGTTCTGCTATACAGACTTTCACAAACCCCACTGCTTATACAATGAAAGTTAGTGGAACAGAAATACGATTTGTAATATCTGTATAATTGACTTATCGCTAACAGTTATTTTTGCACATATGCGCACACACACACACCCCTACTCATTCTCTCTCTCCCAGCTTTCTTTGGAGGTATTATACATTTGTATTTCAGTAGCTAAGTACCAGGACCCCATTATGCTAAGAATTGTATAGAACGAAAAGATGGTCCCTCTCCCAAAAAGTTTGAAATCTAGTTTATCCATCTCTATTGTTGCCTGAAGTTCAATATATGTCACCTCTTTTCTTTAAAGATCACATAATAGCAGCAATATGTCTAGCCATATCCAAACACTTCAGCCATGTCAACAAGCAGAAAGGTTGGTCAGTGGATTCTTGTGAGCAGCACTCAGTTCTTTGTTAATTGTTGACTTCCTCTCTGGAAATTTATAGCCAAAATTACAACAGGTTTTCAGACATTAGGACATGGAATATTTAACCCTCTGAATTTCTATAGGAACCTAATTGTATAGGGGCTCTAGTCTTTTCTCTATAAGCCCAACTGAATCAAATAAAGGATTTGCATTTCACTGAACTCAACCCTGGTTCATTCTCTTATTAACTGAGATAGAATCCCAGTTCATAATAGTTAGCCACTAACTAAATGTGAGTTCCACATGTTCCATAGCCTCTAAGTTTGTAAAAGCTCTCTCTTGGTCCTTCCTCTTGGTCCAGAAGACACACGGCAGTGGATTATACCTATTATAAATGCTTCACTACTAGGTAAAGGCTATAACAGACCTCACCTTTAGACAAAAAGGTTACATTTTTTGAGACCCAGGACTTGCATCATTGCTATTCAATTAAGTCCACTGAAAACTTCCAGTGCTTATATATAACATTCCTCTCCCCCTACCAGAGGGCTGATTGGCTCATGTCTTAGAACAATGCAGTGCCTGCTCACGGGGGGAAAGGCAGCAGCATTACCTATCTCTGATAACTTCAAGTAAGCCAATGAAAATGCTCAGTAACTGCCATATCCCTCCTCTGCATTTAGATGGGCACTTCTAGCTGAATCCCTTTCTCTGTTCCTGGCATGTATGTAAAAACTGAGATAACAGCAAACCCTATCCTCCACCTCACTATGATTCTCCCTTTCTTTAGACCAAGGGTTCTCAAATTGAGATTCACGACCCCTGAGGCAATTGTGAGGTTATTACTGGGGTGTTGTGAGCTGTCAGTCTAGTGTGGGGCTGACAGCCTGAGACCTTCAGAGTTGGGCAGCCGGACTGCCGGAGAGCAGTGGCCGCTGGGTAGGCACCCAGCTCTGAAGGCAGTGCTGCCCCCAGCAGCAGTGCAGAAGTAAGGGTGGCATCATATGGTTGGGGGGAGGTTGTCACTTTGGGGGGGAGGGTCATCACAGCCTGAAATATTTTCAAAGTGGGTCCCAGCAAAAAAAGTTTGATAACCCCTGCGTTAGACTTTAAACTAAAATGCTTGAATAGAATAATAGGTGAATGGAACATTAAAACATACAAACCCCTACAGACACTGAATTTTTTTTTTTTTTTTACAATTTGCTTTTGCACATAATCTTATTGTGTTATCTTTAGTATAGGGGAACCTGCAGCAATGTTAATGACAGGCAAAGCAATGTTAATGACAGGCAAAAAAATGTGAAATAAAGCGTGCACAACTATAATTTTTACATCATTCTTTTGGTTTGAGAACCACATCAAGCACTCTTATTCCTTTAATCAAAAAGAAAATGTAGTTCTATCAAAAAAAAGTCAAGTTTGCTGGGCAGATTTTGTTCTTTTATAGACACATGCTGCTTTTTTTTGTTCATGACTCTGTTACCCTCTTGCTGTTTCTGATCTTTTGTGGAAGTGGAAGAGAAGAACATTATATTTTCTTCAAATTAATGATACATTGGAGTCAGCCACTCAGAATACTTGAAACACCCACAGAGCAGTTACTCAGGGAGACATAATACCATCTTGCAATATATATATTTATATATATTTATATATATATATAAAGATTCTAGACAAATGACTGCACTGGAGAACTCCATTTAGATTATGTTAGCAACAAGAAGAAAGTCAAGGAAAGTGTGGGCCCCTTACTGAATGAGGGAGGCAACCTAGTGACAGAGGATGTGGAAAAAGCTAATATACTCAATGCTTTTTTTGCGTCTGTCTTCACAAACAAGGTCAGCTCCCAGACTGCTGCACTGGGCAGCACAGTATGGGGAGGAGGTGACCAGCCCTCTGTGGAGAAAGAAGTGGTTCGGGACTATTTAGAAAAACTGAACGAGCACAAGTCTATGGGTCCGGATGCGCTGCATCCCAGGGTGCTAAAGGAGTTGGCGGATGTGATTGCAGAGCCATTGGCCATTATCTTTGAAAACTCATGACGATCGGGGGAGGTCCCGGATAACTGGAAAAAGGCTAATGTAGTGCCCATCTTTAAAAAAGGGAAGAAGGAGGATCCAGGGAAGCTAGATTGCTGGGCTCAATGGGTAGTGATCAATGGCTCCATGTCTAGTTGGCAGCCAGTTTCAAGCGGAGTGCCCCAAGGGTCGGTCCTGGGGCCGGTTTTGTTCAATATCTGCATTAATGATCTGGAGGATGGCGTGGACTGCACTCTCAGCAAGTTTGCAGATGACACTAAACTGGGAGGAGTGGTAGATACACTGGAGGGTAGGGATAGGATACAGAGGGACCTAGACAAATTAGAGGATTGGGCCAAAAGAAACCTGATGAGGTTCAACAAGGACAAGCGCAGAGTCCTGCACTTAGGACGGAAGCATCCCATTCACTGTTACAGACTAGGGACCGAATGGCTAGGAAGCAGTTCTGCCGAAAAGGACCTAGGGGTTACAGTGGATGAAAAGCTGGATATGAGTCAACAGTGTGCCCTTTTTGCCAAGGAAGCTAACGGCATTTTGGGCTGTATAAGTAGGGGCATTGCTAGCAGATCGAGGGACGTGATCATTCCTCTCTATTCGACATTGGTGAGGCCTCATCTGGAGTACTGTGTCCAGTTTTGGGCCCCACACTACAAGAAGGATGTGGAAAAATTGGAAAGAGTCCAGCGGAGGGCAACAAAAATGATTAGGGGGCTGGAGCACATGACTTATGAGGAGAGGCTGAGGGAACTGGGATTGTTTAGTCTGCAGAAGAGAAGAATGAGGGGGGATTTGATAGCTGCTTTCAACTACCTGAAAGGGGGTTCCAAAGAGGATGGATCTAGACTGTTCTCAGTGGTACCAGATGACAGAACAAGGAGTAATGGTCTCAAGTTGCAGTGGGGGAGGTTTAGGTTGGATATTAGGAAAAACTTTTTCACTAGGAGGGTGTTGAAGCACTGGAATGGATTACCTAGGGAGGTGGTGGAATCTCCTTCCTTAGAGGTTTTTAAGGTGAGGCTTGACAAAGCCCTGGCTGGGATGATTTAGTTGGAATTGGTCCTGCTTTGAGCAGGGAGTTGGGCTAAATGACCTCCTGAGGTCCCTTCCAACCCTGATATTCTATGATTCTATGATTTTAACCTCCAACTAAATTAGGGACCCTTTTACTAGAAATATTTAAACCTTCATTAAAGCAGAATTTTATCCTTACGTTATTTTTTCAGAGATAAGACAAATGTTCACAATTCTTCTACGTAAAATATCTTAACATGAAAGTAGAGAAACAGGTGGCAGATTATGTTATCAGGAAGAAGTCATCTTTTAAGAGTGATTTGGTTTCATGACCCACTTATGAGATTAAGATTATGACTAGGTAGTAAAAATAATTTAGAACCATCAAAGGAGTCACAAATCATTTGACCCAGTGTTGTAGTTCCGTCGGCATTATCTCATGAATAGTCACATAATTACAGCGTTTCATAGATTATAAAGTCAGAAAGGACCATTCTGATCATTAAGTCTGACCTCCTGTTTAACACCAGCCATGCAAATTCCCTAAAATAATTTCTGTTTGAACTAGAGCATGTATTTGAGGGGAAAAAATCTAATCTTGATTTAAAAGTGACTAATAATGGAGAATCCATCAGAACCCTAAGTAAATTGTTCCAGTGGTTAATTACCCTTTTTGTTAAATGTGTATGCCTTATTTCTGGACTGAATTTCCATAGCTTTAACTTTCAGCCATTGGATCTTTTTATACCTTTGTATGTTAGACTGAAAAATCCATCTATCATCAAATTTCCGTTATCCCTAGTAGGTACTTATAGAGTATGATCAAGTCACCCTTTAATCTTCTCTTGATTTAATTAAGCAGATTGAGTTCCTTTAGTCTGTCACTGTATGACGTGTCTTCCAATCCTTTATTCGTTCTTGTGGTTATTCTCTGAACCCTCTCTAATTTGTCAACTCATAATTTTATCATGAGTCTTGCAATATGACCTGAAAATTGAAAAGGAATCCTACAAAAAGTGGAAACATGGACAAATTGCAAAGGATGAGTACAAAGGAGTAGGACAAGCATGTAAGTATAAAATCAGAAAGCCTAAGGCACAAAATGAGTTGCAACTAGCAAGGAACCTAAGGTATTTATAGAAACTCTTCTTGACTTTTAAGAGGAAAAGAAATACAAAGGAAAGTATATGTCCACTACTTAGAGCTAATAATGAACATCAAGAAGACTGAAGTGTTTAAATACCTATTAAAATGAATGCTGAAACAAAATGGTTAGATGTGACAAGATACTTAATTAATATTTACAACAAGAGAGAAGGAATGGAAGTCAAAATAAAGAAAAAAACAGGCTAAATAAAGAATACACCTCTACATCAATATAACGCTGTCCTCGGGAGCCAAAAAATCTTACCGCATTATAGGTGAAACCGCGTTATATTGAACTTGCTTTGATCCACCGGAGTGCGCAGCCCCGCCCCCCCGGAGCACTGCTTTACCGCATTATATCCAAATTCATGTTATATCGGGTAGCGTTATATTGAGGTAGCAGTGTATGTAGATGAATTGAATACATCTAAGTTATCAGGCTTGATGAAATTCACACTAGGATACTGAAAAAGGATGGGGACCTATCGTATAGCTCCTTCCTCCTGACAGACCCAGCTTTGCTCTTGCTGAGTCAGCTTATTCCATGGGTTAATTCTGTCTGAGCTTCAGGGATCCAGGGAAGTAGTTTACATGAGGTTTAGTTGTTTAATTTAAGTCTTCTTAACAAGCAAAATCAGAACCTTACAAAAACTTCCCTCAAAAGTCTGTTCAGGCTAAGTAGTCCATTCCATAAGTCTGTCCCTCATGCCAGTAACTCCAGTAACCAAATTTCCTGGCTCTTACCTCACAGCCTCAGCCATAAAGGACTCTACACAGTCTCACTTGTGTCCATTTGGTTTCTGGAGCAATTCCTCTCTACAGTAACTCCAGGAGTAGTCCATTTTTCAGAACTGTGTCTAGCCTCTCCACTTTCTAGAAGGTGTTACAGTTCCCTCCTCCATTTCCCAACCTCCTTTATAGTGGTCAGCTAATTAAGTTCCAGCTCTTCCTCAGGTGCAGCAGGTGAAGCTAAGCAGCCAGCTAGGTAGCAGCTTCTGACCCCAGAGGAATGGATGAAGCATTCTCCAAAACATTAACGATTATCTTTGATAACACATGGAGGATGGGTAAGGTTCCAGAGGACTGGAGAAGGGAAAACATAGTACCTATATTTAAAAAGGGAAACAAAGAAGACCAGGGAATGATAGACAACTCAGCCTAACTTTAACACCTGGAAAGGTACTAGAACAAATTATTAAACAATCAATTTATAAGGACCCAGATGATAATAAGATTATAAGTAAAAGCCAAGATAGATTTGTCAAGAAGAAATCATGCCGAACCATCATGGGGGGAAGCTGTAGCCAGGATATCTTGATTTTAGTAAGGCTTTTGTCCCACATGGAGTTCTCAGAAGCAAACTAGGGAAACATGGTCTAAACGAAATTACTATAACGTTGGTGGCACAGTTCAGGGAAACTGCACCTGTCTTCCCCTTCTATGGTCCAGCAAGGTACCCACTCTTAGTTTCCCTGCAATTGCATCTCTTGGTCAGAGACACACATTTCTTTCCCCCGTGAGAAGGGTATTTCCAGGCTACAGAGTTCCCTCCCTATATGTGAATTCCCCAGCAAAGTCAGGTTGCCTAAGCAGGCCTGTTTTATTTATTTTTTCCTCAGAGATGGTACAAAGTGCAGTTGTCACATTTAAGTTATCACACAGCTTTTTCTAAGCAAGCACATTTATTTGGAATGGAAAAATATTACAAAGAAACATTTAAAATAATAAAATAACCCACGCATATGAAAATAAGCTTACCAGAGATCACCCTTGACTCCAACAAAGTCTGTGGCCAGTGAACAGTCCTTCAAATCCCACCAAGAGTTATTTGTGGTCACAAATTTGTAACAGCTGTTAGTTTAGAGACACTTTACCCATAGTTTAAGACAATTATTTCTTTTATTTAGTCATATAGAGCACAAGAGTACAGACCATACAAAACAAAAACTGCTATACACATTCACTTGCCTTTGTTTCTTCATCACTCCAGGGCATTTTTTGGCCTGGTGTTCAGAGTTCCTGGCATTGTTTAGAGTCCTTCTGGCTGTCCCTGTGAGCTGCAACATGGAGCCTTCTTCCCCCAACTCAGCTTGCTTCCTTTGCCCTTCACCAGTCTGACCTCTTTCCCTGGGAATTCCTGAGGCCATCTAGGTCAGGAAATCAGTGATCACCCCCTACCTGATACAGACCCCTTTATGCTGGGTTGATTTTTTCTCTCTTTTTGATCTAGAACCAAAATGGCTAAAAGCTCCAGAAAGATCAGCTCCTCCCTCTTTATAATTCCCCCCTCCACACACACACACACCCTATGGCAGGTGGCACCCTTACCAGCAACCCCCATGTAAGCACAAACCCCCGCCAGGTGACTTTATTACAAAGGCAACCACTTTCCTGCTAAACCAGTTTCTCATGGTAGAAACTAGTCTACGGTCGTGAGCAATGACATTGCAATAGAGGACTATCCCAATGAAAGACCATCCACTTTCAGCCTTATATTACCATGCCTTGGAATTTCAGTCCAATATGGAGACAACAGCACAAAAGAGACAACTAGCTTCTGCATCCAAAATTCTGCCGGCAGACACACACACACACACACACACACACACACTTCATAAATTGTACAGTTTTACCAATCATCATATACCTTCAGGAAAACAAGGTGGTCTGACATCCATGCCTTGCTCCTGGAGCTGGTAGTCTCACTTCTAGTTCTTTTGAAAAGATACCAGGTGGTAGCTAAACCCCACACTGGTTCTCTGGAGGGGGACATGGTTAAATCTTGGGTATTGTAGGATGAAAAAAATCTCTAATAATGTGGGGTTGGCAACAGTGACTTATCAGACTGGTTACCTTCTCTCCCCAGTGCAAGACCTATCAAAGAACAGGTGGGAAGGCAGGCAAGCAATATACAATTTACTTAAAATAATGTGTTATTTTAAATTGTTTTCTGAATAATTTCTGTGATTAATTCTTGGTCCATCAATTGAGGGTGAGCGGTTCATTGCAAGATTTTATTTTCAAATTTGAGTCACTCAATATACTTCTGTTCCCTCATTGAATGTAATATAACTCACAGGATCAGATTTACAGTGCAAATATTCACATTTATGAATTTAAGATTCATTTCCATGAATAGTCTTCAAGTTTTATTTAAAATTAGCTAGTCCCAAAAACTTTCTTGCCAAAGTCATGTGCTGGAACATTTGCAGAAAGAACATACAAGAGGCAAAAACAAAAGGAGAAGCAAATTCTATTTTGTTTTTAATTTGAGAAACTAATATGTTTATGCTTCTAGCTACTTAATTAAACAATACACTGTATAATATGAGGTTTTCTATGCAATGAGAGCTTCAGCTCAATATTTAAATTTATTTCATTTCTTCAGGATCAAAGGATTATGTGTCACCTGAGGGTTTTTTTTTTTTTAAAGAGTTCAGCCTCATGGGAAACATCTTCTTTGGTCCGCAGACTAGAAGGAATTGCTGATGTTTTATTGCATGACTGCATCGTGTAGATTTATATTGCTTTTGTAATCTGATCTTTAAGAGATTCCCAGAAAGGGAAATCTTTTCAGGTATTCTTCAGGGTTCCTCTACAGTAAGCATGTCAGGAATGCATGCTATTTACTTTGTATTAAGGATTACCAAACCAGAAAGAACAAAAAGTCAAAATGAAGCTCCTATGAAAGAGATATTGACCTCTATCTTTTTACAAGCAAACATAAGGACACTCAACTAAATGGACTAAGATGCATCTTTCAATCCATGTACATGATTGATTATATGGATTGGATATGTTACCCTAAATGATCAGTACCGTAAATTTAATCCCTACATATGTTCTATGCTCTTAAAGCAACAGATGCTTCACTTTCCCATTGGTCAACAAATCCTGCTCCATTTGCAATCAATGGTAAATCTCTCATTGAATTCAACAGTGCAGCACCAATAATTTTAAGCCTGTTAAACAGAATACTAATTTAAAAACACTCAAATTCTAATCAAGGGAACAATATTGTTATTTATATTCAAACATGGCATACACATGATGACTAACACAAATGATTATAATAATTACAGCTGGGCAAAAATATTTGGTAATTCAGTTTGGATCATTCTCCCAGTGTTTGGTTGCTTACTCATACCTTATCTAAACTAGTCAAAACTCTTGAGTCTTCAAAATGAGGCTGGGAATTGAATCCAAATGTCATCATATTTTTGGTACTTCCGGCTTTCAGCTGGGCTGGAAAAAAAACACAATAATAGCCTCTGTCCCAGTATTTAAACGTTTTCCATTATACCAGTGTAGTTAAACTTATAGCTCCCCATGTGAGCACTCTTATTCCAGAACATAAGTGGAGTGTTTTTCGGGTGGGGTGAGGGGTGGGGATAAGTGGGAGGTGCTTAACATAAATTCCTTCCAAAGCAATATAAGCTAAACCACAAAAATGCCCTCTTATACTGGAATCAGAATGTCCATACTGGGAGTTATACTGGCAGAACTATATTGGTTTAAATTTACATCTTAGCTTACTCCTGTAGAACTTTCCCATGTAGACCAGCCCTAAGTATAAGAGAAGAGGCATTTGCTATAAATGTGTTTGCAAGTGGCCATTCCAGTACAAATTGTCATTTGACATGCAAACATACAGTGTAAGTCACAAAGTGGCAGAGGATTTACTTTCTTGTTACAAGACTGCAGCCATTTTCTCAGCTATTGCCCTTAGTAGTTTGCTCTGGTGCAGTCCTTTTGCTTCATTTTGGGGATGTGTCTATATCTGGCTTTGCAGCCAAATCCTTCACAGTGCACGTTACCTAGCTAACTGGCTATTTTGTTAAACCATTTCCAAAGCCCCATCTAAATTCTTATCTGGGTCCTTGGACTGGAGAAACCTAGAGCTTTCCAGCCCCTTCCCTGGTCTCTTTCTTTGCAGAAATACCCACATAGGGCTTTGTCCCTCTCAAGTATCCTGCACACTAATGAGAGGGATCTACTGAAATAGAGTCTCCCTTCCCAGCATTCCTTGCTGTGGTACCTACAACTCCCAGAATACCTCTATGCAGGGCAGAGGCCAGGAACCGGGTAGTGCTGGGCTATAAGCTTGCTTTAAAAGCTCAGCACACCTCAGTCAAACCCCATACTTTCATATGCAAATATAGTCAACTATAAGCATTCTATTGCAAACACATATTTGCATATGCAGTGCCTCTACTTAACAAAATAATCTTGACCGGTAGTATAGATTTGGAACAGAATTTGGTATTCAGATTTTTTTCTTTTAAATATACTGTATTTAGAGTGGGCCATGAACATTTTTTGCCATTTTGATGGAACTTTTATTTCATGAAGACAAGCAACAACGTTTTGACAATTCTATTGATTATCCCACTTATTTTCTATGTCAATGGAGCTTTCATCTCTGCCAGATGTTTTATCTATCCCCATTCTGGCTAGTGAATGCTTGACATTTTCAATAAAATACTTTAAGACAATTTATTTTCCTTCACTTGTAGTTTCATTAAATACTTCTAAGTTGATTATAGTGCCTTACAAAATTCTACAGTTCCTTCATTTCAATATAATGGAACATCTTGTGACATAGTTCATATGTATTTTATTATAATGTCCATGTGAATTAAAGATAAATATAATTTTCTATGCTAAGATTCTTTTATTCTTTTCTGACTTGATTCTCTTGAATCCTCTCTACTTTTTCCTCTTAAGTTTATGCTAAGCTTTTGAATTTCTTCTCTTAGTTTGCACTGAATAGTTTTTTGTTGTTACACAAATCCCACTATTAGGAATTCCAGCTCCTTTTTGATTTAATATCACTTTAATTTTCATGCTTCTTTTTATTTTGAGAGAGAGAGAGAGAGAGAGAGAGAGCACTTTCCTAACTTTTCTAATTCTTATTTTCCTGTGATTATTTTTAAATGATGTTATTAAGAATTTTCAGATACTTTAATGCAATGAAAAAAAAGAACATCCTATTGATAAACCTTGGTTCAAGGAACAGGGAAAAGAAACAATAAAAATACTTCAATTAAATTTTATCGGTAACATCTCAGTTTTAACAGCAGTGGGGGAGTCAGACGAGGTAATAAAAAGAAAAGCTGTCTGTCACCCTAAATTAGCCCCGATTACATATGAAACAGGGAAACAAAGAACTAATCAAACATTGTTCCTAATGTAGCATTAATTTCAATTATTTAAAAAGACAACATGTTATCAAACCTTATATTATTCTTATCCAGAAAAGTTACAATCAATTTCTCAAACAAAGAAGCCAAGCTACTCAAAAAAACCTTTCTAGGCTTATGTATAACTCATTATCAATTATTTGTAAATTTGGTAAATAAGAGTCCTTGATAATATTTTCATAAAATGGGGAAATTTTCTCTAGATTACTGAGTTAACTGTTCCCAGATTTAACTCTTGGATTTTTTTTTTCAGAGAAAACCTGGTAGTTTCTTCTTTTGTCTCTCTGATAGCTTAATTCACTGAAATAGTAGTGAATAGCGGTCTCTTTATTTTTTCAGGAGCCTGTCTTCTATCTTTGAAATCATGAGAGTTTTACCATTGACTTCAACAGGAACTGGATGAAGATCTCAGTGTTTAAATCCTCTGTTTTTAATTTTCATGCTTAGAACAAATGCATAGAAATAACAGAGCAAAAATAGCTGTGACTGTTGCTTTTACAAAGCAGCTACTCCAAGATTAAGATTAAATGGTAGCAGTTTTTATTTATTATTTATAATGTATTAATAAACAATAATAATAATTATTATTAATAATAATAATAGCATTAAGGTAATTTTTATACTGTAAAAGGTCTCTTTTAAGGTAAATAGTCAGAAAAAACAAATGTAGAATTTGGGGGCCTGATTCTACTCTGACTTACACTGGTTTGACAATAGAGTACCTCCATGACTTCAGTGGTATTAAGTATGGTTTACATTGGTGAGAGAAAAGAAACCAGATCAATATTGTTTACCGCTTTTTCTAATAATTTCCGTCATCAAATTGCTTTAGGACAAATACATTTTAAATTAACTAGTTTTGAAAAAATTCTGTGACTTTTCTCCCCTGAGAACTTCACCTGGTCCTTGACATGGTGCAAAGGCTTATGTGGCCTGAGAGCTCTGCCAAGCTGGAAAGGTCAAATGGTAGGGACCAGAGAAAAGCAGACCACTGGTACTTCACGTTGGGGGCTGAGTGATAGGCCAAGAACCTAGACTCATAAAATATTAAGTTATGGAAACATAACAAGATAGCCACTCTGACAAACAGCATGATATAGTCCTTGTAGTTGTAGCCATACTGGTCCCTGGATATTATAAAAGATATAACCTCACCCACCTAGTCTCTCAAATAGAATGATAGACAAGAATGATGGAGACTTTTTTTGTGCCCTAAGCACCATCTGACAACATGGTAAGGATTCAGAGGTGATTGCTTTACTTGTTAGCTATTTCATATTAGCTTATCCATGTCCATTTTGCAGGCTGGAACATTATAATACAGTATATCTGGGGAGTTTGTTTGCTGCTTGCAAATCCCAGTAATCTCCTGCCCCTTTCCTTGCTGCTACCCAACACCAAGTTCTCCTGACATTTCTTCTTCTTCATCAGATATATTAACTGCATTTGCACTGAAGTCTCACAGTCATAACAATGGAGTTAACTCTGTTTTTTATTCCATTCATGTCAAAAGATTCTAGTTTCTGAACATCTTGAGGTGTGTGATTTCAAGGATAGAGCTCTCTTAACTATCTTCATTATTTAGTGGGTTCACATCTTAATCTCAATAAACATCACAAATTAGATTTCAAAAGTGGCCAGCATTGGCCTAAATACTCCCATTTAAAATTGCTCCCATTAAAGTCAATGGCAGACTACAGAGCGAGGTCCCAAATAGGCTATCGTCAACTCCTAGGACCACATTCCATCCAGGGCCTAATTTAACCCACAATGATTGTCACATGATTGTCCCTGCCCAGTCAAACTAGAGATTGGGATGATTGTTTTAATAAGCAACATTAATGGGATTTGACCTTGTATTTTACATGATGGCCAAAGGTGAGTTGATTCTCTTCAACCTGTCTTCAATGGTTGAGCATCAGTAAAACTTCTGGAAGAACTGAACACTAAAATAGTATCCCACATTAAGTTGTGTATGCATCTCTATCTCATATCCCTCCCATCAATTAAATCTACATGGTTTGTTGTACTGATAGACTGCCCAGACTAGCTTCATTCTACTCTTATTATACAAAATCAGGCCATTAATATTTGTTAGGAACATCAGACATTAGATACAGTTTAAGTAATCTACTAGTTAAATTAACTGAGGCAGACAAAAGGGTGGAGTGAGTGGTTTGGATGCTTGACTACACTGCTGAAAATGAGAGGTTTGGGTCTTGCTTGAGCTCACTGAGAGGTCACCTCCAGTCCACCCAGTTGCAAAATGGGTACCTGATCCATTGAGTTAGTTCAGTCAAGGGTAATTGGACATGGTGCTGGCTACAACACTCCTTTGTGTACTGTTGGCTAAGAAACTGATGTGCCTTAACCTCAGCCCATTGGCTTGGAGGAACTGTTGACTTTAGACAGAAGTGGTCAAGTTGGGAGTTAACTCATTAAAATGATTTCTGAGCCATTAAACACAGTTCCAATTTCAATTGCCCCTCATTTTTTAGAAAAGACTAACATTTTATTTCCAAATATTGAACACTCTACAATATGGCTTAGAATTTCACAGCAGCCTATGGGGAAATAGGTGCTCAAATCCCATTTAAATTCATAGTGTGTTCAGCCCTTAACTCTTAGGACCCTTCAAAAATCCCAAACTAGTTAATCAAAATATTGCTAGAGAAGTTCTATTTCAAATACTGGCTGTGCATTGTTTTTGAGGTGAAGCTCTGTTTCTTGATTTATTTATAAATAGGAATACATTTATTTTTTTAAAAGAGTGGTGCCTTTTAAATCTTCTAATGTTTTAGATAGTGATTTGAATGGTCCCCTTGTTGCTGCTGTAGCATTGAGCATGACCTAATGAAATGTATAAAGGCACATTAGGGGACACATTTCAAAGAATTGTGCCCCAAGATTTTCAAAAGTCCTCAGCACCTGTGGGGACAGATTTTCAAATACCTTAATTCCCACTTTAACATCTAAATGAAGTGGTCACATTTTCAACAGTGTTAGCATCCAGCAACCCATTTGGGGGGGGGAAAGAAAAAAAAAACAGGTTAGAGGCCAAGCTGTAAAAGGTATTTAGGTGCCTAAAGATGCAGATAGGTACCTAGTGGGATTTTCAGAAGAATTTAAGGGCTAGAGCCAAAAATGGATTTAGATACCTGACTGCCACATTAGACACTTAAATCCAAAATTTAGATCCTCAAAATCCCTGCTTAGTGGTCACCTACCTCTGTAGGTAGAGCCCTGTGCGGATACAAAATGTATATCCGTGCCTATAAAGTGGATATCTGTGGAGTGTCAGGGCTCTACCAAGAACTGCAGCAGAGAAAGCAGCAGTGTGTCAAGCCGCCACTCTCAGGAGCCAGTGCCCAGAATGGGCAGATCCTCCGGTGTGGCTCTACCGCCCCCAGTCCTGCCCACAGGGGCATGCACCAGGCTCACCAGCAGCTGCCCCTGGTTCCGCTAATGTATGCAAGCAGCTCGCACACTCCCAGAGAGGAGACCCAGACCAATGTGTGAAAGGGACTCCTGACCGGGAGCATGTTGCTGCTTGCACACACTAGCACACACTTGCACACACTAGCGCGACCAGGGACAGTTGCTGGTGAGCCTGAAGCTTGCTCCATTGGGCAGGGCTGGCGGAGGTACAGCCACAGGCGAGGAGCTGCCCAGGCTGGAATCTGGCTCATGCGAGTGGTAGCCTGACATGATGCTGCTTTCGTCACTGAGGTTCCTGGGAGAACCCTGCAGCTCCACAGATATCCGCTTTATATCCTTGGATATCTGCCACCATGGATATAAATTTTGTATCTGCACAAGGCTCTATCTGTAGGCACCTAAATTCCCATGACGTCTAATTTTCTGGTGGTCTCCTTTGGGGACCTAACTCCTAGGGGCTTTTGAAAATCTCATTATGCATCTATCTGCATCTTTAGGCAACTAAATACCTAAAAAATCTTTCCAAGAACCTTTAAATCCAACTACTGCACCATCCAAAAAAAAAAAAAAAAAAAGAGTAGAAGTGCAACTGGTACCAATTGCATCTTCTGAGAGCATTTCTCGTACAAACATGTCTGATGAGAGGAATGTAAGAGGGATGGGGCTAAGAAAAAACATTTACAATAGAATAACCAAATGAGTGCATCTAGGAATAATTTATAAGTGGGGTGCAAATATTTTGCACCTCAAGTGGTGACTAGGAAACCAGTGAACACAGCTGCTGTGGATTGTTTCATTATCAAAATCATTTTTCATGGAACACTCAGATGCAAACGAACTGTCACTTCAAAGCATTGTGGTTGATTTGCACAAAAAACAAAATGCTTCCTGTTCACATTTTGACCAGACATAGGCTCAGAGAAGAAGAGGAAGAAGTTGTTCTTAGGCCTTGTGGGAAATGCAGTCTGTGACAATATTCTCAAAACAGGATATACAGACCAGGGTTTATCATAATTTATTCACGAGAGAAAGAAGTGTTTCAAAAGTATAAGTAAACTCCCTTGAGTCTGTGAGAAAATTTAAATGGGGATCCAGTTTCAAGCACATAAAAACATGCTTTTGCCTGTTGTTAAAAGTCACCACTGGTGTTTGAGTTTCTGGTAACAGGTGTTTTTTTTCAGAGAACCACCAGGGATGACACTGGTTTACACCTGTGGTGGTTTATATCCATCTGCTTCTTCATTTTGAAGATGGCAAAAAATGTGGGGGGAGGAGCCTTTAACTTTTTTATGGCACATATCTTCAGACTCACATCTGATTAAGCTGAAATTTTACCAAAACAATCTCACCTGCAAGAAGATTAGTTTTATCAAGGTTAGAATTGGTGGTCAAAAATCAGATGTATGCATGATTAATTTCAACCTTAACTATGCAGACAGTATCATATCGTCTTCATATGCACTGTTAACTAATGATCTAAATATTTCAAAATATGGCCTCTCTGTATCTGTCATTTTCTACATGCTGTCACTTGCACATGCATTTTTGCAGTATTGTTTGTACTCACAAATTATAGCCTGCCAAATCATTTGTCTGCATAAATTGTTTTGGGGTTCAGGAAGGGCATATACATCCTATCGTTTGTCTGCATGTGATATTGTACAAATTTTGCATTCACATGGTTTGTGCAGGCAAAGTTGTGCACAAACATATGTAGTTTTTGTTGAGGGACCTTTGAAAATATGACCCAATATGTGTACTTTTAATGTAGTAATTATCACTATATACATACACCTTGAATTTGCTTGGAAAATTGAAGTACCCAATAAATAAATGTGTTAAATCATCAGGGAAATGCTGCATAATAAGGCAACAATTCACACGGTTACAAGAATAATGGATTTCCCTGAAAAGTTTGAGCTGGCAGGCATCTTAAATGCCAGCTGTGTAATGTAAGAATTTGAAGGAAACTAGCTAGTTTTACTTCCTCCCCCCATCCCCCAGAAGAAGATCATAGATTGGTCCTTCAAGAATGTTACTTTTGGCTGCACTCCAGCTGATGAAACATTAATTAATCACCTAATAATTCTTTTGATCTTTCTTCAAATTGTAGACCTCTCACTATATTGTTACCAGCATGGGACAAGCTTTCTTTAATTTAAAAGAAGATATAGCTTTCTTCAGAAGAAAATAATAATAATAGTCCACTATTAACTTATTAAGAAAGATAACTAGGGCTAGATAATCAGCTGGTGTAAATCACTGTAGCTCCTCTATTCTTGGGTCACCAGCAGTGAAATAGTTAAGGACTTGATCCAAAGCCCATTGAAGTGAATAGAAAGATCCTAAAGGACTTTGGAACAGCTTCTAAATGAATTAAGCTAAATGAATTGAGTTTAGATTAATATGATTTTGTTGTGGGTGATATAGCCTAAGGGAGTTGGAACAACCTTTAGCTCCATTTGTCTTGAGCAGTAAACCTTGATGATTATGGTGAGAAATTAATCTGTTTATGCAGATTGGGTAAAAATTGTCACTGAACAACAGGATGAAATGTGAAAGATGTGTTTCTTGTGTGTTGTCTGTGGGTTGTGTGCATATTTCATGAGCAAGAATTATTTTTACTTCGTATGACCTCAAAGAGCTATCAGGCAATCTACCAATGATCTTTCTTTCCAGATATTTTATCTATCCTGTGATCAGGCTCTATATAATTTATCCATTTACATTGCGTTCAGTTATCTGTATACCACAGTGTTAATTAATTGAGGAATCTTGGGCAGGAGGGGAGGAGGACACACATAAAAATGTTTTGACAAATATGCAATCAATGTAATCAAGCTTTCCTGTATACCCAGCCTATATTATAAAATAACATACCTTCAAAACCTGTTTATGAAAATCACTGAAGATTTAAAAGCTGTATTAAAATTACTGATATATATTTAAAACATGCCTTTCCTTTCATTTAGACAAATTCTAAGTCTCCCATCCGGAGCTTCTCCCACTCAATCAACCATGGTTTCCAGGAAACCCTGGGAAAATAAATGACTCTGAAGGTCAACAAATTCAAGCTAGACCAAGGGAGAGAGCCAGTACCAGAGTTCACAACTCTGGTACTGGCTACTGACTACTTGAGCTACCCAAGCCCTGGCTAAAGCCGGACAGTGACTCTTAATCGCCCAGCTCTATTGTGGGATCTTGGCGATCTTGTAGACTCTGGTCCTGGCCAGACAAGGCTCACCGGAGTGACCTCCCTTCAAGCCGGAGAAGGAGGAACCATTACAGTACATATTTAAATTAGTAGATAAGGTGGTAGTAGATGGCACTCAACAATATGTAGGCCAGCACCTGAATTTTCTGGGACTAATGCAATTTCTTGTTGTGAACTGCAAATGGGTTCCTCTGGCTGTTCTTTACATCAGCTCTTAATACCAGGTAACATAAAATAGCAATGAGGACAACCCAGAAGATCATAACCGTCGCGTCCATACTTATATGCAGTGGTGTTGTAGTCGTGTCAGTCCCAGGTTATTAGAGAGACTAGGTGGGTGAGTTAGTATTTTTTATTGGACCAACTTCTCACCAACAGAAGTTAGTCCGGTAAAAGATATTACCTCACCCACTTTGCCTCTCTCCCTAAATTTGGACAATCTCTTGGAAAATTGGGCCCCAGATCCCAATTTTGAAAGTTATCATGGCCACCTGGAACCTACGCCTGGCTGTTCCCTGAACTTCACTTTGAAGCAGTAAGAAAAACAGTGCAGGCCACTACATTCTGTACCAACAGAAGTTTTCTCATATAATAGTAGCCACAACTAGCATATATCTTGAATGCACACTAGTCTTGATATTACAAAGGCATGGGTCATGGTAGTGAGGTCTCCATCAGAAAAGAAGGGCTGTAGCCTATGGTGGCTTCAGCATGCTGATGAGACTGCAAACTGAACTGGAAATTGACATAGACTTCCAACAGAATGACAGTTCACAGCCCAGTCCAATCCTTTAGATGGCTTACTGACCAGCATTAGCTGTTTCTTATTTGGGTTGAGATTAAGCCAGTTTACTTTTATACACATCCTTATATCTATCAGACACAGGGCAAGCAAAGACACCACAGTAGCTAGGTTCACTGAAAAGGAGATGTTGATAATAATGAGAATAGGAGTCTTACATGACCATTGAACAAGAGGGAAGGCACAGGATTGTGAATGTGAAAGTCCTTAGAGGAAGAACAATTGTACTCAACACTACTCTTTGTCATCTCTCAAGAGGAAAGTACAAACTTGGTCAACAAGCATGCTGTCTATTCCTACAGGATCCAATAAATCAAATAGGTGAGCCAACAAAATGTCACACAGTTATATCAGATGCTGTTGATAGATCTAACAGAATGAATGTACATATTACTGGTATCCATGGCTGCAAACATAACATTAACTATAGACAATAATACTGTCTCTATCCAAAACCTACATTTAAAACAAGACTGACTAAGAGTCCCTCCCCTTTAGGTGGTAAAATATCAGGTTTGGTCAAGATCTGGTGTGGGCATTGCACTAGCCGCCCCTTTTTTAGGAGGGATGGGAAGGAATTTTTCCCTTATCACCAGATTGGACTAGGCAGCAGAGTTGGGTTTTTTTGTTTTTGTTTTTGCCTTCCTCACAGTGGGTTCAGGGAGGGCTTTGTTGATGTGTGGTATGAAGGGAGGGAGGTAATATGTTGCAACTCATTATATAAGTGTGGGGCAGATGGCCAGTGCAGCTACTCAATAGGGAAGGTGTACAGTGACCAGATAAATGGCTCGGTAAAGGACTTAAAAAGGAGGTGTTGGTTAAAGGAACAGAATGTGTGTGTGTGGGGGAAGGGGAGCTGGGGCTCCTATGAAAGCCACAGCAGGGAGTCAACCCCTGTTTCTTATAGCCCACCTAAACCCTCCTATGAAGGGGGTGGACGGTAAGGTCCCAGCAATGGGTTGGCTGGGGGACCTGGATGGAAAAAGAGAGGGGTATCCCAGAAGCCTCTGGGTAGTTATTGAATGAAGGTGGGATAACCAGCACTGTATAAATTTTATGTGCTGGGTAGTCTAAGACATCTAATAATAAAGTTGTGGCCTGATTAAAACCATGTGAAATGTCTCCTGTCCTGCTTTTGGTATAGCCGGACAATGTTAACACCAAAAAACTGTTTCCTGAGTAATGTGTGCCCACCTACTGCCATGCCATTCCCTGTGTGTTTCTGGCTTTCTTCTGCATCTCAGCTGGCACTGCAGAATGAACTGTTCCAAAGATTCCATTGCTGAAAATTGATATGTCTGGGCTTTCTCACCCTTCCCCAACAGAAAATCCACAATGAAGCCAATAATATAATACAATATACATTCCTCCTCAAGCTTTCTCCCCAACTTTGGCCCTTCCTAGGGTTCCTCAGCCCATATCATCCTTGCCCAGAGAGTTAGTCACACTTTCCTTATATCCAGGGTGGAGTTAATATGCCTCACCTTCTGCAGTGAGTCAGTTCCCTGAAGGATTTCAGCACTTGATAATATGCTGGGTCAACGAAGAGTCCTGCCACTCCATTACAATGTACTGCTCCCTCCCCCCCACTAAGGGCAGATTGTGATAGAGAGCTCATCGTTTTATTGTTAGTACTTAAATTCCCCTATGTCAGTACCTCCAACACTGATGATCTCATGATTCTTGGTATTAGAGTGCCATATACTGTAGTCTCTCTCTCTCTCTGACACAGACACACACCTTGGTGCAAAGAACAGTACAGAACAAAGAATAATGGCCTCACATTGGAGAAGAAGGAAGTTATCCACCAGATGAGGATTGTATCAGGACAGGCTACACAGCCTGGATGGAAAATCATGCCAACAATACACTCAGAGAATAACACATGCCTAGAATAGTTTTACCTTGTCCAGTTCCTGAAGCAAAAACACAGGGGGCACTGAAAAAAAATTATCTGCATGAGAATAACACAGTAAGAAGAAATCAGTTTTGATATACTAAATGGACTTCATTTGTACTCATATTTAAGGAAGTGAGGATGCTCACTGAATATAAAAAGCAGATTTAGATATTTCACGGATCAATTGTTTTAGTACTTTCACAGGTATAATTCTATTCACCCAGTTACTGTATGTTAAACAGAATTAACTTTATGGCTGGCACACAAAGACATTAGCAAAGACATTAAGTCAAGGGTGAAATGTACCTCATGTCCTTCAGCACCTAGGCACCTGTATGTTGCATGAAGAATGCAGGTAGGAAGCTACACCTTTGTGCCAGTGGAGGGTATCTGGTACATTTCACTCTTAACTGTAATTCTCCTTCCCTTTATTATTTCATGTCTCAACTTTAATGTCTCCTAATGATGCAGAATCACATAAAAGCAGACTATAATTAGCAACTGCAATTAATGGAGAATCTGAGGCAATGATCATAACCCTTGCCAAGGCTGATGATAAATAATAGCCGTGAGCATAAGGCATCCAGCCTTCTACTAAAGGGGAAATGAAGGACTGGTTACAGGAAACTGAGAAGTGCAAGAACCAGAAAATGCAAAGTGAAAAATATTGCCTCTGTTGAGTCCCATTATAGTGCATGGTCCGGAGGACAGAAGTGGTATCAGTAACATAGAAGTTTGAGAGTTAAGGCAGGCCAAAGAACATCACATTCAGAAATACTCCTTACCACTTCTTCAAAGAGGAGTAGACTACAGACATTTCAAGGCCTATTACTAGACTCCCAACCCTGCTCCCTTGGGGCCAGTTGTGACACTGCATGTTTTGACCAAATCCCAGTTTGGCACTCAGACAGCTACTGGGACTTGTTCCATTTCTGCCTTATTCTTGCACCAGGTGTGCCACCTCAAATTCAGTCTTTCCAACTTGAACTCCTTCCTCATTTCCTTTCCTCCCTAGATCTGTAAATCTGGGAATTGTGAATAGAGCCTATTCAATAGGCAGTCATCATTTATGGAATTTACTTCCTCCATTGTTTTCTCAGAGACTAGGGACCTGATCCAATGACGAATGAAATCAATGCCCATTGATTTAAGTATGTTTTGGATCTGTCCCCAAGTCCACTATTTTCAGGGATCAGTTTCAAGTCTATCGGTCTTCTGAATAAAGGTGATTTTCTTGATGTGGAGTGTTTTGTTTTGTTTTTCCAGTGGTGAGGGGTGAGGTAAGTTTCTATCATTTAATAAAATGAGTTTTTTTATTGTTTGTGCAGAAACCAGAGACTTTTAAACACACACAGACACACACACACACACACACACACACACACGCACGCACACACACACACACACATTTTGTAAAATTGTTTCTTGCATTACTCATCTCCTTGTCAGACATGCCAAACCTGTGAAAATAACGCAGAAATTGGGGTTGTTTTGGCTTAATTTGCTTGTGAGTTGCTTGTTGGCTAGTTTTTGGCTTGTAGCTTGTTGCTTGTTGTAGCCTGTTGCTTCTTCTTTTTTTTTTTTTATCAGCTCCTGGCAAGCAGGGACAAGGGGGGAGAGAGTTAGGAGTGCACAGAGGGCCCACCACAGTCCAAGACTGCACGCCAGGAGGATCTAGTCACATAGAGTATTGGGGTTCTTAGGGATTGGCTTGTTTTGGCCTTGTTTTGAAATGGGATTAGCTTGATTTTCAGCTTATTGTAAAAGTCGGGGTGCTTATTTACTGCGTGAAAGTTGGCACCTGTGCTCCTTGTCTCTATACATACATTAGTATGATGGAATTCAGGACAAGTAAATAATAAATTAATCAGTCTGTTTATTTTTCCTTTTCTCATTTAGATTGCCAGGTCTCTGTATTTACCCCCNCTGTAAATCTGGGAATTGTGAATAGAGCCTATTCAATAGGCAGTCATCATTTATGGAATTTACTTCCTCCATTGTTTTCTCAGAGACTAGGGACCTGATCCAATGACGGATGAAATCAATGCCCATTGATTTAAGTATGTTTTGGATCTGTCCCCAAGTCCACTATTTTCAGGGATCAGTTTCAAGTCTATCAGTCTTCTGAATAAAGGTGATTTTCTTGATGTGGAGTGTTTTGTTTTGTTTTTCCAGTGGTGAGGGGCGAGGTAAGTTTCTATCATTTAATAAAATGAGTTTTTTTATTGTTTGTGCAGAAACCAGATACTTTTAAACACACACACACACACACACACACACACACACACACACACACGCATGCACGCACACACACACACACACATTTTGTAAAATTGTTTCTTGCATTACTCATCTCCTTGTCAGACATGCCAAACCTGTGAAAATAACGCAGAAATTGGGGTTGTTTTGGCTTAATTGGCTTGTGAGTTGCTTGTTGGCTAGTTTTTGGCTTGTAGCTTGTTGCTTGTTGTAGCCTGTTGCTTCTTCTTTTTTTTTTTTTATCAGCTCCTGGCAAGCAGGGACAAGGGGGGAGAGAGTTAGGAGTGCACAGAGGGCCCACCACAGTCCAAGACTGCACGCCAGGAGGATCTAGTCACATAGAGTATTGGGGTTCTTAGGGATTGGCTTGTTTTGGCCTTGTTTTGAAATGGGATTAGCTTGATTTTGGGCTTATTGTAAAAGTCGGGGTGCTTATTTACTGCGTGAAAGTTGGCACCTGTGCTCCTTGTCTCTATACATACATTAGTATGATGGAATTCAGGACAAGTAAATAATAAATTAATCAGTCTGTTTATTTTTCCTTTTCTCATTTAGATTGCCAGGTCTCTGTATTTACCCCCAAGGTAGACCTTTAAAAAGGTTAAAGTGATTTATGCAGAGTAAAACAACTAATATGCAGCAACATGAATACTGAAGATTACAGATATATACAAAATCCAGTTGAGACCTCAGATGAATCTTCAAATATGAAATGAAAAATGAGCAACAAAGGAACTGATTTTGGAAGACGAATATGGGTATTTCACATGGAATTGCTAGGATTGTGCATAGAAATCAGCTATTATTCCACCTGTACATTGCAGGTGGATGCATAATTGGACATATGTTTATACAGTCATACAAATAATCAATTTACATCCATATTTGTGGTATTTACACACACACAGCTGGTGTGCAAAATTGTAGGTGCCTATCTTAAAAATCATGTCTAAAAATGACTTTAGAAAATAATATTGGTCTATTCACCATATATAGTATGACAAAGTATGTTTCTAAAAGAGATGGATTGAGATCTTCAAAGGGGCATAAAGGAGTCTGGTGCCTAGCTCCCATTGACAGTTATGGAGATTACAGTCCCCATTCAGGGACAAGTGCAACTGATGGTGGATAGAGGTAAAATGCAGGGCCGGCTCTAACTTTTTTGCTGACCCAAGCAAAAAAAAAGAGCGGCACCGCACCGCACCGCTGAAACACCCCCCCTGAACACCGCACCGCCGAAACACCACCCCAGAGCGCTGCGCCGCCAAAACCCACCCCGAGCGCCGCGCTGCCCCGCCGAAACACCCCCACCGAGNCACGTCGCCGAAACACCCCCCTGAGCGCCGCGCCACCGAAACAGCCCCCCCCCGAGCGCTGCGCCGACGAAACACCCCCCACAGCGCCACGCTGCTGAAACAAAAACAACCCCACCCCCCGAGCGCCACCCGGCCGAAACAAAAACAACCTAAAAAAAAAAAACCCGAGGGCCCCCCACCACCCCAAGATTGGCTGCCCCTTACAAGGTGCTGCCCCAGGCATGTGTTTGGTCGGCTGGTGCCTGGAGCCGGCCCTGGTAAAATGCCTTTATAGGGAAGAAGCATGCACACAGCTTACCCAGGCACTAAATGGAATACACTTAGTTAGCATCACCTGTTGGATCTTTGGACAAGGTGTAGTATGCCCTTACAGTAGCACTGCCCCCAGTTATTTGTCTGTTTGCAGGGAGACCAGAACCAAGGCTCTGCTATGACCCTGCAATTCTCTTTGTGAAAAGTGTCTGCTTTCCACAGATAATTAAATAGTAATAATATAAATAAAATAAAATTAAAAATTGAAAAGTTTTTGGTTTTCAACTGAAAATGTTCTGTTCTTGGACACTGTTAAGGGGTATACAAACCTCACCCTGGGTCTGAAGGATTAAAGGACAATACTGGACCCAGGTAGCTCCACCCTTCTGGGTCTGCAGAGCAAGATCCAGCTGAAGTCGCAGATTAAAAGGAACTCAGGAACCCAGGGAATGGGGAGAGAATGAAAAGGCTGGAAGGAAGACAGACCCTTCTCATGAAAAGCCACACAGAAAGTTGAATCTGGGACCAGACCCAGTGCTGACAAGGCCCACTGGCAGTACCTCCTCCAAACTCACCCTTTTCTCTGAGAACCAGTAGGCCCTGCACATTTTAACTCTCTTAAACTCCAAATTGTTTGGACTGTAGGGAACCATGCCCTGAGATGAAAGAGAATAAAAGTAGGAAGTGGCCCAGGTGGCAAGCTTAGATCCTCTGTGTGGAGGACTTGGCTGGTGTTATTTTCCACAGGGCCTTGGGCTGGGATCTGATGGAGAAGGACAGCCCGGATCTCCTTACCGAGCCCCATTTGAGAGAGAGGCCCAAGATAGGCCAAGACAGTGATGCCCCCAGCCTAAGGGCAGGGGTAGGCATCTCTACACACATCCCTCTTGGGACAAGAGACTGGAAATTATTTATGCTAACCATTAGGCCACCTTGCCCCCCTCCCTCCCCCCGAATGAACTATTACACTTGGTAGAGAATGCATTTAGTTTCCCAGGCCTGACAGTAGTTGTCCCCACCTCCATCCTCACTCCCCAGAAAAAGAGAAGAGAGCAGGCACTTATAGAAAATGGCAGTAGAGATGGAGTTTGAGAAATTGTTGAAGTGGGTCCTTGAGAACCAGCAACAGCAGGCAGCTCAGCAGCAACAGCAGCAGAGTAATTACTCCAGCAGCTTGTTACCCAGCAGCAACTGCCAGCAGCACAACAGCAGCAGTAGATGATTAAGAAAATGGTGATGCCACAGTAAGAGCAACAGAAGACGCTTATCTAACAGAGGCTTGTCCAACTGCTCCTACAACGCCCCATGTGGCAACAAGTCTAACCACAGGATGGGGAGATGCTGCCCCAATGCGATCCATACCAGTAAAGCTGATGAAAATGGGTACCATGGATGACCGGGAGGTGTTCTTTATCAAATTCAAGAGAGTCATAACTGTGACCCGATGGCCCATTGAAAGCTGGGCCACCCTACTGGCCCCCTACTTGACAGGCCTGGACCAGGTGATCTACTGGGGCCTCAATGTGGCAGCCACACAGGACTACGCCAACATCAAGGCAGCCATCCTAGATGTGCTGAACATCTCACCTGAAGCCTACATGCAGCAGTTCCACCATGAGAAGTTCCTGCTTGGAGCCTGGGCCCACATTGTCACCCAGAGTCTGAAAGAGCATTGCTGGCATTGGTTCCAACTAGAGGGATTCATGGGGATTCACGTGGCAGAGAAGATTGCCATGGAACAGTACCTTCAAATTCTTCCTGTGGAACGGAGTGAGTGAGGGCTGGGACACCAATCAGAGACCTTGACTGAGGCCAATGCCTTGGGAGAGCTACCTTATGTCTATTGGGCCTGTAAAAGAAACACCAAAAGCCAGTCCATGGTACCCCGAGCCCCCACATACCACTGAGTCCTGAACCCTGCTGAGGGTATCCAGGGGAAGTTGGACACACAACTCCAGTGTAGGTGGGTACAAAGGCCAAGAGGGGAGCCTTGAATCCCACGCTCAGCTAGCCAGAAGAGATTTAGAGCCACTCTGCTGGACCCATCTAAAGGAGACAACCTACTCAGGTGAATTAACAATGGAACATCCCACAGGGAGCTGTCTTGCATGTGGGCAGCCAGGTCATTTCAGATGGGACTGCCCATTCATTGACTGTAATTATGAGCAGGGTTAGACAGTGGATAACTGGATTCAGAAAAGGGGCCCAGGGAAGATGTTAGTCCCAGGGCAGGTGAATGGCATAAAAGTACAAGGACTCTGGCTGCAAAAGATGTCCGGGAGCGGATGGTGGGGTTGAGAGGAGACTCTTAAGTCACGATCTACCTGCAGTGTATCCACAGGGACCTACAATCCTATGTGATGAGAGAGGTGTAATTGACTGTGCAACACGACATCGAGAGTGTCCAGGCTGGATTTGCCAATGACGTAGCCTATCTGGTCATATTTGGGTGCAACTGGAAGTTTTTCAGGGAATTTGTCAGGGATGGTGCAGCACATATATAGAGTGAGTACAACTAGGACTGGAAGAGCCAGGAAGACCAGAGATGGCTGTGGTGGCTGAAAGGGGGATCTGCAAGGAGAAGGACCTGTTGGTGGCTGAAGATCCAGGAGAAAGACCATCCTCATGAGTTAATAAACTTTCATATAATCTGAATCAGAGCAGTAGGGGTCTGCTATTGCCTCTCAACCTGGACCTGCTGTCTAGCAAAGTAGACTTTTGGAAGAGCAAAGGAATGACCCAACCCTGATTCAGGTTTATGAACAGCTCCCCTGTGCAGACAACAACCTGTTAGAACCTCAGCAGCTGAAACAGTGGTCCCATTTTGAACTACTAGGGGAAAGGGAGTATCAGGTGATGAAGGATACTAAGATTTGGAAGGTAAGAATTGAACAAGGAAGTTCCAAAGGCAGGTGCTCCAATAGGCCCATTCAGTATCATGCAGTGGCCACTTGAAGAGAGAGAAGACACTCAACAGTGTGACCACAAAGTTCTACTGGTCAGGCTTCCACTGAGAGGTGCAGGACTATTGTGCTTCATGCTCCAAGTGTCAATAGACCGGCTATAAATGGATCCCAAAGGCCTCCCTTGTACCACTTACCCATTGTAAGGTGCCCTTCAAAAGGACAGGCATAAACCTGCTGGGTCAGCTGGAAAAGTCTACAGTACCTCCTCTATAAGCTTTGCACTGGTGAAGGTTTCTCCTACACAGGGTGAATTCCTAAATACAAATCTATGGATGCTTTTATTTCACTTTGTGTTGTGTAAAACTAGTAGACACTAAACTCTGACCTTTGGGGGGGAAAATACCCCTGGGAGCTGCACATGCATTTATTAGCCCTTAATGAATAACTTCACACTAACTACTTAGTGACCCAAGGATTCTTTGTATTAGCAAAGAGGGAGAATATTGCAAACATAATGTCAATAATAAGTAGTACATGTGAGTTTTCCCATAAGAATGTAAATGAAAACAAAATACTAAATTTACATATTAAGACCTATTACACTCTATTGGTTATAGTATATATGCATGAAATGGAGATAAGGAAACACAACATGTTCCTAACCTAGAAATGATTAAGACAGTTGCTGCCCTACTGCTCTTCGATGTGTTTACATAAGGCAACAAGTATTCAGTTGAGTGGGCATGAAATACAAACAAACAAAATGCGGCTTAATTGGTTTTATTATTAATTTATAAAGCACAATCCTCTTCCACTGTGACCTGTTACAATAACAGGATCAAATGAATGAATCAATAAATAATATAAGGAGAATGAGATACTTTAAGTACATCAAGTAAGCAAAATATACAATTAGATATGCATTTATATTTTACTACAAAATATATTTATTGAAAACCATTGTACATGATTTTGAAGAGGAACACCCATATTTGGAGAGAATAACTTCACAGAGGCTTTACAGTCACCAGTTACAGTCACCTTGTGCCACAACTTATACTACACAGTACAGTATACCCCTTTCATACTATTTCTTCTGCATCATAGTTATAAAATGTACATATAAGTGCTTAATACTGCTAAGGAATTTAGAAGACCACTATTATTAATAATTATTTGTATGTATGTATGTATTTATTTATACAAATGCATAACTTTGTATAAACAATCATGGTAATATAAAAAGACATGGGATGAGATTCACACTCTCCCTCTGGCCTCTTTACTTCAGGTAAAAGGGCCAGAGTGTTGTAATGGGTCTCTAAAAGCCCCAATTCTGGCTGGTGTAGATTGGACTCCCCTGCAAGCCTCTGTATAGGAGGTTACCCATATGATAGAGGGAGAAGCATGTCAGGCGGGGGGGCATAGGATGCAACGCTACAGAAATTCTAAACCTCAGTGATGCGCATAGGGAAACAAAGGGCACCCGCTGTAATTTAGACATGGCCCCCATGACTCTAAATTGTGCCAAGGGCCATTCTAGCCCCCAAGCGGTCAAGGATCAGGGATGTACTGGCCACCGCTTCCAGCAGCTCCCATTGGCCTGGAGCAGCGAACCGTGGCCCGTGGGAGTCGCAATCGGCCGGTGGTGAGTGGGGATGGGGCTGAGTGGGGCCTGGGCAGAGCAGGGCCAGGGCCGCGGGTAGGGCAGGGATGGAGTGTGGGCACGGCTGCTGGTGGAAGAGGCAGGACAGTGAACTAGCCTCCCCAGGGGAAGCTTCACCTGCTGCTCATCAGTGGAACCTTTACTTATCCTCCAAAATTGGTATTTTCTCATTTCCACCCATAGCACCCAACAAATAATCTTTCACGGGATGCTTGGGCCAGTATTTGATCTGAACTGCCTATGTGATTATTAAGTCTGTTGGGCTGCAGCTACACAGTGTTCAAGTTTCCTCTGTGAATCAGGCATCTGAACAGATCTCATAGTGACCCATTTCTGTGCCTGCTGAACCTTTTTCACCTTATTGTCCACTCATGTTTGTGGGCAATTCCTTTGGGAAGAAATAAAAGATTATCAGACACTCAGCTTCACCAAGAAGAATTAACTGTCCACAGAGCCATACCATATAGATTCCTTTCATTCAGCTTCACCTTGGCTTGGATTAATTCCAGCCACTTTTGCAGTGGATTATTTTGCTAGATGTCACTCCCATCCGAAAGTTGACTCTCCACTGCAGTAAGAGATAGACCTATATCCCATGTAGCTTAACAATATCATCTATTATGAAGTAACACATTGCCACAGAAAATCAATAGGGCTAAGCTAACTATATATGACATTTATGAATGAATGCAATGTAGCTGTAGACATGTTGGTCTCAGGATAATAGAAAGACAAGGTGGGTAAGGCAATATCTTTTATTGAACCAACTTCTGTTGGTGAGAGAGGTGAGCTTTCGAGCCACACAGAGCTGACCTGAAGAAGAGCTCTGAGTGGCTCAAAAGCTTGTCTCTCTCACCAACAGAAGCTGATCTAATAAAAGATAGTACCTCACCCACCTTGTTTCTCTATTTATGAATGAATACATTTCATTACAGAACCTTGTGAATTTTCTGGATTTTTATTTCCTGGGACTCTCCATTAAAATTCTGAAGAGCCAAGACCTTAATTGAACAGGGATCTTAACTGTATGGTGTTAACAGTAGAGCTGGGGCAACATGGTGAAAGTGGGTAGCTTTGGGGGCTGCTGGGAATGAGGGGAAAAGGGTTGAAAAGATACCAATACATGTTTATCTCCAGCAAAACTTTGTTTACATGTAATTCCAAATAACGTAGGACCTAATTTAGCAAAAACTAACTCAAGTGTAAAATTTCACTCATGTGTGTAAGTGTTTCCAGGATCAGGCTTAGAGGATTTTGTGGATTGCTTGTTGAGCAAACTTTGGCAAGATTCAGAATTAAATATGCTTCTATTCGGTTTAGATGAGTCAGTGTTTGAATTAAGCAAACACATCATAGATAAACTGAGTCACTGGAAATCATGGTTACTAATTTCCAATTGCTCTCCAAATATTACATTGTTGATAACTAATTTTATATGCTGTAGGGAATAGACATTGGTGACATACGTGGTTTTTTTTTTAAGAAGGTTACAGGGCAGAGGGAAAAAAGTCAAACATAGTACTATAACACATGTCAAGAAATATCTAAATATTGTCACCCTCTCGACTTATTGTGAAAATGGCAGCATCAGATCTTCAAATATGCAATCACCTCTCACCACGCAGCTTAATGATTTAAGGCTGGTAGTAGACCATTAAACATAATGGATTTATGGACAAATTTTTCTGGAGTGAGAGAAAATTCATTTAATTATGTAATGTTTATTTAAATGGAACTCCTTAGTATCTGTGACTGTACTTCTGAATAGATGGACCTGGTTAATTGTTGCTGCTACATCTAGTGCCACTCGGCTCACATTTGATGCACCTTGCCTCTTGTAAAACAAGGGAGGTTGTGATTGGGGCATATAAACCCCACACTGGGATAAAAGGGGTTAAGGAGCAGTTGTGGGCTCCAAGTGACTGCACCCCACCCCACCCCACCTGAATTTCAACAAAACTGTAACACAAGTAGCAGAAAATAAAACATTGCATTATTTATATCTAGCACATATGTCTTTTACAAATATATATTATACATATGGTTTTAATATGCTATGGATAAATTTAAAGTCATTACTAAAATAATAATAGATATTTTTTAAAACTTTTCAAAAAAATTTAAAGCAGAATTGATCTATGATTAAAAAAACATTTCTAATTTTGTTAAGTTGTGTTAAGATTTCTAGATAACACAAGTATGAGCACTTTCTGAGCTATAAAAAGATAGGAAGACCTGATCCTGCACATGACTAGTCCTGGTAGTCAGATCTTCAGCTGATGTAAAGTCATGTAGCACCACTGACTTCAATGACAGTTGATTTAAGCCGGCTGAGGATTTGGTCTATTGACTTAGACTATCCACATCAAATTACTGACATAAAATTAGATAAAATTACTCAGATCAGAAACTCAACAAGACTTAAGTTTTTTTTATACTGCTTCTGACCTGCTTCTACTATGCTCCCTTTCTCCTACTCGGTGTCAATGCACTCCTGCCACTGTCAGTGCTGGAGGTGGAATCAGTGTATATATGTCTCTGGCTTCTTCCATCTCCAACATATTGTGTATTTGTGCATGTATCTGCATGTAGGTGTCACACAACACATACTCAGACCAGGGGCATTGACAATTTATTTTATTGGGGGTGAGAGAGGGACTGACTTCTGTTCCAAACTGAGTATCCTTTATTTATTAATGCAACTGCTAATTTTTGGAGGGTGAGGCTAAAGCCTCCCCAAGTCCCTAGCTGTCTACACCCATGGAGATGCATATACAGACACAAAAACGTCACATTGTATGGAGGAGTACAAAAATGCCAGGCACCATGGGATCACAGAAAACCAAACTTATTGTGAGCCTCCTCCCACAGGATGATCTACTCAGGGCAGAGAGACAAGCTGAGATGGTGGGGAATCAGTGGCTGCAAGTGAGTGGTGAAGTAATTGATCTTCCCACTAAGCGGAAGCAAGGGCCGCCCAGAGCTTAGTGGTCTCATATTGCTTTTCAGTTGCTTTCATACAACAAGACTAGTCAGTGGAGGACTGCCGGCAAGTGCTGGCAGCTATGATACACAGAGAACTGGCAGCTGTGATACATAGAGAACATAGAGAAAACTGTTTCAGATATGTTCCCTCACCTTTCTTCAATTTGATTGGCTAAAATCAGACTGCTCAGTCTGTCATTTTCTCAAATACAATCTCCCTACATTCAACCATCCTTTAAAACAAGCTTAAAAATAAAATGTAAATACAAAGCATATGTAAAAGAACAGGTCAGAGATGAGTGAGGAGGTCTAAAATACCTGGTCAGATTAATGATGGATTATGTTAAAGGAAGTTGAAGAATACTTGAACTGACCCAATAAACTAAACTGAGCAATTTATTGCCCGTTAATCAATATGAAAAGTTTAGTTGAAAGTAGTTTTTAATGGACCCTTTTGACAGCAAAAGAGTGTTTCTTACTCAAAGAGCAAGGGAAACGTCCCTAATAGAATAAAGCAGTCTTCAGCAATTTGTAATTTCTCTCTATTTGTAACTTCTGGTGTATGTAATTAAACCAATGCAAAAGTTGTGACCTCCTGCAAATAACTATAGGGTGTAGCATCAGAGAGGCTTACAGAGTGGCAAGGACTGTGTAGATGTGGCATAAGGGAGGCCATAAGGAGATGGGCATTTGATAAAGCTGAATACTGGGGGCATGGCACTCTGGTGGGGACTGTGTGCGTGTGTGTGTGCACACGCTCACATAGGGATGGTTTAATTGCATTTTTCTATAGCAATCCCGTTTCTAGGTTATTTTTCCTTGCGGAAATTGATATGTCTGTTCATTTATTAGTTTACTTTAAAAAATTGTCAAGAGTGCCTAGCACACTAGATGAGTGTTCTGTTATTGGAGCATTGTAAAAAATGAACTAACTAAACATTACATTGTTAAATGCCAGGTTGAAGGAAAAAATTAGGTATAAGAGCATGCGTTCATCATTCTTCAGCATTCCGTGACCTTTTATATATTTGCTGTAAGGCTGTATTTCAAATCAATCTAGTTAAAATTATTTATTTTGGCAGAATTACCCAAATTGACTGTGGTAAGAAAATCACTATGGTATGTTATCTTGATACCTTCTAGTTTAAGCATTGTATCACAATTGTGTCCATTTGCTGAAAATTGAAAAACATGCATTTGATTGGTCAACTGATGTTTTATCATGTTCTTTTTGGAATTACGAAGACATTTTTATTTTGTCAGCAATCTCAAACTGTGGTTAACAAGGACAAAACAGAACATTTCTTCTTGTCACTTAAAACATCTTCATTTCATCTGCTGTCAGCTACCCTTCAAGCTTGTGTCAAACTCAGCTTGACAGTCTAGAGTGGTCCTGCTAAGTGAATATTCTGAAAGATCAAAGTTTTTTTTTTTTTCTGAACGACAATTTTAGTGGGATTTTTTGAGTCCTCCAGGTTTGCTTTTTGAATGATAATCTACTTTTCTTCAAAGAGATTTATTTTCTCTCTAATATCTAATGACAGATATATATTACTTTACATTTTATTGTCGTTATTACTAATACGATTGTATATTTTATTGTATAAAATACTGCTTCTTTCCTTTGTATTTATTGATATTGATGAAACCTTTGCCTTCCTGTCAACAGGAATTACCAGTTATAAGATATATATTTCTTTCTTTTCATTTTTCCATAGCCCACTTGTCTTGACACCAGCTATACTCCCAGTTGTCGCTAGAAAGCCAGACATGTTCTTTGACCAAAAAATGTCTGTCTCCACCAATATTCTTTACATTGTCAAACCTTTCAGAGATGACTTTCTAAATATTTTATGGATCTGCAGCTTTCTCTTGCACAGCAAAAATCTTGGTCCACATGCTTGTGCTCTCATATCTCAGTTTCTGCTATGCTATTTATGTTGGTCTTCCAGAATCCTCTCCAGACGGTCCAATTAGTCCACACCATGCAGCATATTTCATATTTTTGTCTCCCTGTTCTCCCTTTTTCTTCCCTTCTCTGGCTTCCAATACACAACTATTACACCTTTACAATCTCTCTCCAGCACCATTAAATGGCTAAGGATTATACTATCTGCACACACAGGCCACTATTTTATATTCAGTTCAATGCAGACTTTCTTAGAAGAAAGACACATTGTGCTCTCTCTCTCTCTGAGACTTTATTTTCATTCTTGTTTTGTTATTTAAAATGGGGCAAATCCTAAATCTAGCACCTCACCCAAGTAGCAGGGAAAATACATGGGGTGGGGGAGCCAGAAGAGGAGATATCCTCCCTTGCCAGGCCACAGAGTGTCTGTACCATCAATTTCTTTTGTAACCTCCTTCCATATTTTTTCTGTACCTCATCGCCATTTCCCATCTTTCCATAGGCCTGTCCATGTCCCACTCCACCTGCATCTAATGCACAGGAGAACCCTGTACAGCTGAATTCTAAGCCTCACTGTGAATATATAGCCCCCTGGAGTTCTGCACCTACTTTGACAGGGGAACAGCACACGTTCCACTCTCTGAAGAATCTCCATATTCAAAGATGAGGGATTTGGGGCCATAATCTAAAATAAAAATCTGAAAGTATTGTTGTGGGTTGAGTTAAACCTTGTTATTACGGGTTGGGTGTAACCACCCCCTTTCACTCAGGATGAATGTAAAGAAGTGACTGAAATAAAAGCAGTCTCCAAACCCAAAACACAGGCACATCTCTCTGCCCAAACCAAAGGCAAATGCAAGGCTGCACAGAACTTTGAATGACCAGGGCGCAGGGGTTTGTTAGGTATGGTTTGACAAGTGGGGAGCAGTTTTGTGCTAGGAGGCTTCCAGGGGTAAAGGCAGGAGAAGAAAACAGTGTGCGTTAAATAGTAGGGTGAGAGAGAGACAGAGACCAAGACAGCTGCCTCTTGGTGATTGGGAAGTGGGGCCTGCACTGAGGTTTCTGAAAGAGGGAGTTGCCTGTGTGAAGTTGGCTACTCCATATGTTGCAGGTACAAAGGAATTCTTCATACTTTGTAAATAATTTCTTTATTGAATACCTTAGCTCTGCAGAAGCAGTTTCTACTGCAATGGGAAAGTGACCTGCATGGCCACTGAAATCTGCTGCTGCTCAGCAAAGAGACAACAAATGTACGTGTTATGCTTTTGACAAGATGTCTGTAACACACTCTTACATAGGGCTACACATTTTATTCCAGTATCTTTTATTAAGTTCTCACACTTTGCCCATCACTATGATATCTGAGTGCCTACGTGACACCACTTTGAATCTCTACAGTGCATAGCACTACAGACCCCTGATCTCCCCCACAACATTTCCCTGCTGCCCCTGTACTCTATACAAGGGTTTGCTGTGGAGTGGGGTGGGGTGGGGTGGGGGGAGGGGTGCATATAGGGCAGTGTATGTCACCCTGCACAAAGTACTCCTGAGGGAATTCTGCACCACAGCACATGAGCAGAATATATGTCCCCCCGCATATTTCTTTGCTTCCCTACAGAAAAAATGACATTCTGATGGGGAAACAAAGGGAAGCCACAAGAGCGGTCATGCAACCCTCCCCAGCAGTATGTTTCAGGTGCCCAGGGCAGCCAGCAGAGAGGTAAATCACTGTGGGGCAGGGGGCAGGATTGGGGAAGACCCAGCGGGTGGCTCCTACCCTGCGCTGGGCTGGCTGCTTATCCCGGCTGGGCTGGGGAGGACAGGACTTCCTCTTCCCCTGCACGGCCTTTGGGGCCAGGTCAGACCCACCCCCCAGATTTCTCCCCCAGCTGTAGAAAGCTCTGCAAACTCCCCCCCTTTGCCCCCGTGTTTCCTGCACCCATCGCTTCTCAGCTGGAAGGGGAGGGATCACTTTACAGGGAGCTGCTCCCTCATCCACCCACTCCCTCTTCACCTGGGCCACCCCGATGAGCCACCCACACCTGGATCCCCACACTACTGAGCCCCAACCAGCTGTACATGTATCCCAACCCTACTGAGCCCCGCTCCCTCAGCATCTGAACCCCCCAACTGAGACACCCCCCCAGACCCTCCCTCCCCGCTGAGCCCCAACCACCTTCACCTGGACCCCCTGGCAGAATCTCATTACCGTTGCACCCAGAACCCTCCAACAAGCCCCTGTGTATCCAGATCCCCCAACATCTGGATCCCCCACTGAGCTGCCCACACCCTGATTGCCCCACACAGAGCACTCTCAACTNCTTCACCTGGACCCCCTGGCAGAATCTCATTACCGTTGCACCCAGAACCCTCCAACAAGCCTCTGTGTATCCAGATCCCCCAACACCTGGATCCCCCACTGAGCTGCCCACACCCTGATTGCCCCACACAGAGCCCTCTCAACCCACACCTGGATCCCCCAAACTAAGCCCCTCCACACATGGATCCTGCATTGCTGAGCCTGCCTGCTCACACCTGCTGCACCTAGCACAGAGGAGCAGGGCTCTGGGGTGTTTCTGGGACAGGCCTGGTTNCCTGGATCCCCCAAACTAAGCCCCTCCACACATGGATCCTGCATTGCTGAGCCTGCCTGCTCACAGCTGCTGCACCTAGCACAGAGGGGCAGGGCTCTGGGGTGTTTCTGGGACAGGCCCGGTCNGCTCCCCAGTGCCATGCTGGAGCCTCCACATTTCTTTGACTAATAAAATTTTCAGAATTTTGCAGAATTTTAAAATATTGTGGGCAGAATTTTTATTTTTTTGTTGCAGAATTTTTAATTTTTTGGCACAAATGCCCCGAGGAGTAACAAAGCCTTCACAATAGGGAATTCTCCTCTGGCCCCCGTTGCTCTCTAATGGTTTTTTTACACTGCTGGAGCAGCATACAGGGTCCACATCTGAACCTTTGTGCCATGCTAGGACTATCTTCTATGAAAGCTCAGTGTGATGAAGGAATACACCTCTATTGTCCTTTTTTATAATCTATAATTCAGTCCAATGTGCTAGATAAGGCCCAATATTGTCACTGTCTAGATCTGCTAAATTAATTTTGGACATCATTAGTACCCTCCCATTAACAGGTTGTTTAATTTCAGTTGTACTCTGGTGAATATTATCATTAGTAAATACAGGCCCCTCTGTCTTACACAAATTAAACAACCATTGATGGAACCAAAGGTGTTTCAGCATTTATAAAGGATAAAGTACAATCCCCCCAAATCAAAAGGAACATGAGAATGAAAACTTATGAATCACTGAGAATCTGATATCAAGAGAAAAATACAACTGCTCTTAAAACCTCCAGGCAATGCTTCCTTAGTGTTACACAAAGAATCTATTTCCATTTGCTCTGTGACAGGTGACTTCAGAGGAGCAATCAGCCAAACATAGCACATATGATATCGAAGGGTAGGTTGTTTAAGGTAGGTGGTACACTTTTGATTTTGTCTTCAATTGTGTCACAATTTAAGAAACTCTCCCACAAAAAAAGGACTAGGGGCCTTATTAGTTACTGTATTCCTGCACTTATGATCTGTGGCTGCACAACTCCCCACTGTAAGACCAAAGTTGCAGGTCTGCTCAATTTATGTTCTGCTTCCCCTGGCCTCTATTGGCTTTGGGAAGCAGAGAGTAGCTATGGTGCAATGAATCTGACCAGGCTCCTGCCCCACCTCTGATTCACCCCTCCACTGTGGGCTGGGAGTTCTTACATCAGTTTTACACTGAATAGGGAGGCCCCCATGCAGTGGATGTTCTCGGGGGCTGGTTCAGCTCACTTTATGGCCCCTTCACTCCAGCTGTCAGAGTGGTAAGGTCCTAAGTGTAACTGAGAATCAGGCTCCTTGGGATGTGACTAGACTTCAGAACTACGTGTAATATATTTGATTACTAGAACTACTTGATTTAAGAAGGATGTAAAATTATTTATCTGCTGTTAAAAGGTATATAAACTATCTCCATCTGTTTATGGGGGAATTGTTCATTTGATGAACTTGGAGGGAAGACAAGAGATGTTAATGCAAGTTATCTGACTGCTGGTATAATCAATTTCACTCATGGTTTTGGTTGTAAATTACTCACATGTTGCTCATTTCTCATTTGATTAAATTAATCAGGGGGAGAAGAATTAAGGCCATAGTTTGCAAAGCACAAAACGTACATGGAAATCTTTTTAATTTTTTTTTGTAGTTTTACTATTAATGAGAGAGGAAAAACAATATGGACAAAGAAAATGACTAAATTAAATATTTATCAGAAGCAATATACTATTTTAATGTTATAATTAGGATTTTACATTGTACCAAAATGAAGGTGCTGGTTTATTGTTCCCTGGGCAAGGGTAACTTTTTTTTTTTTTTTTTTTGCATGTTGTAATACTTAACTCTCAAAGATCATAATCCAAACTCCACTGAAGTCATTGGAAAGACTCCCATTGTCTTCAAAGGTTTTTGGCTCAGTCCCACATTGCATTTTCAATCTCCAAAGTGCACAATAGACACTTGGTCGATGGCTGCTTGCCTTGCTCACAAAAGTTCAGTGGGACTTTGTATGTGAGGAAGATGAATGGGTTCAGCAGACTCAGTTACTAATAGTCCTTGAGGTAGGTATTATTGTCCACATTTAACCTATCAAGAAAACATGCCAGAAAGACTAAGGCCTACATTTTCGAAAGCAGAGTCTAGTTTTAGGTGCTTGGTTTAGGTGCCCAATATGAGTTTTCTAATGCCTAATTTACAGTTACAAAGCACTCCCAATTCCAGTTGGAGTCAATGGGAGGTGCAGATGATCAACATCTGAAAATTAAGGCCCATGTGTCTCAAGCGGGATACCCCAAAAGTGAGACACCTAAAATTATAGGCCATTTAACAAAAAATATCCCTAAGTGATGTGCTCAAGGCGTGCTGGCAATCACTGCATGAGATGGGATTGTAGTTTGTGAATTCCTGGCTCCTAGTCCCATGCTCATAAATCTGTGGAAATCTTTCTGTAGTATAATCTGTTATTGTATATAACTGAGCAATGTGATTGAATTATGGATGCTGAAGAACCATGAACCAGATCTTCAGCTAGTATAAATTATCTTGGCTCCAAAAATGTGGAATTTCCTGATGTATGTATATGTCACATCTCAGTCACAATGGTGTATTAATGTACTTGTCTTTCAAGGTCCTTAGATATTTCTAATACTGATTTTTTTTAATCGAGAAAAGGTGCATGAAGATAAATATATTACAGGGAGTGTGAAAACAACATTTATTTCAAATATATAAAAGAGAAAATTATGACGTCACATTGAAAAAGACACTACTGCCTTGTTTACACTCAAAAGTTTTTTACCTACCCAAAGCAAAGTTTGATGAAATGTGCAAGTCTAAACTAGAGCCTACATAGTTGGTGATGCATTGCTGCCAAAAGTGAATAAGAATGATCTTAGTGTAGATGTAATTTAGAGGCCCAATTCTGTGTTCCTGCTCTGAAACCCTAACTTGCTTCAAGCAGGCCAGGAATTCAGAGTATGGCCCTACATATAACTCAGTGGATGGCCTGAAATTCACGTGGAGATGCCCTAAAACAAATGCATATATTCTCAGATTTGAATAAACATGTCACATGTTCATTTGAATGTAATCAATAAGATGAATGTGAGTGTTTATTTCCACATGTACATATAAAAATATGGGCACAATAGTCATACAAGGCATATTCGACGTTCAAATGTTTTATTAATTCAGCAAAACACCACACTTCACTGGATAATTTGTGCACCAACAAAAAGATCAATTTGGGGGAAAAAAACCAAAAACTTCACCAAGAAATAGATGGAAATTTTTGTTCATGCTCAGAAAACTCAAAAATGCCCTTTTTGGTTTCTGCCAAGTTTTATCCCTATGATGTTCAAAATGTATTTTATTATTAAAAGCATTAACATGCTGCCCATCACTATAGGGGGGGAGGGATAGCTCGGTGGTTTGAGCATTGGCCTGCTAAACCCAGGGTTGTGAGCTCAATACTTAAGGGGGCCACATAGGGATCTGGGGCAAAAATTGGTCCTGCTAGTGAAGGCAGGGGGCTGGACTTGATGACCTTTCGGGGTCCCTTCCAGCTCTATGAGATAGGTATATCTCTATATTATTATTATATACTCTGGATACACTTAAAATAGTGCGGCTTGGATGCAAAAATATTTCTCACATAGAGAGAAGCTAAAAGCCCACAATCCCTCAGTATTATAAATAGAATGGCTGGATAAGAAGAAAAATCTATAAAATGGGATTAGAAATCTCTCGTGCCAACAATCCTTAGTGGCCCTGATCGGCCAGCCCATCTAATGTTTTCTATTATTACGTAGCACCATTTTCCACCTGATTACTTCCTTTAATGCCAGTCTCCTTATGGGTTTTGATGGACAGGACAAGCTTCATCTGGATCCTACCTGCAGCTGAGCTAAAAAGTTTAAAAAGACATTGATTACTTCAATATACACATTCTGCTTACAAAATTAGTTGTCTGTATTTATTTTTCTTTGTTAGTTTGTGGGAAAACATTCTGTCAGAACACACAATAATAGAATTATTTGTGCAAAATATATAACTAGTTAGTGTAACAATAATTGTAGTATAATAAAGGAACAGAGAAAGGATTAACTATTGGTTAAATAACTTTGAAAAAATAGCAGCTACAAAATTACTTTTGATTATTTTATAGCTAGAATTTTTAAACATAGGCAAAAAAGAATGTCTTAATAATCTAAACCAAAACATTAAAATTCTGGAAGTGTCTACTTAACTTAAATATATTGACTCATTCAGAAAATAAATGGGTATTTTGTGGTACTTCTTCTTTTGTATGGGCTCAGAAACAGCAATGTTAGATGTCCAAGTCTAGATTGGCAATCCATTTAATTGCATAGGTGATGCAAAGTGGATGGAATATGATCATTTAGGACATTGATTTATGACATGTTCCATAGTTTGAAGTCCATTTCTTCAGACACACATAGGCTTTGTCTAAAGTTCCCATTTATGGAGAAGGAAGGTAGGTGCATCTGCCATTTGATGTGCAGATTCAATTCAAATAGGACCATATTTTCTCAGGGAGTGAAAAGCCACTGAATTCTTCGGTTGGATCCTCGATGGGGTGTTTGTTTAGGAAAGTGGCATTGCTAGCCATTGATCTTTGGGGGTGAACCCCAAGCCTTCAAGCTCTTGCACTGCAAGCCAAAAAGGTATTTGAGATTTGAGTTGGAATCTTGGTATGTCATTTAGGTCCTCATGTATTGGAAGATCCTTCATCCGACAAATATGAAGGGAAAGTATTCTCATGTCACAGTGGATTTGGGACGGGAGGATGTGTGGCAATAGGGGAAGCCCCATCTGAGGCATTGTTTTGACTGTGCCTATAAAAATCCACGTGACAGTGTTAAACTGAGAGTTCAGAAGTGATGTGAAATGGTTACTTACTGTAACTGTTGTTCTGCAAGATGTGATGCAGCTGTGTATTTCACTTAGGTGTAGATGTACCCTGGATGCTAGAGCTGGAAACTTTTGCTTAGCAGTACCCATAGAGGGCCAGCGCTTGCACTTTTTGGCTGTGGCCTCTCCCCTGGTAAATAAGGCAGTGTTGCCCGAACCCAAAAGCTCATGAGAGGAAACTCTCTGATGCAGAGGGAATGGAGGATGAGTTGTGGAATACACAGCTGCATCACATCTCGAAGAACCACAGTTACAGTAAGTAACCATTTCTTCTTCTTCATGTAGATGCAGACATATATTCTACTTAGGTGACTCACAAACAGTATCTCAATCCAGAGGCGGGGCTCAGAGTCTACTGAAATAGAGATTGCAGGTCTGCCCTTCTGAGGCCTGCATCTGCTCTGGAGGATGCGGTAATAGCATAATGGTCTGTAAACGTATGTATGGATGACTACATGGCAACCCTGCAAATGCCCAGTCACTGAGGAACACTATCAACATTGCTTGTTCCTTCATGGAGTGAACTGACCGCAAGACCTGATTTATGAAGATGTAGCAAGGACTCCACGATGTCCTGGATGGAAGCCCCTGTCAGTAGAGTGTCACAGGCCAAGGACCACACCAAAAACTTCTTCCACTCAGCTAAGTAGGCCATCCTCGTGGAGGACTTCCTACTGTTGAATATGACTTTTTTGACCGCCACTGAGCACTGCTCTTCCTCTTCATTCTGCCATGCAGCAGCCACGCTATAAGATGCAGGGAGCTTAGGATGGAGGGTGTGGCTGTGGTTCTGAGTGAACAGGTCGGGATGGAGAGGAAGTGGTATGGGAGGCTGAACCGACAGAGCAAGGAGGTCTGAGAACCTGAGAATCAGCACTGTCTTGGCAACGCTGAAGCAATGAGGATGAGCTTGGCCCGATTTGCCTTGAGCTGGTCATTACTGCCAATTTCTGGATGAGATTTACAAGCTTCTTTGTTTTCATAGATATTTCTCAGGTGCTGTTGGTAAGACTGTATACTAATGTCATATCAAGATATTTCAGGGTGGGATCATGTCTCATCTGCCTTATCTTGGAGGCAGATTTTACTGGAATCCTGCCTGGAGTATGTGTGTTGTTGAGGCTAATACATGGGCAGTGGAGCTGCAGCCTGGCCAGAAACCCATTTGTTCACTTGGTACATTGCTTCTACAAGCAGCAGCATCCCTACCAGCAATATTCTCTTCATGAGCTCCTATGATGTGCAGAGGAGTGATATGGGCTGATACAATGAGGGATTATTGGTTGCCTTCCCAAGCTTGGGAGTGGAATAACCATAGCCTTGTACCAGATTCTTGGGATAAACCCTGAGGAATAGATATTAGAGAACAGAGCTGTAAGCCATTTCCATTTGTTGTCTCCGAGGTTTTTAAGAGGTTCTGGAAAAACACTATCAGGTTCTGCACCCTTCCTGGCTTTTGTGAGTAACAGGGCCTTGATTATCTCCTCAACAGTGAAGGGCTATGATGGGGGGGTGGAGGGGGATGAGGCATGTAGTGAGCTATTTGTCAAAGCTCTCTGCACACTTTGTATTTAATAGACTTGTCTGCTAGTGCTTTTGAAATCATAAGATGTGTTCTTGTGATTGAATCAGCTGAGGGTGCAGTGTTTTGATGTTTCACTGGGTCTGTAGTCGCCAGCTGACACAATAATAGACAAGCTTTGCTGCTGGAGTGAGTAAAGTCATGAACTTCAACCATCTCAATCCACCTTTGACAGAACACTAAATTCAGTGAGTCTAATAGGAATGTTGCAGTTTTGGGGTAACCTGATGTTTGGTACTCCTTTAACAGCCTCTCTGTTTCTGGATTTCTACATGGTGTATCTTTTACAATAGACACCAGGAATGTTGTTGTTTTTTTCTTGTGGCTATTTGGATGATCCAGGTGAAATGATCAAAATGCTCGATGATATGCTAAGGCACAAGCAATGTCATGAAATTGGCATTCAAACACCACTCAGCCAAGTCCCAGTTTGAACAACAATGGAAATAGCTCCCCTACAAAAAGTGACTCCTTCCACAGTCACTATAAGACAGGGAACGGCAACCTTTAGCATGTGGCCCATTAGGGAAATCTGGTGGTGGGCCGGGATGATTTGTTTACCTGCAGCATCTGAAGGTTCGGCCGATCACAGCTCCCACTGACCGCGGTTCGCCGTATCAGGCCAACGGGGGATGCGGGAAGTGGTGTGGGCCGAGGGATGTTCTGGCCGCCACTTCCCACAGTCCCCATTGGCCTGGAACAGTGAACCACAGCCAGTGGGAGCTGCGATCAGCCAAACCTGCGGATGCTGCAGGTAAACAAACTGTCCCGGCCCGTCAGCGGATTTCCCTGATGGGCCACGAACCAAAGGTTGACGATCCCTGCTCTAAGAGAACCACAGGCTCAGCTCTATGAATTTCCCAGTTGAATGTTAAAGGTGTGTCCTGATCTAAAAGTGACCACCTAGCTCTCATTGTGTGGACAATGATCAAAGCCATTGCCCTGCAAGGAACCCATATGAAAGATGGCACTCAACAATCATGTAGCTGGATTGCCAGCTACAATCTCATCTCTTCCCTCCATCATCCGAAACACTAACTTGCCACATGTGTCAAACAGGGCACTAAGAATAATGGCATGCTAGATGCCAGGAGCAATTCCAGACCATTTATCATCACAATAAGAATTGGGAACATAACAGTAGTTAATGTGCTTAAGCCACTGAATACAGATTGGTGTTCTCCACCACTACCACAACTTTATCACCTGGCTATGTGTGTAGGTAATTTTAATAGCCACCACATGATTTGGGGCTATAATAGCAATGATAAAGAGGGCATGGTAGATGAAGAATGGTCATTGAATGAAGACACAACTTCCTTTTGATGCAAGAGAGAAAGACATTTTTCATTCTGCCTGCTGGAACTGAGACTACAACCTAGATTTCTGCTTCCTCACTAAAGACCAGTTTGGACCCCTTCAGTAAGGGCTGANAGCTACAATCTCATCTCTTCCCTCCATCATCCGAAACACTAACTTGCCACATGTGTCAAACGGGGCACTAAGAATAATGGCATGCTAGATGCCAGGAGCAATTCTGGGACATTTATCATCACAATAAGAATTGGGAACATAACAGTAGTTAATGTGCTTAAGCCACTGAATACAGATTGGTGTTCTCCACCACTAGCACAACTTTATCACCTGGCTATGTGTGTAGGTAATTTTAATAGCCACCACATGATTTGGGGCTATAATAGCAATGATACAGAGGGCATGGTAGATGAAGAATGGTCATTGAATGAAGACACAACTTCCTTTTGATGCAAGAGAGAAAGACATTTTTCATTCTGCCTGCTGGAACTGAGACTACAACCTAGATTTCTGCTTCCTCACTAAAGACCAGTTTGGAACTCTTCAGTAAGGGCTGAACAGTGCAGAATACATGTTTTGGGAAAAAATAGGACTGGGAGTGTGTAGGGTCACCCTGCAATTAGCAACCAAGGCTGGTGGAAGCCAGAGTGTGACTGAAGTGTTGCTGACAGACTGCTGGGATCACAGTTGCTGGACCAGGGCTGCAGCTATACACAGACACTTAGGGTGTGACCTGCATCCTTTTAGGCTGTTTGTGAGAGTCCCTGGTTGGGAGATACAAGAGCAAAGCATTGTGAGGCTCACAAGGTCGTGGGGCAGGTGGTGACACAACCTCGCACTGGTCTGAATTACACCTTGAAATGTGACAATTCAATCACTGTTATACAAGCAGAAATACCAGGTAATTACTCAAATGCTCCAGCTTTTAACTCCCTGTGGAGGTGATCAAGTTGCCACTCACATTAAATGATCACTTAGCTGATCAGGTAAAAAAGAAATAGAGTAACTATAAATACAGATCTGATAAGAAGCTGCAATTGCAATATACCAGAGGGATTATTCTAAATCTTTTCTTTTTCTTATGGTCCTACCACAGGAGTATTAGAATAAAAGTGGCATGATGGACTACAATTCTATTAATTCTCATATAACTAACAATCAGTGGCTAAAACAAATCAAAATAGGAGGTGGAATTCACCAAATTAGGTGGCTTTATGTCTTTTAAGGTATGGACAAAATCCAGTGAACTGACTTTCCATCATCATCTGTTATGAGACTTGAAATGAAGGGAAAAGAATGGTAACAAGAACATAAATGTATAAAAAAGGAGGCCTACAGCCTGCTAATCTAATTGTATGTGTGTGTGTGTACACATGCACAGCATATGGTGTTGTTTAGGGGGACAACACTTGTCTTCCCACAAACCTTTCTCACTGTGGTGTGCTGGGAGTGGAAATGGGACTGTCAGTTTTCCCTGGATCCTGGTTAGAGAAAGAGAAGCCATTTCCAGAACACATAGTGGGGAAAAAAAAGATGTAAGGAATGGGGTTTAGTTAAGCCACAACTTTATGAACTTAACTCATCTGGAAACTAATTGGCAATGATAATACAGTGCAGGTCGTGATTCCTTCCTTAATTGTTTCCACCTGCTGGAGAGCGCCTCACCCTTCCACAGCTGGTCTCAGCACCAATGCTGTAACCACTCCCTATCGCTATAAGTTAGGCACCCCAACCCCATTCCCCAACTTTGAGGTTGCACTGTCAGAGTTTCCCTTTTCCCCTGGAACAGGTGGAGAGCTAGATGCAACAGGAAAATGTGAACGGGTAGAAATTTACTGCTTTTGAGTTAGAAGGACCAAAAGAAATTTTAGATGCAAATTAGAATACTTTTTATGACCTAAAACTCAAACTCTTTGAGCCTTTTTCTTTTTAAATAAAAGGCTTTAGCATTCAGAATGAACCCAGCAATTTTCAGGCCAAACCAGTTTTGCGAGCCAAAGTCATAATGGGGCTAGATACAGCACGTATGGCGGACCTGTCTTCAACATTAACTATCATCTCTCCATAATAGGGCAAACTGAAAACTTACCATCTGAGATGTTCTTACAGTTCAGTTCATAAAATGATATCTCTAGAGACTTTATTTGAAAATACCATAGACAAGTCCCTTCCACTTTAGTCAGTCAACAACTAAGAATCATTCAACTTCAAGCATTAGGCAATAAGGATGCCAGCTTTTGTTGGATGAATTTGAAGAGTGGATTTTTTCCCCATGAGCTGAGGTACACGCCCTTCCAGAAAAAAAAAAGATTTTGACTTTTCTAATTTAAAGTACTTGTACAGTTTGTGGTATATATTAGGTAACTCCAATATATCTTACAGACATACTGAGAGAACATTACTGGACCTGATTCTCCACTGCCTTGAACCTTCTCATTTACACCTTTCTGATCTGGTAATGTTTTATACCCACTTTGAACAGGTTTAACTTACTCCACAAGACCAGAGGGAATCAGACTCTATACAGTGTACCTAGTCTTTTAGGATATTCAAAAACCTGAGGATGAATTAGTTATTTAATATATTAGTTTGATATGGTGGGCAGTGGTTGTTTCTCAGACATGAGACATTTGCAAGCTCCATACCTGGGACAGACTACTTGCTGTGGGTGGCATGTTTGTGGATGAAGCCAAAGCTTTGCCCACTTACCACTCCTGCCTGCCTATCCCTCACCCATGTGGACGAGAAAGGGAATAATGATTCTACAGTAGACACCTTCCCTCCCATAATCCATTCTAGATATGGGTAGTTTTATCCCCGTTTGGGAGTTTAGCCAGGGTTACAATCTTTAAGTTTCAATGCTAACATAATTGTCAAAGCATATCAATTGAACCTCGTTCTTTGCCATAACATGGGTCAGTGTGGTTAATTTGAGTGGTATTGCCTAGAAAATATACAGCAAAAATCTGCACTTAGTTACACCCATGTAATTCCATTGAAATCAGTTGGGATGCACTGGTAGTGATGGCCAGTTTATTCTTTGTGTAGTTCAACTGTCTTCAGCAGAGTTACATCAGCGATTAACTTGATTTATAGACTTTGCTAGATTTTTAAAAATGTTGCAGGGTTTTTCAGTTGCTAAGCAACTTGCTGATTTTAGGTAAAATAAATCCTGTTTTCCCCTCCGTATATAAAAAAAAATCCTTTCAAGAATTGTTTTGTAGTGGAATCTTACATGTTTGAGTTCTAAAGCAATTAGTCCAGCACTGGATTCTTCCTTAATGGACCAGGAAATAATGTCATTGAAAGGCACAACTTGCCTGAAATACAGAACAAAGTCTTTCACTGAGCATCCCTGCTGAAAACAGTCCCATGGCAATATTTTCCTCAAAAGTGCTTGTTTTGTAAGATGTAGTTAGGCTGGAACAATTATACAGAACCATTTTTTTCTTATTGCTCCAACACTGGGTTATGTGTTCCGAAACCTTATCTCGTGGTAGTGTGGGACTGGGGCATAATAGCCATATAGAGGTGCATTGAGCTAGGGAAGTGGATTTTAAAGTTAGGCAGGAAACGGTACAGTATGACAATTTTGACTTTTTTGTTAAAATCAAATGAGGAGATTTTTCAAAACTGACCCTTTCCCATGAACAGTCCTGGTTTGGACAAATCAGAATTTTCCATTGAAAAACCATTGTTGGAAAATTCCTAACCATCTTTAATGGATTCCACCTTGACTCAAGCAGGGGCAGGCCTGGTGTTCTCTGTTTACAAGGAGGCACACTGTTCTAATACACTGTGTAGCAGCCATGGAAGGGCTGGATTGCAAGCTATGTGCCTTAGTTCTAGATCAATGTCTGGATTTCACCTCCCCAAAGCCTTGTGCTTTCTCAGCAGATAACTTGTTTTATCAGCAGCTATGTGCAAATTGGTTACCATCTTAGTAAATCACCTTAAATGACAAAACATATAAAGCAAAAGCTTTAGTAAAATTACCATAATGGTCTGATAAAGATTTAGAATGATTCTGTGATGTCCTGTCCCTTTAAATATTTAAACACACCCCAACCCAGTGAAAACAAATCTCAGTTGTGTGTTGGTTTCAGTTTTACAGCCAGAACAATAAAAGTTGCCATGGCAGCTAGCTGTGCTTAAAGGAACTCCTCCTGTCTGTATCACCTTCTCTGCTGGGTCCAGATATATCATTTGGTGACTAGGGATTTATACACCCCAATGATGTCCAATGCTGCTTGTTCCTGAATAAGAAGAAAGAGTAAGCAAATACTATAGAAAAGGGTGATGTTCACCTAGAGGTACAAGGTGACAGACTACTGCTTTTGCTGCTGGGACAGCATGAATCAACCAGATAGAGAGGGGGCTGATGCCCAGAGCTATTACAAACAAAACTGCAATGGGACCTCATCCAAGCAGGCAGACAGAGAAACAGCTTAGCCTGCACTGTGGGTCTATAGTGAGGAGAGGGAGCCCAAGTACAGCCAGCCAAAGGAAGAATTCTCCAGTCTACAGTATTGGCACACAGCCAGAAGAGGCAGGTCAAGTGCTGTAACAAAAAAGACAGTTTCCCTGTGACAGAGAAGACATCCATTAGGTGGTGAAGTCCAACAGGAGAGCAGAAAAATGGCAATTTGTGTGGGCAATGTTGGTGAATTCGATGACAACCGCAAACAACGGGTGCTATAGCGCAAATGTTTGGAGCAATTTGTGACTTGAAACACCATTCCAAATGAATGAGTTAAACCTTGCTGACAGTGATGGGTCTGAAGGCACATGGACTGCTGAAGGACCTATTGTCTCCAGCTGTGCCTGAAACTATTGTACAACTACTGTAGCAATGCAGGGACATTTTTCTCATACCCCATGAATGATAGGAGAATAATATCAGTTTCATTAATGACGTAAGAGAAGTGGAGAATTAGTAGCAAAGTTAGTTGATGCTATACAGAAGTAGCCAGAACATTGTTAGTTTGGACAAACTTTAAATGATGCCTTGCATGACGAGTTTGTCTCTGGATTATGCAATGACTAGATCTAGAAAAGTTATTGCTCTATAAGTGGTTATATTCAAAAAGGCTGTTGAAGTAGCAATTGAAATGGAATCCACAGAGAAGGGTGCCTAGAATTTATTATGAACAAAACGTTCATCTCCTGAATTGGTGAGGCAGAAGACCCGTGGAAATTTCTGTGTGGCAGTTGTGCACAAACTATGAATTCTGAGAAGGATTGCTGGACACATCAACTTATTTGCAGAAAATGCCAAAAGAAAGGACACATCACCAGTAGCTCAGTTCAATGACCAGCAACACACAGGAACTGTCCATCCAAGAAGATACCCATTAAGACTGAATCTAAGAAAGGCTAGAAGTCAAAATAACATGGGGGGGGGGGGAGGGAAAGCTCTAGTGACACTGACCAAGATCTAGCACTACACGTGTTAGCAGAAGCTAGAGTAAGAGATGGCATGATGTTCCTTGATTGAAGGAGTCTTTGTAAGAATAGAGCTTGATACTGGACTTGCCATTTCACTGATTTCTACATCTACCTATCACCAGACTCTGTCACAATTTCCTCTGGAAGAAACCTTCATGGTTTTGAAGACTTATATGTGAGTAAGTTAGTCCCAAAAGGGATACTCCAGATCAGGGATCGGCAACCTTTGGCACGCGGTCCATCAGGGTAAGCACCCTGGCGGGCCGGGCCGGTTTGTTTACCTGTCGCGTCCGCAGGTTCGGCCGATCACGGCTCACACTGGCCGCGGTTCACTGTCCCAGGCCAATGGGGGTGGTGGGAAACAGCGGCCAGCACATCCCTCAGCCCGTGCCACTTCCCGCCGCCCCCATTGGCCTGGAGTGCCAAAACGCGGCCAGTGGGAGCCACGATCGGCCGAACCCGCGGATGCGTCAGGTAAACAAACCGGCCCGGCCTGCCAGGGTGCTTACCCTGGCAGGCCGCATGCCAAAGGTTGCCAATCTCTGCTCCAGATGAAAGTTCAACTAAATGGACATACAGTTATTCTTATCCTTGTATTTGATTGAAAGGAAGTATACATCATTATTTGGCAGATCTTGGCTTGAGAAGCTCAAGGTAAATTGGACTGAGATCAAAAGGATCATGAAAGCATCCTGAAATCTACAAGAAATACTGGACAGATACATCAAAGTTTTTCAATAAATCTGAGACAGATGAGCAACATGTCAGTGAAGCTTGCTGTTAAATCTGACAGTCAGCTGAAAGATAGCATGCCCACAGTTGTGCTTTACGTTCTGAAGCCTCTGATAGAAGCTGATTTGGACTGTTTAGTGAACATTGGAGCCCTGCCTCTAGTTTCAAACACCCATCATACTTTTGATCAAGAAGGATGGCTCCATCATGAATTTGTGGAGATTTCAAAGTGACACTGAATCCAGTTTTATGTGCAGACCACTACCTATCTACTACCATTATCCACTACCTTGGACTGAAGATTTGTTTACTACTTATAGTGAAGACAGTGTTTCAGTAAATTGCATTTGCTCAGTACATACCTACAAATGAAGATTGTGAGATATTTTTGAGATGCCAAATCAACACACAAAAAGGTTTATTTTGTTACAACAGGTTTCCTTTCAGTATCACACTGGTACTTGCCCTGTTCCAGAAAGTCATGGATGGGATCCAGCAAGTACTGAATGTAGATTAATGCTATTTGGATGACAACCTTGTTACAGGAAAGAACCAAGAGGATCAACTTCATAATTTGGATGCTGTTTTATAACATTATGAAGATGCTGGATTAAGAGTACATCAAGAAAAAGTTAGTTTTTCAAACCTTCACTTGAATACCTTGGTCATGTAACTGATGCCATGAGCTTAAGGACATCACCAGGGAAAGATATGGCAGTTCTTGAAGCGCCACCGCCAGAGAACATGTCACACTTTTATATTAATTGTTAGGAGTGCTTAACAACTATGGTAAATTTCTGCTTAATCTGGCAACAGTATTGGAACCTTTACGTGAATTTACAAGCAAAGAAAAAATGGAAATGGACTAAAGAGTGTGAATGTGCATTTAAGAAAGCAAATAAATTTGACATCAGCCATAGTTCTTACAGACTTTGATGCTTCACTACCACAGCAATTGGCTTGTGATGCTTCACTATATAGCGTGTGTGCAGTTCTTTTCCACCTTCTTCCTAATGGCATGGAGAAAAAAATTGCATTTGCATCATGAACACCCTCTATTCCCGAGAAGAACTATGCACAAATACAGTGAGAAGTTCTCAGCATTATCTATGTGGTAGACATTTTACTTTGCTGCTGGATCATCACACATTAGTTTCAATTTCGGGACCAGAACAGGGAATTCTTTCATTAGCTGCTGCTTATATGCAATGATAGGCATTGATACTTTCAGCTCATTCCTATACTATTCAATTCCATAAAAGGATTCAGCTGCCACTCCTGCCATTCCCAAGCTCCCATTTCCCAAAGCAACTTCAGACAAAACATTTTATCCATTAATAGCACAGATATCAACAAAGAAACCCCTAAAGATGATGTGCTTTCTCTTTTGTGAAGGAAATGGTATCAAAAGGTATAGCGTTGGATCAAAAGAATCCTCAGTTTACAAAATTCATGTAATGTCAACATGACTTATCTGTGAATCACAGTTGCATCTTATGGGGAATGCTAGTGATCATTACCAAATCACTTCAATCTCAGGTTCTAGAAGTTCTTCATGAAGGTCATTTTGGCATTCTACAGATGAAGACCATAGACCGGAGTCATGTCTGGTGGCCAGGGATCAAGAAAGGTATTGAGAGGAAAATGAAGTGCTGTACTACATGTCAGCAAATTCAGCATGATCCTGGCCCAATTTGTTTACACTCTTGGTCATAGAATCATAGAATCATAGAATATTAGGGTTGGAAGAGACCTCAGGAGGTCATATAGTCCAATCCCCTGCTGAAAGCAGAACCAACACCAACTAAATCATCCTAGCACGGGCTTTGTCAAGCTGGGCCTTAAAAACCTCTAAGGATTGAGATTCCACCACCTCCCTAGGTAACTCATTCCAGTGCTTCACCACCCTCCTAGTGAAATAGTGTTTCCTAATATCCAACCTAGACCTCCCCCATTGCAACTTGAGACCATTGCTTCTTGTTCTGTCATCTGCCACACTGAGAACAGCCTAGTTCCATCCTCTTTGGAACCTCCCTTCAGGTAGTTGAAGGATGCTGTCAAATCCCCCCTCACTCTTGTGCCCCAATGCCCTAATTATTTCCGTTGCCCTCTGCTGGACCCTCTCCAATTTGTCCACATCCCTTCTGTAGGGGGGGGGGGGGGCACCAAAACTGGACACAATACTCCAGGTGTGGCCTCACCAGTGCCGAATAGAGGGGAATAATCACTTCCCTCGATCTGCTGGCAATGCTCTTACTAATATAGCCCAATATTCCATTGGCCCTCTGGGCAACAAGGGCACACTGCTGACTCATATCCAGCTTCTCTTCCACTGTAATCCCCAGGTCCTTTTCTGCAGAACTGCTTCTTAGCCAGTTGGTCCCCAGCATATAGCGGTGCATGGGATTCTTCCTTCCTAAGTTCAGGACTCTGCACTTGTCCTTGTTGAACCTTATCAGATTTCTTTTGGCCCAATCCTCCAATTTGTCTAGGTCACTCTGGACTCTATCCCTACCCTCCAGTGTATCTACCTCTCCCCCCAGCTTAGTGTCATCTGCGAACTTGCTGAGGGTGCAATTCATCCCATCATTCAGATCATTAATAAAGATGTTGGACAAAACCGGCCCCAGGACCGACACCTGGGGAACTCCACTTGATACCGGCTGCCAACTAGGCATCGAGCCGTTGATCATTACCCATTGAGCCTGACAATCTATCCAGCTTTCTATCCACCTTATAGTCCATTCATCCAATTCATACTTCTTTAACTTGATGGCAAGAATACTGTGGGAGACTGCATCAAAATACCATATTGTGGCCTTAGACTCCTTGGACACATATTCATGTGAACTTTGCTGGACCATTAGAAGTTTATATGTTTTTGGTCAGAGTTGATGCCCATTCGAAATTGCCAGAAGTTTACAGAACAACTTCTACTACAGCTAGCAAGACCACTGGACATCTTTGTAACTTGTTTAGCCAATTTGGTTTTCTTTTACAGTTGGTGAGAGACAATGGACCTCAGTTCTGTTCTGAAGTTCCTAGCTTCAAAAGGAATTCTGCACACATGCTTTGCTCCATACCATCAACAACTATAAACTACAAATGAACTAGCAGAATGCTGGACAATTTCTTGCTTGTCTACAGGAACACACCTCATGCTACTACCCAGGAATCACCTGCTACTCTTTTCTTGAAGTGATCTTTGCATACCTGTTGGGACCTGCCACATACTCATGATATTGCCTCACATGTAGCCAAATCCCAAGCTATGCAAAGTGATTGATGACATGAGACTCAAAATAATTCTTTTCAAGTGGGAGACTTAGTGAGGACTCATGACTATGGCTGTGGAATTAAAATGGGTACTTGCATAACTTGTAAGATGCATGGGACCTGTTTCATCTGTGGTAAAACTATCCAATGGTATTTTTGGAAACAAAATATGGACCAATTGCAGCCTCGACTAGTGCTGGAGTCCAGGGATGTCCAGTAGCACTTTCTTTTCCTCCGATCGAACCTCCTTCTGTTACAACTCCTAATTTCAATGACTTGTTGATACCAGATCCAGCTGACTCCTTACCACTGACTGTTTCTGTTGTCAGGACACTGTCATCATCACATTATCTCAAGAGAGTGACAAACCAGTGGTGCGCTCAAACTTACATTGTTTAGTTAGTGAGGTGCTATTTCAGGACAGAATAATCCCTTGCCATTTGAGAAACTGCAGTAGTCCACCTGAAACTTTCAGGTTATATAGTGTTTCACGTTAGTCATGTAAATGATAATGTATGTGTATATCAAGTTGTGTTTTTATCCGCTTTAAGTAGGCTGGAGGAATTTGAAGTCCTGTCTCATTAAATATTTGAGCACTCTTCCCTGCCTCAGTTTCATGTTGCTTTTAGTTTTTCAGCCTGAACAATAAAAGTCTTCATGGCAGCTAGCTGGCCTTCAATGAGCTCCTCTGTGTCTGTAGCTTCTTTCTCTGCTGGGTCCAAATATAACAGGTCTCTTTTTCTCCCAATATGACCTATTTATCCTCCACCTATTACTAACAGAGTGTAAACGTGGAGATATAAACTGTGGCTTTCTGTGGTACACAAGTTGTTTTTACAGCTCTTTCTTCTTTTACAAGTTGTTATTTAACTGGTTCTCGTGGTACACACGGGACCGTCCTTAGGATTTATGGGGCCCTATGAAGTATTATTAAACTGGTCCCCCTATGCCTGATGGCAGCCCGGGCTTGCATGTGTATTTTAGATAAGGGTGGTCTTTTGAAGGATTTATTTTACAAAACTGTATGTCTGAAGATCCAAGCATTTAAGGCTAAAGATGAATACTCAGACTGTGCATCTAAAAATCTATGCAAGGATTTTTTAGGCATGTGATTTTATAATCTTCAGCAACACACAAATGAAATATTTTAAAAGCAAATTTTAAACTAAGGTCCTGTAGACTAACATGTTCTGAGTAAATATCACAGAAATGCACAACTGTTTTTGTCAGTAAATTCAGAAACTGACAGTATATACCTGGGGGTTGGCAAATGCCTGTTAAAAGGCTTCATTATCACTTGAATGGATCTTTAACAGTTTCAGTGTTGGGCTAATAGATCTGGCAGGCTGGAAGGCTTTTTCACTTTTAAGTACTTGATCTGCTCCAGAGGAAGACTCACCAGACTGCAGCAGCCAGCTTTGGTGGGAGGGACAGAACAGGGATAGGAAAAGGCAGGAGGGTGGACACTAAGACCCAGGGGTGCCTCAAATTTTCAGGTGCCCTATGCCCCCACGTTTGCTGCATATGCCGAAGGATGGCCCTGGGTACACTGAAATGTTATTAATCAGTGCAGAGTACCATTTAATATTTAAAAATATGTTAAAATTATTAATCATTTTCTGTAATGGAGTCATATACATTAAAGAGGTTTATCCCCATTAATAAGGGTTTTAAAACCTTTAATTTTAAAAATATTGTACAGTGTGTACTACTCTCATACAGGTCATCATTCGGGGTTTTTTTTTAATAAACTGACTTTCTCATATCAGGGATTTGTGGATATGGACTTCACAGTAACTAATTAGGATAAATTGTGACTCTAATATACTCAGGAGCTATTAGGCTTTTCCTTTTAGTATCCTGAAGGCAAGCCATGCACACACAAATCTGGAGCCACATTCTTGGCTGGTATAAATGTGTGTAGCTCCACTGAATCCAATGAGGCTATGTCAATTTGCATCAGCTGAGGATAGGACCCAGGATGTATAGTAACAGGGAAGGGACTGATCCAGTATGATGAAAACATTAGGAGAGACTATTTAGGAATTGTGTTCTGCCCTGGAAAGTGAGGGCAATGCTTCCTCAAATTATTTGGTTGTTACTTTCTGGCTCATCAGTGCAAGGCTCTCCAATGAACTTCACCCAGCTCCTCCCCACTACAAGGAAGTTCTTGTGAGGAGAGCTGGCTGAACATTTTCTGACAAAAGTAAATTGAATTGGAAAATGCTGATTCGCTGGAGCAAAATGTTTCACCAAATCTATTGCAGATTCGACAAAACCTTTTACCAGAACATAGTCCCTGGTGTTCCAAGGTCAACAGCTCTGCAACAGAGAGCCTGCCAGCCTCCAGAGTCCCAGCTGAAGCTGGGTCTCTATGGGCTGATAGCCTCTCCCATTCCATGGCAGGGAGCCTGCTACACCTGTGAGCCCCGGATGGAGTTCTCAGGGTTACCAGACTTCCCACTTGGGCAGGGGCTCTCAGAGTTTCCACTGTCCCTGCTGAATCGGAACAAAAGCAAATTCAGAAATACTGAAATGTTTCCTGAACCGAACCCCTGAGTTTTGGCCAGCTCTACCTGTGAGGATGCTGGTGAAGAAAGAATAAAGAAGGAAATAGTTGTTTTTTTCCCTTTGATTCCTAACACCACAAACCCCAACACCAGCCTCCAGTTTGAAAAGTATATTTATTAAAGAGCCTAGACCAGTGTTCATAGGCAACAATTTGACATTCAAATATCTGTCTTGCAGTCTTGAGCTTCTGGGACACACAGGTGGGAAGTTCAGCATGACAGAGGGCCTCTGAGGGGTAAAAACTGGGGAATCCTCAGAGCTCTAAAACAGGGCTTGGAAGACTTCTGGGTGGGGGGGAGGAAACAGAAGGTGTGTGAGGGATTTCATACTCTGTATATGCAAAACTGCTCTACAAAACCACGTGTTAGATAATAGTAGTGCAGGGACCACACAGGGCAATTTGGCAGCTGGTATGTTTTCAGCAGCAGAACCCCAGAAAATATACACATTAGAAACAAACTTTCCAGCAGGTATTGATATAATCAGAGGCTGAGAGCTCAAAGTGCTCTTTCTGTTAAATCTTAAGTACAAAAATACTGCTTACCAGTGAAATATCTGGTACATCAGCTGTGCATCACCTTGTGATATCATACCATACAACTCTCAGAAAACACACTGGACTCTACATTCACCAGTTAGTGCTGGATAAAGGGGAAAGATGGCCCAGGGTGATAGCCTAGCACTGGGGAGACCCAGTCCAATTCCTTTCACCACCAGAGTTCTTGTGTGCCTCAGTTCCCAGGGGTTCTGTGAAGATAAATACACTAAAACATTGCAAAATGCTCAAATACTATGGTAATGGGGGCTACGTAATGACCCTAAGGTATTGAGTCAATAGAAACAAGGGTATATTTCCAAGGGCTAGCAGTAGGCCAAACCTGAAAGATTTCCTTGGATATTGGGGGACAAAAAGAAAGACAGCAAGGGGAAGTCATGTGTTCCTCTAATAAATCACATTCATTAGAGATTAATCCCACCTTTTTGTTTACTAGAAGAGAAGTTCATTACAAAAACATATTAAAATGAAAATATAAGAAAATACATGTTGTGTTACCATTGATCTTTATGAAGGCAGCACTAGTTTAGACTTTAAAAATGTAGTTGCATCTGCTTCTAATTATTAACTTTTTAAATGGTATTAACATTAATCAGGTGGCTGCTTTTTTTTAAAAAAGATGAGCACCGCATTGTAAAATTTATAGCTGCAGAAGATCTGAGGTCAAAGAACTGAAGTTTATGAGATTGTCTTTAATATCCCCATGTATTTGTAGTTAGCATATTTATGAGCTTACATCTCATCAGCACTAAGCCATGAAAAGACACAAACAAAGAAAATAAATAGCTAGAAATGATGAGGAAAGGCTATTACATTAGAAAAGAACCCTTTAGAGGAGAGAGAGCACAGAAAGAGGATAAAACACAGTCATAACATGATATTGAAAAGTACCTCTGTGCATAAAATATTGTCAGCAAAAGTAAAAATATCAGCAACAAAATAGTGTAGTTGTAGCTATGTCGGTCCCAGGATATTAGAGAGACAAGGTGGGTAAGGTAATATCTTTTATTGGACCCACTTCTCTTGGTGAGAGAGCAGTAGCGGCGCCAGCTCTTCCGGCACCCTAGGCGGCGGAAGGTCCCGCCCCCAAAATTGAATGGATGGCCGGGGTGCCGGCGCCCCAAAATAGCAGCACCCTAGGCGACCGCCTAGGTCGCCTAATAGGTTGCGCCGGCCCTGTGAGAGAGACAAGCTTTCTAGCTACACAGAGCTCTTCTTCAGGTCTAGAAAGGTACTCTGAGCATCACAGCTAAATACAAGACGGAACACATTGTTTAGCATAAATAGTTAGCATATATTTTAAGAGACCATTGAAGGTAGACTGGCCCATTAACGCCTCTTCAGTCATAGGACTGAAAGTGGGGGCTAGTGGGTTACAGGTTGTTGTAATAAACCATAAATCCAATGTTTGTCCAGTCCATGATTTTTAGTGTCCAGCAGAGTTATGAATTTAAGCTCTGAGGCTCATCTTTTTAAAGTGTTGTGTGCAGATTTCCTTTGAGGATGAGGACTGATAGGTCAGCCATGGAGTGATTGCTTTGTGAAAATAAAATATATTAATAGTAATAATATCAATAAAAAGATATTATCTCATCTTCTTTGTCTCAGCAACAAAATAAAACACTTTAAGAGCTCAACAGACTTTCCCTTACACAAAAGGTATCTTATATACCTTTTCAAAAATAGAGGGGATGCACAACAACATGGATGATCATTATCTAAAGAGTGGAAATTTAGTATATATACTAGTATGCAATTTAATCTATATGCACATACATATTACACTCACATTAGTAAATTACTACATCCAAGAATCTAAGCTGACTATAACACATAATTTAACTGCTGATATAGTAAGTTGGCCAGATCCCCATTAAGGCCCCTGTCCAGCAAAACAATTAAACACATGCTTAACTTTTAACAGGTGGATAGTCCCACTAAAGCAGGGGTTCCTAAACTTGGTTTGCGGTTTGTTCATGGTAAGCTCCTGGCGGGCTGCGAGACACTTTGTTTACCTGAGTGTCCACAGGTATGGCTGCTCGCAGCTCCCAGTGGCCATGGTTTGCCGTTCCCGGCCAATGGGAGCTGCGGGAAGTGGCGTGAGAATACTCAAATTGCAATTTAGCCAGAATATGGAGGTGAATATCTTTACACTTTAGAAAAGTGACAAAGGTTCTTTAGCTACCATAAGTGGTTGGGTTTACATTTTACCAGATTTCAGTTTATGGGATATTTGTCCATCTCTGAATTTTCAACCTTATCTGTTGTTGGGTTTAGAATTTTCCTGACTGGACAGATACTGGGCTCGATTGTCTTCTTACTTCCAGTAGTTTTACATCATTGACTACCTATGGTGTTACTCATGAGCATGTGACTTATGAGGAGAGGCTGAGGGAACTGGGATTGTTTAGTCTGCAGAAGAGAAGAATGAGGGGGGATTTGATAGCTGCTTTCAACTACCTGAAAGGGGGTTCCAAAGAGGAAGGATCTAGACTGTTCTCAGTGGTACCAGATGACAGAACAAGGAGTAATTGTCTCAAGTTGCAGTGAGGGAGGTTTAGGTTGGATATTAGGAAAAACTTTTTCACTAGGTGAAGCACTGGAATGGGTTACCTAAGGAGCTGGTGGAATCTCCTTCCTTAGAGGTTTTTAAGGTCAGGCTTGGCAAAGCCCTGGCTGGGATGATTTAGTTGGGGATTGGTCCTGCTTTGAGCAGGGGGTTGGACTAGATGACCTCCTAAGGCTCCTAAGGTCCCTTCCAACCATGATATTCTATGATTCTATAAGGTAAAGTAGTGTAAATGAGAACAACATCAGGTCTACTGACTTCCCCCCTTTCCAGTCTTCAAATAATATATTTTTTAAAATTACAACTGTTTCCTAACTAACCAAGAATTAGAAAACAGGAATCACATCTTCAAAAGGAAGGGTGTTCACTTCAGTTGACCAAGATACTATCTTGAATTTCAGTGGTCTGTGATCAGCTATTCACTTTGGCCGCTAGATATTTTCTTCTGCTTTTCTTTTTTATTCTCTTGGTAGTTGCAGAACTGTAACTGGCTATTCACAAAGCTAAGCAATTCCTTTCAAAAGTCATTCCAGGTATCATTCCCTTTCATACTAGGTTATGGCAACTGTACTGAATCTGGGAAATGCAAACCCTATATTCTCATCAATTCTGAAGAATGATTACTGCTACTCTGAAGTTGATTTAATTTATAAAATACAGTTATAAAATATACATAGATGTATATTTCAGAAGGGAAATAGGTTTGAAGAGATATGCACATTTTAGAAAGGTTTTCAAAGATGCTATTCAGGATTCATCACTGCAGAGCTGTGACTATCCTACTTGCAAAGATAAAATTAATTTAAGTGGTGTTACAAAGGACCTGAAGTGAGGAGGGTTCCCCCCCCCCCCAGTATAATGTCATGACATGGAGGATGAGAAAATTAATTAAGATAAAATAATAACAATCCAATCATTCAGCCAAATTCCAAAAGTTTTATGAATCAGAACCTTAGAAAAGTAAAACATCTTTTTTTTCTTTTTGATTTTTGCAAAAACCAAACTGAGGAAGCACCTGAATATCAGAACAATAACTATTCTAAAGATATCCCCCCTGACCTGGTTGAAACCAGCAAGTATTAAAAATCTCCTTAAAATGTCCATACTCATGAGATTTGTAGCCTGATTTCAGAACCAAAATGGATCAGGCAGATTTCTTTAAACTTCAGAGGAGCACTGAAACTTATCAAAAAGGACCCAATAGTAACATCTATGTAGGTAAGTGGAAGGCAGTAGTCACCATCAGCTTTTAAACAGAAGGGATATACTGTTGGCATTCAACCTATACTATGCAGCTACTTGGGGCCTGGCCTATATATTCAGGAGCTCTTCCTGCATGCATTTGACCCACTAGTCAGAGACACAGGCCCAATTATAGATGGGGAGGAAGCTGTTTAGAACCACTTATGCAAAGCTTGCCACTGAGCTCTCCTGCTGCATTGTTCTTTTCTACAATGCTGATGCTACTCTTCTTTATCCTATATGCAGCAATGACTGGGAAAGAAGCCAGGGCAGCAGGTCCAGCAGTGTTCCTTGGAGTAGGACCAACAGGAAATTTTTAGAGATAACAATATAACTGTATGAGCGCATATACTGAGGCAAAAGCTTGAGAGTTAGTAGGCATGGTTTATTTTTTATTTTTTTTACAGTGATGCTTAACACTGTGGACATGTAACTCTCAGCAGTACACTTTGTTTCTTATAGGCACCGGCAAACATCAGCAAGCTAGTGTAGGTGTCTGCATATTTATCTTATAAATGTCACTAGCAAAGCAGTAGACTGGACTATTTTTTTTATCTTTACTGAGGAAAAATTTTGAAAATAGCCAGCTATTCTTGCCATTTAAATGTCTGCACATAAAATCTTTACTCTCATACACATCATTTTTGTCATTCAAATACAGATACCAAACTTATTTGTGGGCCCTCGTTCTTAATGAGACCATAAACAGGCCTTTCTTTTTGTGTCCTGAATTTTGAGGGTGCAGCATATAAAGGCAGGTAGACACCAAAAACTACCTGATTTTCAGATGCAACCAGTTTATTATGGAGGGCAGTTTGTAAAAATATCCATATCATCCAGGCTTCAGTTTAACTCTTTCATCAGCTGTTATAAAGCAAATGCAACATGTAATTATAATTGCATTACTAAAACTATGTCCTGATCCTCCACCTAAGGTGTGCTGACTGGCATCTATAGGGCTCCATGCAGGAATAATGTGCAGTGATCTGGATGATGACTGGGATCTATGATATCCCTAATGAATGTTTTTTATCAAAGTAAAATCTTGTTAATAAAATATACTGTAACCCACATGCTGGTACTGCAGCCATTAATGTTTTTAGTCCAATGTGTGGAGAGAAGCAGTGAGGAGAAGATGTGGATTGATGCTGAATCCTGTGTCACTGCATATGTGCAGGGCAGGGTACTTAGTTAGAAGGCCCAGAAGCATTTAGAGGAGGATATGTGGTAATTTCTGGGCATGCATCTTAACTGCATAGACGGTTTCCATTAAGGACAAGCATTCTAGCAGGTTCCATGCACCCACTATGTGAGAGCGGGGACTCGAACCCCAACAAGAGCTAAGTCAATTGGAGGTCATTGGAGAAAAGGTTACAAATAAGGGGAATTGGAGACAGACTTGGGGAGTCAGCAGCTCAACAATGCTGTTCTAAGATGTGTCTGCTGCATCCCAGAGCTTGTGCCACTTTGTATGTAGACTACAGACTCCCTATTTTGCTGGAAGATGAAGAGATGGCCAACTACTGATTTCATAACTGGAATTTTTTCTAGCGGTAAGGCTCTATGGACTGCTTTTCTAAACAAATTCTGAAGGGAATAAATAGGCACTGTAGGGCTGCCAATCTCCTCTGGCCCTGAAAAGTCCAGGTGACAAACATGCACTTTTGATGCCACATTACAAACACTGAGAATTCATCTCTGTGAAAAAATCAGAGAGATTGTGTGTGTGTTTGTGTGTGTAAGTACTAGGGTATTCCTTGCAGTAAAATTTATATAACAGCAACAAAGTGGGGACATACCACTAGTTAGTGCAAAAGCATTGTTTAAGAAAAGTGTTCACGGGTATTCAAAATGCTAGTTGCAGATGTTTATGTATATTAAATTTTATTCTATAAGAAATCGTATGGCCTGGTCTCTCAGCCATTTAACTCTGTGTAATACTTTTTTTAAAAAAAAAAAAAAAAAAAGTTCTGAATAGTCTGAGCTCTGGCCTGTGCTTTAGCAGAGAGATGGGTTGAGGTGTACAAATAAGGGAGTGTCTTAATTATACATAATATCCCTTAATACCCCCCAACCCATTATAATACTGTGCCTTATACCCTTTATCTCCCCTACCTCAAAGCAAAAGTGGCAGCCACTGGGTTTGACCCTGGCTTCCTGCTTTTCACCCATCGAGTGAGTACCAGCAGAAAAAAAGGGTATGAACCATGATGAGTTGAACTGAAGGAGGGAGGGTCAGGTTTCAGGAAGGACATGGTTGGGTATGATACTAGGCCTTTGAAATAGAGTTGGGGGAAAATTTTAGTTTGGGGAGAGTGGAGGGGAAAGAAAAAAAAACAGACTTGTGTTGACCAAATCATGTCTCAATTTTGTGTCAATAGTAGTGACTTGTTTCAGTCAAAAGTTGTCAGAAATTTAAATGTAACCCCTTTGGGGTTTAGAGAGCATGGCCCCTTTAAATCTTTTTCCTGGGGGGCGAAAGTGCTGTTGGGGTGGGGGGAGCAGGGAGAGAGGGAAGAACCACAGTATGTTTATGTCTGAAGCTCCAGACAAAAGGGCTGCAGCAAGCAGGCTCTCACATAGTGAAGGAGCCAAGAAGCTGCCTGAAGCCTGTGGGGGACCGAGTGCTGACTGGGGACAGGAGCCAGGAGGAGCACTGTGCCAGGGAGGAATCGCCCAGGAAGAAAAAAACAGAGCTGGATCCAGTATCACTGCTGCTCAGAGCTGCATGGGGTCATGAGTACTGGGTCTTGTGACTGCACTGGGAATAAGGAGAGAGGCTGTTAGCTAGTTAAGTGGGGAGATGGTCACTCTGTGTGGGTTTGCAGAGAGTGGCAGAAAAGGGCACCAGGGGGCTTGTTGGGAAAAGTTTACTGGCCCCAAAGATGACCAGGAACACCCAGACTCACCATAGGAATGGAACTATGCTCATGACTCCTGAACTCTGAGTGCATACACGCTGCTCGGTGTCTGCCCTTTCAGACTGTGGTACCACAAGTCCTGTGGGGCCTTGAGTTGAATGCAACTCTGTTTAATCATTCCCCCTATATTTCCCCCTGTTTTTCTCCTTTCATCCCTCTGTAAATAAATATTTCCCTTTCCTATATTCATTGTACTTTTCTGGTATGTGTGTGTTCACTCTGGGAGGTTTAAAATAGATGCCCCTGGGGTGGAAGGACTTTCCGTGCTGCATTCCTGCATGCGCCTTGTGCCTGCATGAGGGCGCTAAAGTTACATCTTGGCCACGAGGGCACTAAAGTTACATAAAAGATTGTTTATTTTGACATTTCCAAAATGAAACATTTTGATTTTTCACAGGGAGACTTTTAGGCACCATGCACAAAGTAATTATGTGTGGGGTGGAGGGGAAGGGTTATTGTTTACCTTATACTGAATATCCCAGTAATTAGGACTCTCATTTAGGGCATAGAAGACCTAGGTTCAAATACCTTCTCTAGAACAGGGACTTTCACCCAGATTTTCTATATCTCAGCTGAGAGTCCCAACCACCAAGTTATTAGTTATTCCAGGGTAGTTCTCTGTCAATTTCTCCTGTTGAGGCTGTTGCACTTTGTATAAATAAATAAATATCAATTGGAGCAGGGATTGAAACTTAGGTGTTCCCCCTCCCCGCCCCCCAGTAATGTATGCCTTAACCAGGAAGCTACAGAATCATTCTCACTCTCTGCTCCAATGAATGTTTAAGTATGTTATGCAAAGTGTAACATCTCCAAAAAGGAGATCTTAATAGTCGTTCTCCCCAGAATAGACTGGTGGTTAGGGCCCTCACCTGGCTTATAGGAGACCTGGTTTTAAGTCCCTACTCTAGAAACAGGATTTGAACCATGGTCTCCTACATCTTATGGGCATGTCCTCCTAACAAGTAAGCCTAGTGCTAGTATCATCACCTCTGTTTTCTGAATGATGTCAAAGGCCCCTGGTAAATTTAGACCAGGGGTCGGCAACCTGTGTCACGTGGCTCGCCAGAAAGCCAGCACATCCCTCAGCCCGCGCTGCTTCCTGCAGCCCCCATTGGCCTGGGACGGCGAACCGCAGCCAGTGGGAGCCACGATCGGCCGAACCTGCCGATGCGGCAGGTAAACAAACTGTCCCGGCCCACCAGGGTGCTTACGCTGGTGAGCCGCGTGCCAGAGGTTGCCGACCCCTGATCTAGACTTTCATTTCATTTTATTTTACTTTAAAAAGAGCCTGAAATCAAAACACAACATTTCATTTGACACAAGTGGCAGCTGCTGTCTCTAACTCTAGTCTCTGCATACTCAGTAAAGATCTCTTCCTGTTATTCTATCTACTGCTAATGAAACTCACAAGTGAGATGTGGGTACTCTTCCCTAGTGGTCAGAGCAGGAGTCAGACTGGATCAGATACCAGAAGGTCAGAGTCTGAGACAAGCCAGAGGGCAAAACCAGGAGTCAGCTGCTGGGAGTCAGGCAGGGTCAGGTTACCAGGGGGCCAGTAGGAGCAGGTATTGCTGGGGAATCAATCCTAATCTGGGAGAACCCAATTGCACAGACCACTTCCTGTTCCTGTGTTTAGTTTAAATAGAAACTGGGAACCAATCAGGACCCCAGCATTCTGCCAGTCAGATCCCAGGACTGGTATCCTCTGTTGGAACTCAGATTCTATTCTGACAACTACTAGAAGGTCAGTGGATGGCAGGTTGGAACTTACTAGAGCTGAAGAGCCATATAGGCCAGTATTCAAGATGCCCAGTCCCTAACAGAAACACACCAGGGGCCCGATCCTCCACTGGCCTTGCATTGGTGGAGGATCAGCTCTTCACACATTCCACACCACCCCCACCCCCATCCCCAATACAACTACTTCTTCCTCTTACACTTGCACAGGAGGCAACCTCCACTAACAGACAGTTCCTCTACACAAAGGAAATTCTCCATAGGCTCTCTGGATGCTTTAAGACCAAGTGGCCTTAGGAGACTGAAAAATCCATCCCTTAGTTTCCATCTGCATTCAACTGACTAGCCGACCTTTAGTCTAGAACAGGGGTAGGCAACCTATGGCATGCGTGCCAAAGGCGGCACGTGAATTGATTTTCAGTGGCACTCACACTGCCCGGGTCCTGGCCACCGGTCCCGGGACCTATGCTGCCGGCCTGGGGTACTGTCTGCCGGCCCTCTGCCAGCCGGGATTCCATCCGCCTGCCCCGCTCAGCCTGCTGCCAGCCCCGGGTCACGGCCACCGGTCCCGGGGGCTCCGCTGCCAGCCTGGGGTACTGGCCCCCTGCCAGCCGGGGTTCTGGCCGCCGTCCCCTGTTGCCGGGCCCAGGTCCCGGCCACCCGTCTGGGGGGCTCTGCTGCCAGCCTGGGATTCCGTCCGCTGTCCCTGCTCAGCCCGCTGCTGGCCCCGGGTCCCAGCCACTGGTCTGGGGGGCTCCGCTGCTGGCCTGGGGTACCGGCTGCCGGCCCCCTGCCAGCCGTGGTTCCGGCCTCCGGCCCTGCTCAGCCTGCTGCTGGCCCCGGGTCCCAGCCACCGGACCAGGGGGGCTCCGCAGCCACCCCCAGCTGTGGCCCTCTGGCCCCAGCCTAGGGCAGTGAGGGGTGCAGACAGGGCCAAGAGGGGGCACAGCTCAGCATGGATCGCATGGATTCTTATTACTGGCATGCAAAACCTTAAATTAGAGTGAATAAATGAAGATTCGGCATACCACTTCTGAAAGGTTGCTGACCCCTGGCCTAGAAATAGGGGATATGTGTTTTGATATATGGTAAGAAAAATAAACACAGGAAACAGTACTGTACATGATACTAACAGAATTTCTCTGTGCTTGTAACTGGAATGATAACTGCCACTCATACAGGGACACTGTAATTCTCATAACAGTATATATATTCCCCTTACTAAGTATAATATTCGAACTGTCATTTATAGCAGAAACTATGCCAAAGGAGCATGTTAGAAATACATCATCACTGGACTGCCGTAGATCACTTCTGCAGTTTCTCTCATCAATGTTAACTTTTCATCTTATTTTTAAACACCGCCAATATTTATTTATTTGTTTGTTTGTTTGTTTGAGTAGTAGTAGCATTCATGACGTCACACATGCAATAATTTTCTCTTCAAGACAGCATAATTTTTAGCTGTAAAACTTCAACGAAGTCACCAGGATATACATTCCTTGTAACAAGTTCCCCAAAAGCCCTAAGTCAGAAGCTGCTTTTGCATCATGTACACTGAAGAATGTTTTTGAAAAGGTTTAAAAGGAAACAGAATAATGCATTTAAGAGGTTTCTAACAAGTGTTCACAATGTGTTCTTCACAATAATTTCTTCTGCTGAGCTTCAGGCATCAAAGGGAAGATTGCTACAATGTCTCCTACAGTACATTTAATCAAGCAATATAGTTTTTAAATAAGATGCATCTAAGAATACATTATGCAGTAACTTAAAAAGGAAATATGGCTACTTCTCAACATTCTGTCAATAATTGTTTCATTGTTGTATCAAATAGTTATGAACTATTCAAAATTGTTAAAACAATTATTTATTTTTCATATTTGGGTGATTTTAATTTTTCACTTTAAAAAAAAAAAATTATTTTTCTTTTGCCTATGATTTACATTATACTCTAAATAAGGTTATATACAGTCTGATGTACTGTTACATTGTACGGAGAAATTTTGGCAAACCAGTAAAGTGCCTGAAACCACTATTGCTTATTGCTAAAAGCAGCCATGTCAGCAGGCTATAAATTGGCCATGCAGCAGCCTTAGCTTAACCAAGGCAGGAGGGGAGGGGGTATTGGGTGCCACAGAAAGGGCAACTTGATCCCACGTCCATCCTGATTTGTTTTGAAATTGCTGATACATGCATTTTAAGAGCTTCAAGGCGTGCAAACTCTGAAGAAAAACACACATGGTTAATCGATGACCAGAAGGAAACCTCTTGCTTGACATTTGAAACTGCTTGCTTAACAAGTTTTCTTTAAGTGACATGTCATTGTATTACTAATGTATAAATTAGGGGGGAAAGTTTGAATTAGTTGGACTCTTCCGGAGGGTATCTTCAGAGACTCTCCCTCTGGACACATCTTGTGGTCCCCACCAGCAGACTGAAGATTTGGACACTGGAAGGCTGCCGCTGTGCCACTCGAGAGCCACACTCAGCTTTGGTAATTATCAAGGGTTGGGGGTGTTTTACTAACCTGTTGCGGACGTGTGTAAGTGCTTGAGACTAAGTAAAGTTTAGCTTTAAGTGAAAGCACTCTTGTGTTGCCCTGTGTGTGCCAGCCATCTATCGGTCGGACGGCCGTGTCTCCCCTGATTTATTTCCTGACACCACCTTGCACAGAGTAAAAGTTACCAAGAGCTGTGGGTTGAAAGAACCCCGGGTAACAACATTACCATTGTAACTTTTAGAAGTTTTTGAATGAAAATGTATCATCTTTTTGCCTGTATGTCATTTAAACATAAGGATAAAAAAAAATGTACGTCTGAGTTTCTCTATGAAAGTCTAAAGTGTTGTTTCTTCTTCACATCTGTAGTTTTGTGGGTAGCTGCTTGATAGCAGTTTGGTAGCCAGACTTTTTTTCTTTTTTTTAAATCAAGTCTGAATACACCCAAATTGCCAAATGCGAAAAAAATTATACACACATCTTTATTCATATGAGCAGTCCAACTGTGAAACTGCTCACACAAGTGATGTTAAGCATGTGTGCAAGTGTCTGCAGGATCAGGACCATAGCTTATAAAGTTGATAAAGTACTTTGGGATTCAGAAGAATGAAAAGTATTAATTATATGAAAAAGGGCCAGATTGTATCCAGGCCCTACATAGCTATGCAGGGGCAATCACACGTTCTGAGGGTAAATGTGTAAGTGGTGAGCTCCAATGAAAGCTGAGGGATACTGTGATTTCCATGGTGAATACAAGCTCCCTGAATGGCACACCTGCATCTCATCAGTGTCAATTGACAGTCTCCCTTATAGCTTCTTTTTGAAAGTGACTTCCCGCTGCTAGTGAGACAATTCTGTTTGCTCCAAGCGTCTGACCTAATTGCACAAGTAGTCATGGAAGCATCAATGACACCTGTAACTCTGCCCTCTGCCCTTCCTGAGTAGTTAAAGACGCCCAATCATAGTAATTAAACTTTTCACAATACATCCAATTAGGCTCTAGGTATATATGCAGTGAACCCTTTCTGAGGTGTGAACTTTCTGGGCATAGAAAAATAAAAGCAATTGTGTATGTTCTGTACTGCATAGAATTCTCGGTCAAATCAAAATGAATTTCCTCTCAAATAAAGAAATTCTTCTCAATGAGGCCTACTTCCATGACAAATTCAACCTTCCAAATTCTAGCAAATTGTTCTGATTATAGTGCTGGTCAAAGAAGTGTTGTAAAAAAAAAAAAAAGCTCACAACAACTTACAATGGGAAAGGGCTATATTTTTAATTTATTGTACTGTCTCCGAGCTCAGAAACGGATGAACTACTTTTCTCCAAGCTATCAAAGAAAATCCACATTGGCCTTGAGACCAAATGCCTGAGCCCCAGGTCAGGCCAAATAGTCCTCAGCCCAGTTTCCAGAGAAGGTGGGGAAAAACATCTTCCCACTTCCTTGATCCTGGAATCAGTGTGGGAGCCAAAAAATCCCCTTAAACTCTGTAGTCTGAAGCATAGCACAGTCTCGTATAAACTGCTCCACCACCACTGCCAGGGATCACTAGTGTGCATCACACTGTGGCTCTGCCCCTTGGGTACACCAACAGATGGTCCCTATAACAAGTGAGGGAGAAAAAGGGTGGACACCAAGGTGCTATGGGGCTAAGTCGACCTAAGTTATGCAACTTCAGCTGGAATCGACATACCTTAGGTCGACATATTGTGGTCGACAGGAGAAACTCTCCCGTCAACTTACCTTATGCTTCTTGTTCTGGTGGAGTACCGGAGTCGATGGGAGAGCAATTGATGGTCGATTTAGTGGGTATTCACTAGACCTGCTAAACCGACCCCTGGTGGATCGATCGTTGTGTGTCGATCCCCCAGTAAGTGGAGACAAGCCTCAAGTCACATCACCCCAAGATTCTCCCTACATTGGGGGAATCATCAGTTGCCCTCTTAGGAAAGCACTATATTCCCTTTGAATTGCTGGAGCAGTACTAAAGGGACATGCCTAGAGATCAGAATCTGGCCCCAAGAATGGAAAATTCCACAATGTAGTTCAAAAGTTGAATGCAATTCAGATAGAAAATTATAATGAAATCTTCATGTAGCATGAACTGTGCCTATCACCCTAGCTATAGTGTAATGCTATTTACAAATTGTGTTAAAATAATTTGGCAGTATATAGAGTTAGGACATATGAAATCAGAGCAAAGCTGTTCAAAAAGAACTACTTAGAAGCATTACAATATGTCTGATAATATACAGTAGGATGCTAGACCCTAAAAAGTTCTCTTTTTAATATGTATACTTGACTTTATTAGTTACAATAGGAGTTATGCACATGTATCAAGGGTATAGTGGAAAACTGACATAGTTCAGTTTGACACTTAAACTGTCCAGATATGGATATTAAATGCATCTTTTTCTCATAGGCTCATAGACTTTAAGGTCAGAAGGGACCATTGTGATCATCGAATCTGACCTCCTGCACATTGCAGGCCACAGAATCTCACCCACTCATTGCTGTAATAGACCCCTAACCTCTGGCTGAGTGACTGAAGTCCTCAGATCATGGTTTAAAGACTTCAAGTACAAGGAATTGACCATTTACACTAGTTTAAACCTGCAAGTGACCCATTCCCCATGCTGCAGAGGAAAATGAAAAAACCCCAGGTTCTCTGCCAATCTGACCTGTGGAAAAATTCCTTCTTGACCCCAAATATGGCAATCAGTTATACCCTGAGGATATGGGCAAGATTCACTAGGCAGATACCTGGGAAAGAATTATCTGTAGTAACTCAGAGCCCTCCCCAACTAGCGTCCTGTCTCCAGCAGTTGGGGATTTTTGCTACTGGCAGTTGCTGATGGGCCACATGTCATTGTAGGCAGTCCAATCATACCATACCATCCATAAACCTATTAAGCTCAGTCTTTAAGTCAGATAGGTTTTTAGCCCCCACTCTTCCCCTTGGAATGCTGTTCAGGAACTTCACTCCTCTGTTGGTTAGAAACCTTTGCCTAATTTCGAGTCTAAACTCATCACAAAACTTGTTTTTAAATGTTTTAACAGCAGAAATAAACTGCACAGTAAAGCTGATTCTCCCTCCTCTCTCCCAAAAAATTAGGTTCCTGGCCTCAACAGGAAGCAAGAAGCATCAACCCACCATGAAATTTTCCGGTGGATGCACATTGATTGGACATTTTTTCCAAGAGAACACCTCCCATCCATCACCTAATTTATCTTCTTTAAATCACAAATGTGGAAGGAATGAAAATAGTATGGTGATGGGAATGTACAAAAACAGGAGAAATATTAGAAAGACAGAAAAGTTCATGGCCCCTCAAAGCACATTACTTATATATTTTATTTCTCAGAGTGGGATCTAATTATTCCTTGAATGATCCTGACATTTCTAACTCAACTTGTGCTAGGCACTTCTGCATATTTATTATTCTTCAGGTGAAAAAGTACTTCTTAAAGTCTATTCTGAATTTATTTATTTCATTTCCACTTAGGTGCACCAATCCTGTCATCTGAAATCAGCTAGAAATAGTTACTTGGACTGCTATTATCCACTCCATTTAACACTGTTGGTATTTTAATGTGGTCTCACTCTTTTTTAAACCATATTCTTTTTTTAAGAGTATACAGAGTTCATTTTTTACAATCTTTACCATTTGTAATGAATTAATTAATGTTACTGTGGTATTCCTATTTACCAATAGAGAATACCGTGACTACTATATACTGTGCAAGAGGTAAAAGCTGTAGTGATTTTGTGGCAAACACTGTATATATAGTTAATTGTAGAAATGATTAACAGCTTACAAGGAATTCAAGGCACCCCTAATAAAAGGGGGCAGTGAAAAAGTTTTTGTTAGCGTGTTGGAAGGAAGATTTTTCCCTCCATTATGGCTCGTGGTATACTAATCATGAATATCAGACTCCCAATATAAATCACTTTGGAGATAAAAGCTGTACTTTTAAATACTAAAGAAGAGAAGTATTTTAAGCCAAGGCATCTTCTCTTTTTTCTTTTTGTGGTTAGCAGGTCTCCAATATTATGTGGTTCTCAAGGACAAAATGATTGAGCAAATGGGCTGCTGCCTGTAAAGATTAAGAGAAAGAAAGTGGAAAGGCAAAGTCACAGAAGATCTGAAGGAGAATTAAAAGGAGTTGAAGCTCAATTGCTCCCACTGATCTTCCTTTCCCAATGAAAAATAATTAGGTTGTGAAGAGAAGATGAGCTATTCATGGAAGAAGAGTAGGGATAGTTTGGTCAATGCCAGTGGCTTACTAAAACTTGTAAGCAGTTCATGGAAGATGAAATGTCAGCTGTAGCCATCAAAAAGAAGAATTAATAGAGTATATGATAACTCATTTGGACTGGATCAATCCAGGATTAATTGGAAAGGTTTATAGCTACTGAAAGTCTAGGGGTGAAATCTTGGCCCTGCTGAAGTCAATGGGAGTTTTATAGTGGCCAGGATTTGACTCTAGCTTTTTGCTGCCTCTATACCAGTGGTTTTTCAACCTTTTTTTCATTTGCAGACCCCTACAAAATTTAGAATGGAGGTGAAGACCCCTTTGGAAATCTTAGACATAGTCTGCAGACATGCAGGGGTGCATGGCCCACAGGTTGAAAACTTCTGCTTTACACCAACATCATGGCTGGTGAATGGATGCAGAGATTGTTACTGCTGCTAGAAAGAAAAGTAAAAAGATTTAGCACGACTGCATAGGACAGGGATCGGCAACCTTTGGCACACAGACCGCCAGGGTAAGCACCCTGGCGGGCCGGGCCGGTTTGTTTACCTGCCGCTTCTGCAGTGGGAGCCACGATCGGCCGAACCTGCATACGCGGCAGGTAAACAAACCGACCCGACCCGCCAGGGTGCTTACCCTGGCAGTCTGTGTGCCAAAGGTTGCCGATCCCTGGCATAGGACTTGAAATTGTGGATCATCAGCTCTCCACCATCATTAGAGTATTCTTTGATGATTTTTAGATAAATTCAAGAAGAAAATTTTTGTGATAGCATATGTGACTGCATTTTAAAGTCACCTGCATGTCCCTGCTGATCATCTGAGGCAAGAACTAATAATGGTGAAATCCTGTCTCCATCCAAGTCAATGGCAAAAGTCCCATTGACTTCATTAGGACCACAATTTTACCCTCAGTGTTTAGATTTTATAAGCTCAATATGGACTTTATTTGAGATACAGCACTTAAGCCCACTGTTCACATAGACCACCTAAAAAAGATCTAGTCAGCTCTCTGCAAGAGTGATGTTCTGGAAAATTGTTGGCCCTGCATAAAGAGCTGAAGGTACTTAGTTATGCAGAACATAACAAGCTTTTAGACTGTAAACACTTCAGGGCAGTTATAAAGAAGACCAAGTCTTCTTTTATGTTTGAAAAGCACCTAGAAAACTTGATTTTTTTTTTAAATGTGCTGAGTCAATTTCTCCACTTCTAGGAGAGTGGGGAGAGGGGAATTCTCTAGAAATGGGCCAATTCATATCTTGCCTGTTGGACCTTATGACTAATTTGATCACCAAATCACATTATATACCACAGTACTACCGTTGGACACAATACTATGTTAGTTCTGCAACTTTTTTCATCCTCTGGTCCAAGCCATAAGAGAAAGATCCTCTACCATAGAATCATCTCCCTTTCTAATCCCATCATTCTCCAAATGTTTCATTCTGTGAACAACCAGGGGTTGGTGGACCACTCTGGATGCACAGACAACATTTTGAAAATCACTACCAGTTTTATATACCTTTATCAGTTTCTCAGATGCCAGTAAAAGATGCAGCTTTGTTACTTCTACTTCACTTATTCTTTTCATTTTGCATAAGCATAAAGTGGTACGACATCCTCCTGAAATCAAAATCTTCCAAACTACCATAATTCACAGTGATAGAAAACATGGAAAGACAAGGTAAATACAGCTTACTATGAAACTTCTTTAAAAAATTGCTAACAAATTAGGGAAAGAATTTCTTGACCCTACAACTTACATGTTAGAAATTTTTATAGGTGTTTTTTTAATTCTCTTGAAATATATTCAATGATGTAAATAAAAAAGAGGAAACGATTGCAAGAAAAGATTAAAATAGAACCTCTACCATACCACCCTCCCAGTTCTGATTAGAGCAGGACCCATCTAGATGGCAAAGTTAATTTTCTACAGAAGGAAGTAAGCAGTGTATGATGGAACCATATTCCATCAGCATACCCAAGACAGGATTTCTGTTTATTCACAAGTGTGATTTAACTATATTCTGATAGGATAGTGACAAATTCACTAGACGTACATAGATGGAAATACACAAAGACAAGAGTTGATTGTTGCAGATTTTGTATCATGTATTTGAGTGTATATCAAATGCCTGATTCACCACTATCTTGCAAAACTGTGTAGTCGTTTACACTTGAGCAAAGTATGCATAACACCTGTCTGAACAGAAAGGTATCATTTCCCACATACTTGGCATTGGTGTACATAGTACACAAGGTGCAAGGCAGTATACAATCTGGCCCTGAGTAGAAATAGCAGTTGCTGTACATTTTGACAGGGTAAGGACACAAACAGTACACACTGTACAACAAAAGCAAATATATAGTCCCTCCCCAAAATCAAATGCATATTTGTGTGCTCTATCATACTGATTTATTATTATTGTGTGTGTGTGTGTGTGTGGTCGGCTTTTTTGTAGAACTGTCAATTTTAATTTAATTTAATTTGATAACTGGCTCTGTGAATGGGAAGCATTGGAGATGATATGCAGTTTTGTACTGTAGATCATTTTATTATGCTTATGAAAAATAATTAATCATATACAACACTATGCAAAACTTCATAAATAACGTCAGGTAATTTAAAGAGAATGAGTTATTTTGTGTGGATATGGTGTACTCTGGAATATATGAAGCACCAATGTACTTTGCACATTTTGCAAAATTACCATGATGAATTTTCAGTGCAAAATAATGTTAAATGCCACTAGGAGTGGGTACACAGTCAGGTGCAATTCATGAATTCTGGTTTTAATCATGATAACCATCAAATTAAAATGCAAATTAGAACTAGTTTACAAAAACACTTTAATGGGTTTCAAAATACAAAGGTAAAACACAGAAATATTAGCAATGCTGCCAAGCAACATAGATTTCAAGATCTTCAAAGAGAAAATTCAGAAGGGAAAAAAAGCCACTTCTAATGCAATTCTTTTTGTGCATGAAGCTCCCATCATTTTATGTAATTCATCTGAAATCTAAGTGGCAAATGGTTGTGGCAAATGTCAGCTCGTATTCACAGTGTTACAGAGAGTCTTCAGAAGGTATCCTGGGGGCAGGAGAGGGAGAATTTATTTGTAATGATTCAATCTTTTTTTCTGTGTGGTGTGCTTTAGGTTCTATATTCTGTTCTTAATGGTTACTGCCTGAATGGTCTCATTTGGCAAGCTGCACTGAGATGATCATTGGGAAACTTTTGCAACTAACTAATTGCTTAACTCATTAGAAAATGTTAGCTATCTCAGCAACAACAAATTGGATGAATAATCCTATTTTACATCATCTAATTTTATTTTGATCCAGGTTACATAAATAGAGGGCATAAAGGAAAATGATGTGTAATGTATATTCAGTGATAATATAAAACCAGTAATATTTTTTAGTTTCTCTCTGTCAGGGTGCTTCTTCAGCTACCCAGTGTGCCTGGCTGCCTAGTCTGTTTCCATGGTCCCTCAGTAACAAACATACTGAGACTGTTTCCCTTTCTTCACATATAACTTTATTCCTCAGGTCTCCACCAAACTGACCATGACACAGGTATAATGCAGGAAAAAAATTCTACACCCTTTGTCTTCTCTGCACAGCTTTCCCTGCTACTGCCTGTTCCTTCCCATTATATCCTCCCAATTACTGCTAATCATATCATTGGTGCTGCAGTTACCACCCAGGTGTTCATAATCCCCCAACAGAAAGTGTATAATTGCTCACAGCTGAGCCTGCAGCCTTTTCTGGGCTGAAGTAAGGTCAGTGATCAGGGTGCTACAGCTAGCACTCTGTCACAACTCTGATCAATTCAGTGACTGTTGATTGTTTATTTATGTATTCAATCAATTCCTAGATGGATTTAGAAGCAGGACAATCATTTCAAATACAACATTTAGTAACTCACTGGCTTCTATTTGGCTAAAAATAAATGTTTCTTTTATTAAGTTTTTCTTGAACAACTATCTCCCCTCCCCCACTCCCCCCCAAAAAAACCCAAAATTAAATATGCATTACAAACCTCAAAGGAAAACAAAGTTATTAAATGTTTTTAAAATGTTTACATAGGAATTGCCATGATTACTGATTCATACACTACAATCTCTTGTCTCTGATTGTGGCCAATAATACAGGCTTCAGAGAAAGATGCAAGAAACCTCATAATAGGTAATTTTCTATAGGAGACCCCATTGGTTTGTCTTATTTGTCAGCATTGACTTTTGTTTGTTAGTATTTATAAAGCTATATAAGTAACTTCTCTCTATTGTAACATGTGTAGTCTATAACTAACTAATCTTACTGGTCTCAGTTCTCCCACCCTTACATACACATATCCTGTTAAAATCCTGACCCTGTTTAACTCGATAAAGTCTCCTACTGACTTCAGTGTGGCCAGGATTTCACCCATTAAGTACTAATTTAGTACACAAAGGGCCTGATGCTCCATTCCATGATATCTGTAGTAAAGTAGAGTTAACAGGAGTATGAGTAACAGAATCTGGGCAACTATTAGTAATTTCTATAGTAAAATCTCTCTAGTATTGTGCTATTTATAACATATTATAAACATGCAAGTTTTACACAGCTATAATAGACTATTAGTACATTCAATGTATTATCCTAAATAAAACTTAGTAAACTGGAAAGGCTTAGAGTAAATAATATTTATTTTAGTGGACTCTAATGATCTTTCAGGTTTAGTTCTCATGTTTGAGTTTCTGTGCCATGTGTACTTGAAGAACTGCAGTTTCTCTTATACTAATAACTGTGTCTCAGTATGCATACACCATACACTGAGTCACTGACTTAAGCATTACAGAAAAAATCCATAGTTGTCACCAAAGAGAATAATTCTTAAACCACCCAGGCATAAAAAGTCACACTGATCTAAAACAAAGTTAATTGAGTGAAAATCCAATACTTACTTTGTTTGGCTGATTAAAAACATGGCAAGTTTTCACTGATCTGCAATCAGGGGAATGTTTTCATGTTAATGCTAATACAAGACCAACAGTACAAGTAACAGCCTTTGTTTATTTGTCTGGTTACCTGTTAAATGACAGAATGCTTTAATATCCCTCCTAATTGAAAATTTACAATAGCATTTCTATATTACAGGGGATTATATTGTAGTGTAATGCTCAGGAGGACCCAAAACATCTGTAAAGATAGAAAGGGATATGTAAATATGGTCAACTGACCCAAATGGTTATATTATTTGTAACTGTAGACTAGTAAATACAATTTCTGACATGTGCTCTAACCAAGTATTCTCTTCCAATTTCAAATGGAACTTTGTTAGTAGTTGTCTGTCTGGGGACCTATGACTGATTACCTGTTTACAGCATAAATTGAACTAATCATCTTCAAACTGTGTCACTGTCATTGGCTGTAATATTTCTTACATGACAGCTTTGCATTGGAGAAAAGAAAAACATTTATAAGGACTTGTCTGAATTTCTTGTCAGAGTGGATCAATAAGCTAGCAAATAAATTGCTTCAGAGAACAACAGAATCTTGACCTACCTGCAATATATTATGTGGGAGTGTCCAGGGCATTGTGTACTTGGATATGTTAAGGACTAAGGTTAGCTGTGATAGGTATAACTGGGAAGATTCCAGTACCTCTATAATGGACTATTTAGGTATGCATCTGCCATGTCCTTTACCATACCAAAACCATATACTTCTGGAAGCAGCATTTTTAGAAATGATAATGCATGGTTCTTCAGATAAATGGGACCTGATGTAGTGCCCATTGGAGTCCACAGGATCTTCCCTTGGCCTCTGGAGAGTGGTGAACATCACCCTTCATTTAAACCTGTTTTTGATAGAAAATGGAAGAAATCCAGTATGTTAATGTCTCTGAAGTTCCTCCTAACAGGATGCACATTGTTTTCCACAATATAATATGTTTGTTTTTAAGGACAAATTAATGCCACTTCAGAGAACATAAAAGACCAGATCCTCAATTTGTGCAAATGGGAGTAGTTTCATTTCAGTGGAACTATGCCAGCTCAGGATCTAACCCGCAGGCTGCATTTTTTTTAAACACGGCACAGTAGTTAACTTGGGAAGTAAGATTTCTTTTTCTCTCTCTGCTGAACAACTGTTTAGAAGGCCAACTTAGAAAAAACCTTCCACACATACTTCCCAAACAAGCTAAATCTAAATGAAAATAGAAGTTGTTTTTTTATTCATCTTTCAATATCTTATCTATTTTTTTTTGTATAGGCAAGCATTTCAATATTGAACTAGTGAAGTAACATAGGGCCATTTGATGGTGTGATATGTGTTTCATATCTCACATAAAAATGAAAGTTATGACTTTTATTACCAAAAAAAGATTATTTGTGAGAGATGTCTGCGCTGGCATGATGCAATCAAGAAAAATCATACATGAGGGGCCCATTTCTATCACCCTTACATTACATAATACCTTACTCCACACTGAAGTTCCACTGAAATCAGTTGTTTTCTATTTAGAATTCCTTGGCCTTTTGTTGTGTACAAAGCAGAAATTACTCTGTCTCTTACAAATGCCACATGCACTGTTGATGGGTGCAGCATAAGGACCTAAATAAAATAGAATAAATAGAATACGTTTGAGTTCAATGAATTACATGTGACATAAAGTGTAATTCAGTGTAATCAAATATGGCAGAACTGGAGTTGAAGCTGACTGTTTCCACAAAATATATAAGGCATAGAAACAATAGAAACATATCCCAACATCCTATCAGTGTATATTTCCTCAATCTCCATGTACTCAAGTAGAAAAGATACAGGGACTGCAAATTCATACATACATGATATTGGCTGTAGCTCTATGCATTATTGGGTTTACACTACTGAAAAACTTATTGTGTAGCCCTGTAATTCCATACCCCATCTCTTCTCTTTTTATGTTTTATAACCTCACCTGGTGTATCATCTCAAATGTAATTGATAGGCTCTTTAGAATAGGAGCAGGGCATCTGTGAGGTGCCTACAATATTTCAGAGAACTTGGCAATAATTAAAAACAAAGGTAATAATAAGGAGTCGGGTGGCACCTTAAAGACTAACAGATTTATTTGGGCATAAGCTTTCATGGGTAAAAAACCTCACTTCTTCAGATGTATTTGTTAGTCTTTAAGGTGCCACTGCACTCTTTGTTGTTTTTGTGGATACAGACTAACACGGCTACCCCCTGATACTTGACAAAGGTAATAATACATATTAACCTGAAATTAGTATCTCCATTATTTTCCAAATACTGCATCAAAACATAAAGTTTCACAGTTAAAGACACTGAAGTGCCTTTCTTTATCTTCAGAAATCTTCACCATTTGAAAAAAAAAAGTACATACACAAAAGAGGCAAAGATTGTTTGAAGTCTTAGAGATACATATGACAAAATCAATAGTTTGTGCTTTGGAAAAAGGAAACCTTTTATACAAATTTTACAAAACGAGTTAGAAGAAGTAGAGGGTTCTCTGCCAGTAGCATGTTCCCCCTAATAAGTATAACATTTAAACAGGAAAATACATTTTATTGATGGAGCTCTTCCACTTAGAAGAAAAAATCACAGATCTGTTTGCATTCCAAAACAATAACAACACAGCACATACACAGATTGAACCATCCTTATTTATTCATTGTTATTGTACAGTGCTTGCTCCTAAAAAGTCAGCATCTACCAATGCTCAAAGAAGAGAAGTTTTTGAGAAACAGCAATTCTCCTATTCTAAGTATAGGAGATTAATGTATTGTCTTTGATATAGATACCAGAGTAAATGCTTGTAAATGTTGACTATTTTTCTGAGACCTAATCTCTATGTATGGTATTTGTAGACCTCCCTCAATGTTCGATGTGAATGTAAACATTAAATTACATTGCTTTACTGTGTACGTGTGTTTGCATTCAGGACTATGCCGATAAACATACTGCCATTTTAGCAATTATTTTGCTAATGGTTGGATCACCCACAGCCACAATAATCTGAGCAAAAAACCTGTCAGAGACATATGCTTTCACATCATCACTGAGCTAGAGATACTGAGCCAGAGGCCCCACAATTATCTAAGTTTCTGAGTGATCACACAACAACCTGTACCTTGATATCACCCTAGCAAGATAGGAGCACTGAGCCGGTAACTTCACTGATGCCCATGCGTTGGCAACAGTCCAGCAGCTGGGTGTGCCAAGTCAGTGAGCTCATTGTAACCTGTGTCTTGACATCAGACCAGTAACCTAGATATGACGAGCCTGTGACAGTGGCATATCCCCTGGCATCACCCATGCAAGTCAGAGGTGCTGAAAGTTAAATTCAGTCTTTTTATTTTTCTGGACATCAGCACAGTAATCAAATGGTATTGAGTCAGACACCTGTACCTAGCAACATACAAATTTTGAACCAGTCAAGAACTTCAAAAGCCCATGTTTTTACATTATACCATCAGGCTGATGAGGCTGAACAGTGGTTAAAAAAAGATAAGTATATGGGAGTTCAACTCCTATCACCTGCTAAAAGAAGGTTTCCCTCTCTTCTCAACACGGGAAGCTTGGCTCTTCCAGAGCTTCCCCAAACCCTTTCACTGTTTGCTGAAATGAGGACTCATCAGGCAAAAGAATATGAAGTCAGAGCAGCAGAAGGAAGCTGGTACTTGGTTGGGAGGTTTATAGGGCACCCAAGCCTTCCCCATCATCAAAAGGTGGAAAAACAGCAGCTCCCAATGGGAGAAAATTGATTATCTAGCTGGGAGTCCTGCATCAGCCTAATTTCTTGCATCAGAAGTTCTGTCCCCTTGCTGGATTCTCCAGAATGACAAAAAGGGGAATGAGGCAGTTCCCTCCCTGCCAAGGAAGACAGGAGATCTTGCCTCCAGCTAGCTAGAATCCATGAGCAACAGAAAAACCCTATCAGTTCCCTCTGCTTTCCTGGCTCTCCAGAGTGAGAAAGGCAGTTGGGACCACAATCATTGTCCCACTAAACAGCTGTATGATCAATGTGTGCACACATAATTTCTTTGGCTGACTTTGTGCCTATTTGTGGGCATGGACTCCTTTTAGGTACATTCATTCCCTCACTCCTTTTGTCTCCCCTGTGCCATATACCATCACACAAAATGATTTGTTGTCTACATGATATCAGCACTAGAGCTGGTCAGAAAGTGAGCTTGATTTTTCTAGAAACCTTTAATTTCTTTTTGGCAAAAGATCAAAAATTTCAGCATTTGTCGTCCCCCCCCCCCAAAAAAAAAATTGGCCCCAAACTGAAAATATTGATTTAGAAATGTTGTTATAGTTCCTCATAGCCAAACAACATCTCCCATAATGCAACATGTCTCCTGTCTTGCTGAGCTACCACAGTGCATCATGGGGGATGTAGTCTGAATGAGGAGCCTAGGCCACAGAGGAGAATGGTGGCATGACACAACTAAACTACAACTCCCAGGTGGCACAGTGGCACATTTTCAAATCAATTTTTGTTTTTCCAGCCAAAGAGATAACACTTTTGGTTTAGTTTTTACCAAATTTCCCATGGAAAGCAGATACTTCTAGCAATTTTTTTTTAAATTGTTTAATTGAAACCCCAATTTTCCATCACAAAACAGTTCTAATGCAAGATTTTCAACCGACCATGATTGATTTTCAACCATGAACATACAACCATTAATAGTAGTGAACTTCTGTCATAGTTTAATGTACTTTAGCCACTGGGAAAAGAAGGGAATAAGGGGTAAATGATCTCTGTAAGTATTCCCTTATGGATTTCCCACTCCATCACAGGGGTATGCACCTTGGTGGAATCAGGAACCTACAAACTTGGCAGATTCCCAGGGATCTGCAGGGAGCCAGAGCCACCCATAGAGAGAAAGAGGCTCCATGCCAGTTCTGTGTCCCTGGCAAGTACCTCTAACTACATGGTGATATAACTCCCACCAGGAACAATCTCATTTTGGCAGTCCCAATAACCTCCCTTTAAAGGATGATTCCTTATTATAAAGGGAGCTTCACAAGAAAGTAATACAGCCCCAGGAGTTCTCAGGAGCTCTTCTCTGTCCCTGAGTCCACCCTGAGAACTACAGAGAAGCTGGATATGAGTCAACAGTGTGCCCTTGTTGCCAAGAAGGCTAACAGCATTTTGGGCTGTATAAGTAGGATCATTGCCAGCAGATTGAGGGAGGTGATCATTCCCCTCTATTTGGCATTTGTGAGGCCTCATCTGGAGTACTATGTCCAGTTTTGGGCCCCACACTACAAGAAGGAAGTAGAAAAATTGGAAAGAGTCCAGCAGAGGGCAACAAAAATTATTAGGGGACTGGAGCACATGACTTATGAGGAGAGGCTGAGGGAACTGGGATTATTTAGTCTGCAGAAGAGAAGAATGAGGCGGGATTTGATAGCTGTTTTCAACTACCTGAAAGGGGTTTCCAAAGAGGATGGATCTAGACCAGGGGTCGGCAACCTCTGGCACGCAGCTCGCCAGGGTAAGCACCCTGGCGGGCCGGGCCAGTTTATTTACCTGCCGCGTCGGCAGGTTCGGCCGATCGCGGCTCCCACTGGCCGCGGTTCGCCACTCCGGGCCAATGGGGGCAGCGGGAAGCGGCGAGGGATGTGCTGGCCGCGGCTTCCCGTCGCCCCCGTTGGCCCGGAGCGGCGAACCGCGGCCAGTGGGAGCCGCGATCGGCCGAACCTGCCGACGCGGCAGGTAAATAAACTGGCCCGGCCCGCCAGGGTGCTTACCCTGGCGAGCCGCGTGCCAGAGGTTGCCGACCCCTGATCTAGACTGTTCTCAGTGGTACCAGATGACAGAACAAGGAGCAATGGTCTCAAGTTGCAGTGGGGAGGTTTAGGTTGGATATTAGGAAAAACTTTTTCACTAGGAGGATGGTGAAGCACTGGAATGGGTTACCTAGGGTGGTGATGGAATCTCCTTCCTTAGAGGTTTTTAAGGTCAGGCTTGACAAAGCCCTGGCTGGTATGATTTAGTTGACGATTGGTCCTGCTTTGAGCAGGGCGTTGGACTAGATGACCTCCTAAGGTCCCTTCCAACCCTGATATTCTATGATTCTTACCCTTTTGAGAGGCCCCTATGATGTCTGAGGAGAAGAATGCCTTGCACAGATCTTTCCCATACTACAGTTTGGTTCTAACTTTGGACATTTTGTTCTTCTTATCTTTACAGTGGAAGGTAGCATACAATCTTGTATAATGTATGCTAAATTTTCCTGTCAATTGAAATATAAGAAAAAAAATGACTGATGGAGTCAGAGAGGAAGCCAGACACTTTTCAAATACAAGGAGAATAATAATAATACAAGAAACAGAAAACTTGCTTTTCTTGGCTCTAGTGTCTCAGCCTCTTCAGAGTCTTCACTAATCATGTCCTTCACCAGATCATCATCTCTTCCTTTTATTTTCCTCTAGGCACATTAATTACCATCTGTTACAGATGTAAATTAAGATTATGACATTAGAANGGACCAAACCCAACTAAATCAGCCCAGCCAGGGCTTTGTCAAGCCTGACCTTAAAAACCTCAAAAAAAGATGTAAATTAAGATTATGACATTAGAGTATGCTTAACAAGTTGCATATACATCAATTGAAATATTTTGTCAAGAATGCTCCTAAAAATAATCTGTATGTAACATTTCAGATCTGCTTCTGGGATTTTAAGGGCTCATCTTGAATAATGTCAGTAGAACCCAGTGAGCAAAGGGAGCCCCTAGGAGAAACAATCAACCTCCCTTTATCAGAATATGCTGTACATTATTACCTTTTTTATTAGCCACGGGCCTTGTTGAGAACTGGCATTTTCATAAAAGCCAGTGTTACAGCTTTAGGCATTTACACTCCCTCACAGAACTTCAAAGACTGTTAACTCCCTCAGGCCTTTTATAAAAGAACAGTTCAAGTGCATATATGTATTTTCAAACTCAACCCCTTGTGTATGCTGAGTTTAATGGAATTCTCCTGAGCTAACATGTATATTTTTGCTTAATGAGTCTCAGCAAGTGTGTATGTACTGTATCATGACTTCATATAAATTCTGTTGTATAGTGCCTTATCCTGCTCCACTGGAGTCAATGGGAGTTTGTCATTGACTGCAGTGGGAGCAGGATCACACCATACGAGTACATTATCTTTTTAACAGGAGAAAAACATATTCAATCAAATGTTCAGTATACACCTCTTATTTCCATAGTACTACAGAATGGTACTTGTTTCTTTAATACATCTAAAAGTTTGTCTCAGTCTTGCTTAGTAGACCATTTTAAGAAATGCAATAGACTTTTAAATAAAAATATTTCCTTATGGTTTCCTATTTCGACTTCTTGCTAGCTCATGTTCATTACAAATATTTTAAAATTTATTTTTGATATTTTACTAATTGTAACTCAGATATTTTTAAAACAAAAGTTGCCGTGAGCTTTTCATTATGATTAACTGAATGGTCTGATCTAGCCAAGTGCCAAGAGCTCTGAAATGCAAGTGGCCATGCAATTAAAGTTGTGGAGCATTCCAGTTCCAGTATGTTCAAACAGAATAATAATTTTTGAACAAGTGTCATGTGTATTGCAGTCCTTTATAGAGGAAAGACAATCAGGAGACCCAGATTCCATTCCCTACCTTGTCATAGACTTCCTGTGTGACACTGTGCAAGTCACAAAGTCTCTCTGTAACTTAGTTCCCCACCTGTAAAATGGGGATATAGTACCTACCCTGTACGGGGAGATTTTGGCAAACCAATAAAGTGCCTGAGACCACTATTGCTTATTGCTAAAAGTAGTCAAGTCAGCAGGCTGTAAATTGGTCATGCAGCGGTCTTAGAATAACCAAGGCAGGAGGGGAGGGGGTTTTAGGTGCCACAGACAGGGATGCTTGACCCCGTGTCCTTCCTGCTAAGAATGTTGAAATTGCTGATATATGTATTTTAGAAAAACAGGAAGCTTGTCTATAATGTACCCTGAGGAATGTTTCTGTCAGGGTCCCAAGGCATGGACGCTCTGAAAAAATATATATATATGGTTAATTGACGATCATAAGGAAACCTCTTGCTTGTACTTTAAAAACTGCTTACTTAGCAATTTTTCTTTAAGGGATATGTCATTGTATTACTAAAAGTTTGAGGTAGCTGGACTTCTCAGAAGGGGCTCTTCAGGGACGCTCCCTCTAGACCAGGGATCGGCAACCTTTGGCACGCGGCCTATCAGGGAAATCTGCTGGCAGGCCGGGACGGTTTCTTTATCTGCAGCATCCGCGGGTTCAGCCTATCACAGCTCCCACAGGCCGTGGTTTGCCGTTCCAGGCCAATGGGGGCTGCAGGAAGCGGTGGCCAGCACATCCCTCTGCCCACGCTGCTTCCCGCAGCTCCCATTGGCATGGAATGGTGAACTGCGGCCAGTGGGAGCTGTGATAGGCTGAATCTGCATACGCTGCAGGTAAACAAACCGTACAGGCCCGCCAGCGGATTTCCCTGACAGGCCACATGCCAAAGGTTGCCGAACCCTGCTCTGGATGCATTTTGGGGTCCCCAACGGCAGGGGACCTTATCTTACACTGATGCTGCTATTACAGTTTTCTATCTCCAGTCAATGACTTCCTTCACAGTAAACTTTCACTTTTTAGCCAGTTTGATACAAATATAACTCGTAAAACGACTCTACTCCTCATAAAAATACAGAAATAATAAACAAAATTGCTGTGAATGATGTTCTGTCATGTAGATGATAAAAAGTAATTAAAAACAAGGGCTGCAGCGATTGTAAACATGGCTCCAAGATCAACACGCTACACTCTGGAAATGAGTAGAGGCAAGCATTTGACACCCTTATTTTGTCAGTGCCAAGTGCCCATCAACATTTTGACATCATTAAATGCAATGTGAATTAGTAATCACAACTCCTATTTAAGGAACCAAGCAGTAATAGTTAGCAGGGATAGCCAACAACAGTGTGTTTAGTCAGATACAGTGTTCAAGGTATTGTTTGGGGGGGCATGACTGGGAAAATGCTGAGTAGACCTCAAGTAGAGTTACTCTCTTGAGCAGCAGCAGCCCTTTCAAACCTGCAGGAGTTTTCCCACATAACAAGCTGCTGACCGTGGCCCTTTCTCCTCCCAAACAGTGCTTGTGGGGATTACAGTGGATGAGAAGCTGGATATGAGTCAACAGCGTGCCCTTGTTGCAAAGAAGGCTAATGGCATATTGGGCTGCATTAGTAGGATCATTGCCAGCAGATCGAGGGAAGTGATTATTCCCCCTTATTCGGCACTGGGGAGGCGACATCTGGAGAATTGCGTCCAGTTTTGGGCCCCCCACTACAGAAAGGATGTGGACAAATTGGAGAGAGTCCAGCGGAGGGCAACAAAAATTATTAGGGGGCTGGGACACATGACTTACAAGGAGAGGCTGAGGGAACTGGGCTTGTTTAGTCTGCAGAAAAGAAGAGTGAGGGGGGATTTGATAGCAACCTTCAACTATCTGAAGGGGGGTTCCAAAGAAGATGGATCTTGGCTGTTCTCAGTGGTGGCAGATAACAGAACAAGGAGCAATGGTCTCAAATTGCAGTGGGGGAGGTCTAGGTTGGATATTAGGAAACACTTTTTCACTAGGAGGGTGGTGAAGCACTGGAATGGGTTACCTAGGGAGGTGGTGGAATCGCCATCCTTAGAGGTTTTTAAGGCCCGGCTTGACAAAGCCCTGGCTGGGATGATTTAGTTGGTGTTGGTCCTGCTTTGAGCCGGGGGTTGGACTAGATGAGCTCCTGAGGTCTCTTCCAACCCTAATCTTCTATGATTCCATAATTGTGAGTCCTGGTGTAGACCTGCCTATTTCCCAGGAACTGTCAGGGTATGTCTGCACTGTAATTAAAAACCAGTGGTTGGCCTGTGCCTGCTGACTTGGCCTCACAGGGCTCGGGATAAGGATCTGTTTAATTATGATATAGACATTCAAGTTTGGGCTGGAGCCCGTGCTCTAGGACCCTGTGAGGTGGGAGGGTCCCAAAGCTTGGGGTGCAGCCCAATCCTCTACATTGCAATTAAACAGCTCCTTAGCCCGATCCCCATGAGCCCAAGTAAGCTGGCACGGGCAAGCGGTAAGTGTCTAATTGCAGTGTAGACATACCCTCTGAGGCTACAACTGATGATTTTCATGGCTCATCAACTTTCTTGCTTCCCTGATCTGTTCCCTCATGGGAACAAGAACTGCTTCACCAAGAGACTATGGAACAGTTTAATTAAGGGAAGTGCTGGAAGACTTTCAATTTGATTTAAAAAGTAACATGACAAAATACAAAAAAATGTACGATAGGTAACATTCCTGAAATTGCAGGATGGACTAGATAATTAAATAGAAAAAATATATATAGCATTATCCTCCCTAACCTATCAAAATAACTATTTTTGACTATGTGCTGTATTAGAAATATACATCAGCTAGAGTTAATAATGTCTTTTAGGGTGCACACTTTAAATTAGATTTGAAGTCTCCCTTCATTTTGTCATAAAGAAACACGTGCAATTTTCTGTCCCTAGCAAGATTTGTGCACATGTTCCCTGGTGGAATGTCCACAGTAACATACACAATATTATTAGCAATAATACTTGCTTACAGCCAGAGACACTGCTTTCACATTAAAAGTATAAACCAATGTAGCAAGGTTTGCTTTTTTTTATCATCAGTTTCTGTTACAATCACTCACATTCACCGATCGATTTTTAATGACACCTATCATAACTTAGATGAATTACTGTAAGGAATGTAGATTCTACTTGACTGGAATGAAACCAAATGCCATTGATTTAACTAAACTATGGACAGACTACAGAAGAATGCAGCTCATTGTCAGTGCACATTGAATCTAACAGCTGGTATATCTTTACTTATATGCGTGTAGAAAAGAATGCATTATATATACAAAAGTGAAGTTTTAGCTTACTGTGCATTATTTTACCAAAGCCTTTCCCAGTGGTTTTGAGACAAGATTGTTTAAAGAAGAAATTTAATGCACCTTCCCTTTAATGTGGCTTGCAAATGAAATAAAAATGCAGGAAGACTTATTTCAAATGAAGCATAATGATCATTCTTGATATTCTTGATATTGATAGGATGTAATAGGGTCCTCAGAGGCTGGGAGGCCTAGTGGTTAGCATCCACTCACTCTCCAATTTACCAACACCCTTCTTGAATTGTGGATACCAGAACTCGACACAGTATTCTAGCAGTGGTTGTATCAGTGCCAAACACAGAGGTAAAACACCCTCTCTACTCCTTCTTGAGATTCCCCTGTTTATGCAACCAGGGATTGCATTAGCTCTTTTAGCCACAGCGTCACACTGGAAGCTCCTGTTCAGCTGATTTTTCACCACAATCCCCAAACTCTTTTTCAGAGTCCCTACTTCCCAGGATTGAGTCCCCATCCTGCCAGAAGGTAAGAAGAGCCACAGCCATGCCTCCTCCTCTTCCCACTTCTCACCAGCAGCAGCCCCCAGCAAGTTTCCTTATACTCAACATTGTGCATTTTTGGTAGAACCAAGCACAATGTGGCCCGTGATGAATGTAGGAAGAGGTTTACTTCTAGAGAATGAAAAACAATTCTTTTGTTAAGTGGGCTGGATTGTTTAATGAACTGGTAATTGGATGTAGAAGTCTTCATCTCTATGTGGCACTGGCTTTTTTGTTTGTTTGTTTGTTTGTTTGTTTTTGGGGTCTGGAAAAATTTTCACAGGATGGGGAAACCATTTCCCAGGCAGCTGTAAAACTGCATCTTTAAGAGAAGCTGGCATCTCCAGCCAAGCTCTTTTTGCTCTCTGTCCCCTCCTGCGAAAGAAGGAGTGATCCTACTGTTCTGCCCCTTCTTCTTCCTGCAAGTGCTTGTTTAGACTGAGAAGGGGTGGGGGGAAGGCAGCACTGGAAATTCTTCACATCTTCCCCACAGGCCTGCGGGAAGTACCAGTCAGCAATCTCTTCAGCCGTCTCACCCCCCAACTGTGGGGGTGGGGGAGTAGGTGGCAGTCTTTATGCCAGGCATGGCATAGGGGGTGGCGGAGCTAGAGGTTTCTTCACTACATCCCTATACTAACTGTCCTGGCACAGACAACTGAGAGTGAGTGAGTCTTTTCACCTTCACCAAAGCCTGACTGGGAGTGTCGGCTGGGTTTCTATTTACACACATTTTCTCCCAGGCCTGAGTGGGGGCAGAATGCAGTGCTCTATCCCCTACCCCAACTGAAGTCAGTGGAAGTTTACCACTAACTTCCCTGGGAACAGGATGAGGCCCCAAAAGTGTATGTTTTTCCAATCACTTCCACAAGGAGTTAGCCTTTCCAATTCCTCATAAGAAATCAACAATAAGTCAGTACTTGACATTGAATTATCCTCCAGGTGTCAAACAGTAAAAAAAAAAAAAAGATCATAAATAATGACAAGAAAAAGGTCTTCTAACAAATTGAGACTTTAAAAGCAAAAGAGTAAAGGTCATTAACAAATAATGCGACTCATCCCTATAGAAACCTCCTACAGGGAGAGCAAAAATCAAAATGTTGTAGAAGAAAATAACTTTAATTTAAAGAACAAAACAGCTTAAGAGCCTCCGAAGACTAAATAGGACCCTAAAGACACAGGGATTAAGAAAAAGGCTTGCTGCTCATTAGTTCCTGGTCTTCCTCTGAGGCAGTCTTCCTTTGAGACGGTTTTCATTAAAGAAAATGAAAAGAAATGGGGAATGTTATTGTATTGATTTTATAGGGAAGGAAACAAGTTCATATTTAATCAAAAATATAAGCTTGCCAGTTTCTAAGCACAGGGTCTGCCCAATTTCCTGTAGTGGAGTGATATTAATTCTTATGATGCACTGTTTTCACTACATGATAATCAACTTTTGCAGAAAAGTCCTGGAGGAGATGGAGCTACCTGAATATATGGGATTAGATCTCCTCTTTGTGAACCAATAGAGTATACCAGGGGTCGGCAACCTTTGGCACATGGGTCGCCAGGGTAAGCACCCTGGTGGGCTGGGCCGTTTTGTTTACCTGCCGCGTCCGCAGGTTTGGCCGATCGCGGCTCCCACTGGCTGTGGTTCGCCGCTCCAGGCCAATGGGGGCGGCGGGAAGTGGCAGCAAGCACATCCCTCGGCCCACGCCACTTCCCGCAACCCTCATTGGCCTGGGATGGCGAACCGCGGCCAGTGGGAGCCGCGATTGGCCGAACCTTGAGACACGGCAGGTAAACAAAACGGCCCAGCCCGCCAGGGTGCTTACCCTGGTGAGCCACGTGCCAAAGGTTGCCGATCCCTGGAGTATAATGTAGTAACTGAAGACATCTTCTTTGAGAAGAATAAACAACATTAATTTCCTCATCCTTCCTTGGATAATATGTATTCCCTTTCCAGCATACTGTCATCCAACACAAAGGAAACATTAAAGCCATTCCTCCATAGGGCATTATGCAACAAGGAAACTGTTCTTCAGTTTCTGAAGCTGAATCCAAGGTCAGTTGCTAATAAAGTTATCATTCATAATTTGATCATGGATAGAAATTCTGGGATTGCAGCTGATACAGCAGGAGCTTCCTTAGCACAGTAATCATGTGTCAGTGCACCTGGACCTACATAGGTCACAGGAGGATCAAAGAGGTGACAAGTTCAGTTTGTCTCTTAGCTGGTTCCTTTGACTGTGTTTACTTCCTGCATGACTTATGACAGGAGTAAAGTGAGAACAGTCGTAATTCAAAGCCCACTCTGCTATATCTCAAACTTTCTCAATGAACTGAATATGTGACAGCTCTGCTGTGGGACTTACCCAAGTGTACTGTCTTGGAAGACTTCAGTGACAATGCAGATAATGATTCCTTATGGTTGGCCCAATGTCTTATGACTGCCATGAGAACAAACCTTTTGCAGATGATTTCTGACTGGAATCATAAAGGTTGATTCCCATTGAAGTCTAAGACTTTGGGATGTATAAATAATTCTCAATTGGACCCTTAGCAGAATTTAGCCCTCATGTTAGTTAAGAACTAATAGAACAAATTAAAAACTGGAATAATGCAAGTAATGTTGAAACTACCTATGACAGGTGTGACGGTGCTGCCTGTTGGAGCCAGCTGAGGTCACTCAATCAGGGTGAACTGCAAACAAAATGGGGCAGACAAACCCCAAACGCTGGTGGATAGTCCAATACTTAGATTTTCCAAGCCAGCACAAAACAACTTCTATATTGCCATACCGGTTACTCAGAAGTCCACACAATGCAGTTCCCTTAAAGTACCCAGCCTCAGGCCTCTGTCCAGACACACCTGTCAGATATGATGATGATTACTGAGAATCTTATCTCATCATATAAAAGAAAAGGTTCTTCCAATCCCAAAGGATCAGCCACATACCCAGGTTCAATTATAACTTAGATCCTACCCAAAATACACGCTATAGCCAATTCTTATTAACTAAGCTAAAATTTATTAAAAAAGAAAAGAGAGAGAGTGTTGGTTAAAAGATCAATACACAGACAGACTTGAATTCAATTCTTGAGGTTTAGATACATAGTAGAGGTGAGCCTGTAGTTGCCAAAAGTCCTTTTAGAAATAGTCCATAGGTTATAGTCCAATGTCCATATTCAGGGTGGCTCCAGTCAAAGACTGGGGATCTCAATCCTTATGGCTTAAGGTTCCCCCCTCTTGAAACCAAAGCAGATCTGAGATGATGTATGATCATGTCCCAGGGTTCTTATACATTTTCAGCAGCCTTTTGGCCTGAGAAAACAACAGGCTTAATTCTCCTTCCTCTAAACATCATGGCAATTAGCACAGGGTAATTTATCCATTAAACAGTTCAGCTACAGGTTACTACAACCTTTAAAGAGACATATAGACAAGCCTTGTTTGCTGACACCACAAGACCTGTGCAAACATTTACCCTTGAGACCTCTAACAATGCAGACTTGCGTTTAAAAGCTTTATTTATTTACCTATCTTTCTAACCAGTTTTTAAGGTTCACCCCTAGGTTAATTAACTTTTTCTGACTCTGTCACCTTCCAATGAAATATTATATTACACTTATAACGTCACAACAGGTTAGACCAGACCAGGGATAAGTTACTTGCCTGTCACATGATTCAGCAAGGGGTTAAAGGAATGAATGTGTCCCTCTTCCAGTGGAGGAGAGATAATTACATAGGGAAAAGCCTGTGTAGCCTGTTTTGTGAGTTTGTGTCTGAGTCAATAAACATGCCCCGAGGAAAGAGTCTGAAAGATGTGGGAATAGAACTGAGTTTTCCTGGGCAGGTGAGGATGCTTACCAAACTACTCTATTTTACAGAGCCCTAGAAATGCTACTCAGCCTTTACCTGCTGCTCAGCACCAAGGGTTTTTGGGTCTCCTTTGATTAGCAACTGATTATATGCTGAATTTTGATCTTCAGAAATTGTGCACAACAGGAATAAGAACATGCACTCAAGTTTCCAGAGGTGAATGCATTAACTCACCAGCAACATACTCCCTCCTGAGCCACCAATTTCTTTTTAACTGTTGTCAAGAGCTATGGAATACCTGGTTTATAAAGTCAAATTTCATTTCATTCTGCAAGAGCATAGCAATTTTAATGTTTGATCTTGACATAGCTCAGTGACAGAGTTTTTGAATAATACAGAAGTTAATTGTATAACACAAATGTATTTATCAGCTTCCTGGGATTCAAAAGTGATTTTTGTATTTTTTTCAGTTCATACATTCAAATAGCAAATGTTTTTAATGGTTTCTTAGATTTCCCATGTGCTCTTAACTTCAGTTATAAAAGTCAAACATTTCTGACCTCTAGAATATTTTATTTATAAAAGCATGAGTGTAATGGGGTCTACAAACCCCGTGCTGAGCAGAGACAGAGGTGGGAGCAGAGTCTTTCCTGTTTATGAGCAAGCAGCTTGATCACAACCCCACTCAGCTGCCAATCATGGAGGCAGGCACCCACAGTTGTAACATAACAATAACAAGGTCTGTTATGAAGAGGATGTACAGAGATGGAAGGGGAGGCAGAAGGGCCTGGGATAGCAAAGGAGCAAGAACCCTGCACCAGGTTGCCTCCAAGAAAACAGCTGAGGAGGAGATTGCAAGTTTTAAAATTGAAGGGCTGATAGACTTAATTGGCGGTGAGAATCCAGGAACTGACCTGACTGAGAACAAAATTAGGAGGGCCAATCAGGAGAAACAGAGACCTCTCGGAAGACCACACCAGAAGATAATGACAATGAAACATTTACTTATTTGAATCCTTTTTTGAAAGTGAGCATTCTTTAGCACAGCACTATGAAACTTTTAATGTATGGTAGCAGCATCCAAACAGACAATGAACAGCATGTTAGTGTGCTGTAGACCAGTGGTTCTCAAAGCCGGTCCGCCACTTGTTCAGGGAAAGCCCCTGGTGGGCCAGCCCGGTTTGTTTACCGGCCGCGTTCACAGGTTCAGCCATTCGGCCCGCACCGCTTCCCTCAGCCCCCATTGGTCTGGAGTGGTGAACCGCGATCGGCCGAACCTGCGGACACGGCAGGTAAACAAACCCAGGGGCTTTCTCTGAACAAGCGGCGGACCAGCTTTTGAGAACCACTGCTGTAGATGTACACTCCACCTTGCCACACACTAACTCTCCAGCTAGACACCTCAACATCTAGGATCTTGGTTATTTTGCCTATTATATTCTATTGCTTGTAAACCAGAGCCATTGTTCTGCAAGGTACTGAGCCTTCAGCTCCTACTAACATCAATGTGGGCTAAAGACAATAAATGCACTGCAGCAGAGGTCGGCAACCTCTGGCACGTGGCTCACCAGGGTAAGCACCCAGGTGGGCCGGGCCAATTTGTTTACCTGCCGCATCGGCAGGTTCGGCCGATCGCGGCTCCCACTGCCCGTGGTTTGCCGTCCCAGGCCAATGGGGGCTGCGGGAAGCGGCGTGGGCGAGGGAGGATTCAGGAGCATCATCCCCAAAGGGGTTACAAATGTTATTGGAGCAGGGAGTGAAACCTGGGTGTCCAAATGTACAGTCCGTACAAATCATTCTGTCTGAAAAGTGGGGTAATAAAATGTTCCTACCTCATAAGGGAGCAGTAGGGATAAGCATACTACCACTTGTGAGTTGACCAGACATCCATTGACTATAAATAAATAGCCTTTAGCACCTTCATTATAGGGGGAAATTAATTTTATACAACCACCTCTCCAGGGAAATATACACACCTCAATCAAAAACCCATTGTTCAATGTAAATTTACTGAGACAAAAACACCAGGAAATATTTTCATTTTGTTTCTTCAGTAGATAGACATTTTATTACCAGCTTGGAAATGGAATTATAAACTGTCTCTTGATAAAAATAAGATTTCTCCATTAGACAAAAAGACAGATGTTTTAAGATTAAAAAAAAAAAATCTTACAAAAATTCTTTAAGAAAACATTGCAGAATTTAAACTTGAGTCACTCTGGTATTGCAGCTTCTCTTTCAGGCTGAACCAAGCAACAATTATCTTTCTATTGGTAATAATGGGATGTTCATTTTCCTGAAAGATTTTGAATAAGAGAATGAGCCTTTCAAAGAAGCATAAAGGCTCCTGATGCCTGTCTATAGTTTGTACGTCTTATTATGGTATAGTCCAGGGATCAGCAACCTTTGGCATGAGGCTCGCCAGGGTAAGCACCCTGGCAGGCTGGGCTGGTTTGTTTACCTGCCGCGTCCGCAGGTTTGGCCGATCGCGGCTCCCACCGGCTGCGGTTCGCTGCTCCAGGCCAATGGGGGCTGCGGGAAGTGGCGCGGGCTGAGGGATGTGCTGGCCGCCACTTCCCATCACTCCCATTTGCCTGGAGCAGCAAACTGCAGTCAGTGGGAGCCGCGATCAGCCGAACCTGCGGACGCAGCAGGTAAACAAACTGGCTCGGCCCGCCAGGGGGCTTACCCTGGCAAGCCACATGCCAAAGGTTGCCAATCCCTGGTATAACTTATGACATGTGGGTGTGCCTTCAGCTTTCTCTATTCAGGGTTATGGGTCCTGGGTTCATTTTATAATGGCACCTGACACCTGGTGCGTCCACCCAAGGAAGCCCCNAGCCCCCGCCCCCCCCCCCCCCCCCCCCCCCCCAGTGCAGAGAACACAGAGGGCCTGTCTCTTGGGAAAACATTTCACACACAATCTGTTACAGAGAATTGCCACTCAGAACACAAATAATAAAATAGCTCTCACAATTCCCAGAGTAATAAAACAGTAACCATGGCTTCGTATAGAGAGCTCTGGGGACAATGGAAAAAGGGATCAGGATAATAAAAGGCCAAAACAACAATTCATAAACTCTACCCCTCCCAAATGTACAGTCCATACAAATCATTCTGTACTCCCTCCCAGCACCTGCCTATGCAAATAGTGAGTTTTAGGCTCAGTCTTTGATGGGTTGTGCATCATTGATGTCAGTGGATGGCTTAAAACAAAATCAATATACCAGGGTGTTCTTACAAAGTATCCACACCAAGGATGTTAAGATTGTCCATGTGGCTCTTTGATCTGAATCCCAATGTGCAGTTAGGTTGGCTCTTGGTAGCCTGACTTGGTAGCCTGAGCTTCTGAGTTTCTGGTCTCTGCTGAGCTGACACTGCTCAATGTCCCAGAAATTCAAAAAGGACTCAGTCTTCCCTTGGGTAGGAATGTGGAGGGTTGAAGGGTCCTGCCTGGCTGCGATGTTTCTCTCCCTGATATACTCCAAAACACAGCCAAAACCAAACCGTTTGACTCTGAGTACTGTTTATGATTGGTTCTGGTAGTATTGCTAGCCAGTTCTACCTCTGCCCTGGACTCTAGCCAGCCTGGGAAACTGAGTTTGAGCCTCTCTAACCCATGTGCCTAACAGGGAGATATCTCTTTAACAGATATATGGGGCAGGAGGGGGGAGAAGGAATGAGTTATGTGTGAGTCATTGTTGCTAGGCAGATGCATAATTAGCTCTCTGCACACAAGTCTAGAAACTTCTGGGTGTGGTAGTTTTGGATATGCTCACCAGGTTTCCTGTAGCTCGATTCATACTCCATGAGGGCAAGAAGTCAGGGCAGCTGCTTTGCAAAAGGCCATGTGACCTGTGTGGGTTGGGAGAAGCTGAACCACAGGAGCAGTCTGCATGTTGTTTTTTCCTAACTCTGAAGCATTTTGCAGCACATTAGTGATATTGTTAACTCTCAAGTAGGGAAGCCCTGGCAGTGTTAATTACAGAAAGGGGAAATTGGTAGGGAAAACTCATTTCTTTTATTTGAATTGTATACTTTGAATATTTGATTTTAGCGAAAATGTTTAAGTTAAATGGTCTGAACTAGTAGCATTAATCAACTTTTCTCTTATTTGAATGCGGTGTTAAGGAGTCATTTATACTTTGCTATTCTTATTTTTGTATTTTTCTTGTAACAGGTTTTTTTAAACAGAGTGGTTGGTTAATTAGCTGACTAGCTAACCGAGTGATTTCAGGAGAGGAGGAGGAGGAGTCTGCATGGATTCCAGTTGGAGTTTTCTACAAGCAAGAGGAAAGAAGATATTGTTGCAGTGCTTTTGACTCAGCAAACTGTACAGCTTTTGGTGATCAAAGACTATAACTCAGATGAACTCAACCTAAGCTTTTGGGAACTCTGAGTTACATCTCACTGTGTTTCTGTGGGAGTGAGTAGTTTAGATTTATTTTTTTCTTCATTGATGCTTATGTATAGCTGAAGATCATACATGTGGATTATAAAGTAGCTATGTTATGTTGTAAAAAAGTTGTTCATTATGTTTTATCATAAGATTCTATAAAGTTGGTACTTATTATGTTGGTACACGTTGGTACATGACTGTGGGAAGGTTGACCCTGTGCATCCTTGCTGAAAATCCTCAGTGATTGAATTCTGGGTGTTTATGTGCTTTTCTATGGGAGTTTGGGTTTTTAGGCACTGGAGAAGGGCAGTGAAGTAAAGGTTATACCTGTGCCACCGCTGCTGTAGTCAGGGGGCAAATCCCCAGGGGCGAATACCATAGTGTGGTATTTCAGGAGCATCATCTCCAAAGGGGTTACAAATGTTATTGGAGCAGGGAGTGAAACCTGGGTGTCCACCCCCTTCCATATGAGTGCCCTAACCCCCAGGCTATAGATTAACTCCCATACTGTCTTTCTGGCCCAGTGACTATCCAAATCTTTTGTACAAAGTGGAACAGCTTCAATAGGTGAGACTGAAAGAGATGTACATCAGAATAGCTAGGAGCCTGGTGATTAGGGTACTCACCTAGGTTCAAGCTCCTACTCTAGAGCAGGCATTCAACCCTGAAACTCAGGTGCCNGGGGGGGGGGGGGGGGGGGGGGGGGGGGGGGGGGGGGGGGGGGGGGGGGAGAGAGGGGCACCATGACTACCTTTTTTCATTAACTTCATTTTCTTGCTTTCATCAAAAAGATTAAACATACTCAAAATGAAATTTTCTGACATTTCTTGATTCACCAAAAAAATCAGTTTTGGTTTGATCTGAACCATTATTTTTTATTTTTTCAGAACTGCCAGTAAACTAGAAACATCAGTTATTTGCCCAGCTCCAGTGCTGAGTATGCAACTGGTGTTTAACAAGACCCACAATAAAGCATTGACCCTTTCACAGCCAGCTACTCAGAGAGGGACAACACAAAATGTATAAAGGAGACCTGGAGATCCCATTTTAGAGACTTGCTTTATTTGTTAATGGTTGAGTGACAGTATTTTTAGTGATGTGGGTCAGCTTTTCTGGAAGTATGGTAGCAGTGAGTTTAGATGTGGGATTTTAGAGGAAATAGGGAGGAGACTTTGTACACTGGGATAGGGGAAATTGGGGGCATAAAATGTAAACTGAAAGAAAACATGAAGGGAGAAGTGAGTCTGGATTTGTTGTGCAAGAGAGGAGATGCATATTAAGAAATAAGAGAAGAGAGAACGTGGGGGGGGGGATGTGTGCAGGGACTTTAATTCACAGAGGATTTACCTCACTGACTTGGATAGTATGTTCCATACAAAAGAGAGCATTAATACTTCAAAATGAAGCTCCGAAAAGTGAAGAAACATCAGTGTTAAAGTTGCATGTTTCACTAATGTGCATATGCATTATGATTGCCTTTAACTACATAACCACTGATTATTATTTCTGCAAAATCCCTGCCTTTTTAGGGTGAAATTCACTTAATCATTCAGAGAATCCAGCACAAAGGCAACATAGGGAGATTGCAGGTGGAATGAACATTCAGGGGGTGCTTGAGGAAAGGGTTATTCATGCTGGTCCGTATAAGCCAGCACAGAAAGCTGCATTAGATGTAGGCCATGGGAATCATATTTTTTACATATCTAGAAATAGCAGCTAAAGACAGGGGAAAGGAGTGATACTTAGCAGCCCTATACTTGGGTTCCAGGCTTGGGGCTGGATTTTGCACCTACCCATCTAGGGCTTGATACTTTTTTTTGTTTTTTGCCATCCCAGATCAGACTAGTCCAGCATCCTGTGTCTGACTCTAGCACTTGCTTCAGTGGAAGGTGCAAGAAATCCCATAAAGGACAATTATAGAAAAAAACTGTCCATAGGGGAATTTTCTTCCTAGACTCAATCCGCATATTTCAGGCTAATGCCTCTGTCTGCAATATGGCTGATACAAACTCATCAAAACCAAATGCTTTCACTTAAAGCCAGCACTTTATTAGTCTCCAGCACTCTCATCAGAATACCTTTACTCAAAGTCTCTGCTTTATTTAGTCTCAAGCACATACAAACACAATAGGTTACAGAGTATCTCAAACAATTAGTTACCCCACAAGTCTGGAGCGGTCTTCAAGTGGATTCAGCTGCAGATTTCCGATGGCCAGCCTTTGATCTGTGGCTGGAGATCTTTCCAATGTGTCCATGAAGTGATCCGCTTGACCCAGACCCACAATTCCCCTCTTATGCCCAAAAAGTTACAAAGACAGGTCAATCAAAACTGTTACACAGCTGACCAAACAAACAAACAAAATCAACCATTAGGCAAAAGCAGGAATTACAAAAACATGTCACTAAAAAAACATGGTTCAGGAAGAGGTTTGATCCATTAGTCTAGCAGTTATAATTCCCCATAATGACAATCCTAAAATATAGCCAGACTTCCTTTTTCTCCACAGATGTTTACTCCAGCATATCAGAGAGGGTGTAGAGTCAAGTGCACTTCATATGATAGCTGCCTACCCTTCTCGGCTTGTCTTAGTTATGCTAAGTTCCTGCAAAGGCCTATTAAATGGCTGAATGAAAAAAGCAGAATAATTGATAGTCCATCCCAAGAACTGGCAGTGGCCTGGACATCTGTCTGGTTGCTTAAAATGTCCCTTTACCAAGTCAAATGTGAATTCTAGAGCTTAGACTTAATTTAACAAAATACCCTCTTATCAAACAAAGTTTAGCTCACCCCAAAGTCTTTCCAGCATTTTTCAACCAGACTTTTGTCAGAGAAAATCTCACGTTATTAGGGTTACAGCTAGCCTGACTCTTGCTCACATAAGGGGACTGTTTGAATATGAAATCCCCTTCAAATCCCTGTCAGTTCTTTCTCTACTTCCACACCTTGCTGTGATCCATTTTTTATGAAGCAAACCCACTGTCAGCTTTCTTCCTAGGTGAAGGTTGCTTAGTGTGTCTCTGTCCCTACAGTTGTAGTCCAAAACATACATTGTCTTCACTTGAAAATTAGACTCCCTCCTGCTGTTTTATTTCTTCCTGTAAATTTCCTCTTCTGAAGATTTCACAGTCCCTTCATTAGCATTTGGCTCAGACTGTAAATGGACAGCCATTGAGAGCCATGCAATACTTAACTTACATGTAGCCAGACAAGGAGATAAACAAGATTTTCAGGCAAGAGATGTTTATCATCTTCTGTTGACCAGTCCCAAGTCACAGACTTTGGGAATAATATATAGAATAATTTATATATAGAATAAATAGAATATATATATATGCAAATCTGTAGATATCCACTTTATATCTGTGGATATCCACATCTGCAGATGCAGATATCCGTGGACCATGTTTACATATCACGAATTGGATGCACATACAAATTTTGTATACGCACAGGGCTCTACCTGTAACCTTTATGCAACCCTGGTCCCTCTGACAGTCAGTGCCAAGAGGTACCCAAATTACAACATCCTTAGGGAAAATAGAATTATCCAGTATAATGTAACTGCAGAGGTTTTCATTATCAATTTGTATGGATAGCATTAGTAAGTGGGTATTTAGGGATGACTGAGACAACTGAAGACTGAGAAGTGATTGGTTCCAGGAGAAGGGAGGAAAGGCAATGTCCTGCTGATTTTTTTAATTTTATTCTTTAATGTCAAGGGAATCTAGAGTGTATGATATAACTGCATGTAAATCCAAAAAATACATAAAAATATGATAATCTAATCCTTCCAGGCTTCATATGTCAGTGAATTCTATAGGTTAAATATTAATTTCTGTCTACCAATTTTTCTCTATGCTAATATTAAACACTTATTTTTATTATGGATAAAAATGAATTATTGACAGTACAAGATATTTTTGTTACAAGAGTATTAGAAAGAATGTCGGATGTACAAAATAAGGAATGCAGCAAATTTAGAACAGAATAAACTCAGTAACAACATATATGTATTATAAAAGTTATATCAGTGGCGGGGAGATTATATCTATAAATGAAAATTAGTATAGAAAAGCTAGAAGTTATATCATCCTACTTGGGTCATTTTTCCTCAAATAGTTAATGTTAATCTAATATAGCCAGTAAGTCATTCAATTTCTTTTTTCCTTTTCTCAGCCATATTTAGTTGGTAATTATTGCAACAATAGGGTAAATTAAATTTACCCTTGGAGAGTGAGCAGAAGGCTTGTGAAACATTTAAGTTTTACTTTCGGTCACAAATGGGGTCTAAGTAGGCTTTAGAGGGTACATGTCCCTGGCCGGGGTGAATTTCACCCACAGCTGATGTGACTGCAGTCTCTAGGATTCTTGGAAAGCATGAATTTTAGGGGAGGAAAAATACCCAGAAGGAAAACATACTGCTGGGCTTAATAAAAATTGTCTATGAATTATAGAGTTAGGAATTAAAACCCAAGTTTTAACCGGATGCTGAGTTGGCACAAGAAAGGAAGCTTTATTAGTTATTAATCTATAGTTACTGCCTTATTAATATAACATGCTCAAATAATAAGACTATAGCAATAGGGATATATTACTGACCACCTGACTAGGATGGTGATAATGACTGTGGAATGCTCAGGGAGATTAGAGAAGCTATTAAAATAAAATAAAAACTCTCAATAATAATGAGGGATTTCAACTATCCCCATATTGACTAGGTACATATCACCTCAGGACAGGATGCAGAGATAAAGTTTCTTGACACCTTAAATGACTGCTTCTTGGAGCAGCTAGTCCTGGAACTCACAAGAGGAGAGGCAATTCTTGATTTAGGCCTAAATGGAGCACAGGATCAGGTCCAAGATGTGAATATAGTTGAACTGTCTGGTAATGGTGACCATAATATAATTAAATGTAACATCCCTCTGGTGGGGAAAACACCACAGTGGCCCAACACTGTAGCATTTAATTTCAGAAAGGGAAACTACACAAAAATGAGGAGGTTAGTTAAAAAGAAATTAAAAGGTACAGCACCAAAAATAAAATCCCTGCAAGCTGCATGGAAACTTTTTAAAGACACCATAATAGAGGCTCATCTTAAATGCATACCCCAAATTAGAAAACATAGAAAGAGAACCAAAAAGAGCCACCATGGCTAAATAACTAAGTAAGAGAAGCAGTGAGAGGTAAAAAAAGAATTCTTTAAAAAGTGGAAGTTAAATCCTAGTGAAGAAAATAGAAAGGAGCATAAACTCTGGCAAATGAAGTGTAAAAATATAATTAGGAAGGCCAAAAAAGAATTTGAAGAACAGCTAGCCAAATACTCAAAAAGTAATAGCAATTTTTTTCTAAGTACATCAGAAGCAGGAATCCTGCTAAACAACCAGTGGGGCCACTGGACGATCGAGATGCTAAAGGAGCACTCAAGAATGATAAGACCATTGCAGAGAAACTAAATTAATGCTTTGCATTGGTCTTCATGGCTGAGGATGTGAGGGAGATTCCTAAACCTGAGCCATTCTTTTTAGGTGACAAATCAGAGGAACTGTCACAGATTGAGGTGTCATTAGAGGAGGTTTTGGAACAAATTGATAAAGTAAACAGTAATAAGTCACCAGGACCAGATGCTATTCACCGAAGAGTTCTGATGGAACTCAAATGTGAAATTGCAGGACTACTTACTGTAGTCTGTAATCTATCATTTAAATCAGCTTCTGTACCAAATGACTGGAGGGCTCCAAGAGGTGACCCCAGCAATTACAGGCCTGTAAGCCTGACTTCAGTACCGGGCAAACTGGTTGAAACTATAATAAAGAACAAAATTGTCAGACACATAGATGAACAGAATTTGTTGGTGAAGAGTCAACATGGTTTTTGTATGTAGCCCATAGGATTATTTTGCTAGCTATTATATCCTACTAATCCAGCCAGCAGTATAAATTAATATGCCTCTTTTTCTGATATTAATCCATTTTATTCTTATATTTTATAAGTATTAATTCCTTGGAATTTAGGATGTGTTGAGACATGTATTTCCTAATAATAAGTTTTGCTGAAATGCTAAAATACAAGAAGCCTACTGGCTTGTAAGATCTGGTAAGATCTGGTATATAGCAAAAAGTATAATCAGTTATAAATATGTTAGCATAAAAGCTTGCAACCTTTGGCACCATTAAGAATGGTCCCTGAACTTTGGGGAACCAAAGGGAGGAACTATCCACATCACATCACAGGTTTATCCAGCTTCTAAAACCGGTTGGTAACCGCAGGGTACACCACAAGTCGAGGTCATCAAGAGAGCCTAGGTTGGCAGTTTTGGAGTGAGATACTTTCTAAATATATTAATAAGAATTAAGTGTCATAATCCACTGACCTATAGGAGAAGGGTACTCATACATTTCTTAGGGTACGGAAACAAGATTTGGGTATAGTAGGTTGGGCCTGAATTACATAGATCAAAATCCTATAAAATACCCTGTAAGGGTTGGTTAGTTAGTTAGTCTTTTAGGAGTTAGTTAGTTCTTTTCTTAAACCTTCTTCTTGTAGCTGCTTTGGAGTTAGATAGATAGATAGATTAGATAGATAGATAGATAGATAGATAGTTCTTTTCTTCTATCTATCAGCTCAATAAGTTTATGCAGTATAGTATAACTACTCAACATTCTTAACCAAGGGGGAAGCCAGCACCATTGCGTAATCGGGCATGCCAGGAGTGAGGCTGGTCCTTCACCTCCTATTACCGGGCTCTCACGGAAGGGTGTGACTATGTTAGGTTAAGGTACTTATAATAGAAATGTTACCAGCAGGAGTTTTGGAATCCTTTTACTGTTTTGCAGTTATAAGTTTCATTGCATTCCTTGTTTTTATGTTAATGGCAATAAAGATTTTATCAATTTGGTATTGTCCTCAGTGTATGCATTCTTGCCAAGCACCCCAAGAATCCTCTCCCAATATAGAACTCTCTGAGTTCTTAAACTCTGTATTCTGAATTGGATTAGAACCTATAAATCTTCTGGTCGGATGCGATCAGTGGCGAGCCATAAAAATTCACCCATCAAATTCAGGTCAACATGTAAAGGGAAATCATGCCTCACCAATATACTAGAATTCTCTGAGGGGGTCAACAAGCATGTGGACAAGGGGGATCCAGTGGATATAATGTATTTAGATTTTCAGAAAGCCTTTGACAAGGTCCCTCACCAAAGGTTCTTAAGCAAAGTAAGCAGTGATGAGGTAAAAGGGAAGGTCCTATCATGCATTAGTAACTGGTTAAAAGATAGGAAACAAAGGGTAGGAATAAATGGTCAGTTTTCAGAATAGAGAGAGCTAGATAGTGGTGTTCCCCAGGGGTCTGTACTGGGCCCAATCCTATTCAACATATTCATAAGTGATCTGGAAAAAGGGCTAAACAGTGAGGTGGCAAAATTTGCAGATGATTCAAAACTACTCAAGATAATTAAGTCCCAGGCAGACTGCAAAGAGCTACAAAAGGATCTCTCAAAACTGGGTGACTGGGCAACAAAACGGCAGATGAAATTCAATGTTGATAAATGCAAAGTAATGCACATTGGAAAACATAATCCCAACTATACATATAAAACGATGGGGTCTAAATTAGCTGCTACCACTCAAAAAAGAGATCTTGGAGTCATTGTGGATAGTTCTCTGAAAACACCCACTCAATGTGCAGCGGCAGTCAAAAAAGCGAGCAGAATATTGGGAATCATCAAGAAAAGGATAGATAATAAGACTGAAAATATCATAGTGCCTCAATATAAATCCATGGTACGCCCACACCTTGAACACTGCGTGCAGATGTGGTCACCCCTTCTAATAAAAGATATATTGGAATTGGAAAATGTTCAGAAAAGGGCAACAAAAATGATTAGGTGTATGGAATGGATTCCGTATGAAGAGAGATGAATAAAACAGACTTTTCAGCTTAGAAAAGAGACGACTAAGGGGGGATATAAGAACATAACATAAGAACATATGATTGAGGCTTATAAAATCATGACAGTTGTGGAGAAAGTAAATAAGGAAGTGTTATTTCCTCCTTCTCATAACACAAGAACGAGGGGTCCTCAAATGAAATTAATAGGCTGCAGGTTTAAAACAAACAAAAGGAAGTATTTTTCCACACAATGCATAGTCAACCTGTGGAACTCCTTGCCAGAGGATGTTGTGAAGGCCAAGACTATAACAGGCCTCAAAAAAGAACTAGATAAATTCATGGAGGATAGGTCCATCAATGACTATTAGTCAGGATGGGCAGGGATGGTGTCCCTAACCTCTGTTTGCCCAAAGATGGGAATGGTTAACAAGGAATTGATCACTTGTTCATTCCCTCTAGGGCACCTGGCATTGACCACTGTTGGAAGTCAGGATAGTGGGCTAGATGGACCTTTGGTCTGACCCAGTATGGCCATTCTTATGTTCTTAACAGCAAGTTATTCATTTGTACAATAACAGACATAACAGAGGGAACTTTATTTTCTTCAGCAATAATTCAGTTGCCTTATTGAGATAAACTATTCGGCTTTCAGCATCACAGTTTATCCACCTGGGAACCAATTATTGACTTGTAAAATGCAGCGCCTCTCCCAAATATAATTTAAATTATTCATATTCTAAATTTAATGCATATGCATCAAACTGCATCAAGCATATTCATAAATATTAATGAGTTTTTTCGGGACTTTCTCCTTTATAGTTAACCTCAAAAGTTACCAGCCTTTCATTCCCACCTGCATTTGTCAGCTTAAAAAAAAAATCACACACACTGCTCATCCTAGGTCATTGTTTTTAAATCTTTAGTTTTTGCTTATTATTTTTATACAATACAGTAGTTGAGAGTGTTTTTATATCCTACATAAATCCCCAAACTTCTATGTTTATAATCAGAATAAAGAGGGACAATTTATGAATACAATATAGTTCATGAAAGGTGGTGAGTCAGAATTCTGATAAGCATTAATAAATCTTCATGAACATTACAAACCTCAGAACTGTTTGATTATTCAGTAGCAGTGTATGAATGGTGGTGAAAGACTGTAATTATCAGTAAAGATTTTCTACCCATTCCATCTGTTTCTAGTAAGAATTAAGACTGACACAAATATTCTGTGCATTAAGAATGAACATTTTGTTGAAAAAAATCATAACTGCCTTTATTAAAAAAAAAAGAATAGAATTACTCCCTGCAAACACAGTACTTCTCTTCACCCCACAGCGTATTTTAAAAATGGCAATGAAAAGCAACTTTGAAATCTTTGATATTTCTTCTATCTCTGAGAGATGCTCATGATAACTCCATATCCACTACTAGCTGAAAGGGATTGTCTCTCTCTGTTAAAACATCATTGACATCTACTCATTTCTAATTCATAAGTGATTTTCCCTATATGGGTTTTAAAAACACAGAGGATGGGAAACTTTGTGAGTTTCCCTCACAGACTTCCCTCTGCATTACTCCCTCGGAAAGAAGGGTTTCCTGTCCGCCCTAAGGAATGGGCCTCAAAACCCAATGGATCTTGCAGGATCTTCCAGAGAGGAAGAACCTTTCCCTTTAAAATAATGGATTTAAAAAATCCTCTATCTACCTCTATCTATCCAGTCTGTTTCTCCATCATTCCCATTTTGCCTGTCCTAGCTGCTCAGTTACAATCCCTGTTTGCAATCTTCATTTTTAAAAGGAAATGGCCCTAACTTTGCCTTCTCCATTCCGAGTCAATCCATGTCCTTAACTCAGACTCTCCAGCTCCAGTGGCACAAAATCAATCACTTCATCAAGCTCTTTAAACAAAACATGGATTTTCTTTTTAATAATCTTCACACTGCAGTTCCTCTTCCTGTCATGGCCAGTCATTCATTCTGTCAGTTGCTCAACAAAACATCATTTTCACTCCTCATATTGTGTCTGGTGTTTTTTCTACAAAACAATGTTCAATTGTTTTGTGAGTTCTAAGCTAAACCATCACCCAGCTTTTGTTGACATGCAGAAGCATAATGGGAAGTGAGACCCTGCCCTTAGCCCCAACTATATGAGTTCTCCCTGGACACTGGTCAAAACATATAGGGCTCAGGATTCACTGCATACATACTGCTCCCACTCTGATCAAGTGGAAGAGGAGATGGCAGAAAGTAGAGCCTTGACATTGGCTGAGTCAGCACTTCTGGGGGAGTCACCTGCTATTGATAAGGGCCAGTAGCAGATTATAACCGCATCCACTGCTACTAGTAAGGGCTAGTAGTAGCAGACTAGTTTACTCCTGGAGCAAGGTGAGAGCAAGGAAGGAAACATTATTTCTTTGTGCATTGTTTCTGGGGTGGTGCAGTATAAACATAACCCATCCCCAATTATTATAATAAAACAGCCACCACCACAGTATCTGAATACATTCTTCTGCCCATGTTCCTTGCATCTTGTCTCTGATGTCATATATAAAGAAACAGAAAAATAAATGGAGAGGGGAAAGTATAGAAAAATGCCTGGAAATTTTAAAATTGGCTTGAAGGAATGAGAAATGCGAACAGCAGACAGCATGTGGAATGAGGTGGAGAGGACTTATTTTTAATTGTACTTTAAAATAAGGATTTTGAATAATAGGTGTGATTCTACAGATTTCTCAACAGCTCAATTAAGAAAGGAATTGGACCAGGGCCTGTATTTCTTAGACTCCTGATCTCCGTTGAAATCTAAATTTAATCTGAGAAGATAAGGGATTAGACAGAGTTTACTGTAGTAATAAGAGGTGAGGAAAACTGGGATAAACTGACAACAGGAGTTGAACAGTTTCTGTTCTGATCAGTGAGATTAGAACTGGAAGTAAATGTGCATGAAGCTACTTCCTTTGTGGTCACCACAAAACTAATTGCGACAGAGGTTATCAAGGTGTAGTTATGGAAGAATCCATAGTGTCTTTAAGATGAAGATGGTTGCACTGGGAACAGGGGAAGGCAGGGTGCTGTTAATGCTGTCCGCCATACTACAGAATGAATTGATTCAGGGGTAGAGCAGCTGAAGTTTTGTCACAGTGAAAGGAATGAGAAGCTGTGCATAGCAGCCACTCAGGGAGGACCTGTCTGATCTCTTGATCAGAATCCATATGAATACTCAGCAGAGGTTCTGTCCTTCCCACTTAATTTATTTGCTTTTCAATAGCCAGAAGAAAAGACACAATAGCAACAGAATTTGGTAGGGATGTAAGAGAAGATAAATACTAAATAGCACAAAGGGCCTACCTCAATATAACTTACATCTCTCGAGGATGTGAAAAGTGCCCCCCTCCCCAAAGCGAAGCAAGTTTTGCGCTGTCCACACCAGCTTCTCGCTGAGGTGGAGTAATTATGCCAATGGGAGATGTAGGGCAAGTCTACACTACAGTGCTATGTCTTGGAATTCTAAATTCTGGTCTAGATTCAAATCAGTATGGTTCTACTGAAGTCAAGGGAGTTACATTAACTTATAAATAAGGCTAAGATTTAGTCATGAATATTTTTAGTAAAAGTCATGGACAGTAAACAAAAATTCACAGCCCATGACCTGTTCATGACTTTTACTATAAACACCCCTAACTAAATCTTAACTGCCCCGGGGCTCCCCTGCTCTGGGAGGCCCCAGGGCCAACCCCACCAGTGGCTGGCTGCAGGGTGGCTGCAGCAGCAGCTGGTGTGGGTAGCCCCAGGGCCGCCTGAGGAGCTGGCTCCAGGCCAGTTGCTCAGGAATCCCTTGGGTCAGCCACACTGGCTGCTGCAGCTGCGGAATTTCACAGAGGTCGCAGAAAGTCATGGAATCCGTGATTTCCGCGACCTCCGTGACAAACTCACAGCCTTACTTATAATAGCTGAGGCCTTTTCTACTCAGGAAATGCATTTTTCTGTATACATTTAGTGGGTTTATTTCAGCATAAATTGCTTTGCATCCCTACAAAGATCTGTTTGTTATTTATATAGCATTTTATACAACTTTGATTAATCAGCTTTGGAAGCAAAATCACTCTATACTGGAATAAGGTCCATGTTGACACATCCATCTTCTGGATTAACTGTTCTGCTTCTGGGACTCCTCCCACTGCTATCCCACATTGTGTTGTTTCACACCAAACCAACCTATCTTTATCTATGTGCCCGCTACTGCTCTGGGGTCATCTTGACTGGATTTCAAATATCCATGCTTAAATTCCAGCCTGCAACCTGCTGTGTCCTTTTGCAATTCCAGCTCATGGTGAATTCACACACCCAGAGTCACAGATACTTTACAGCAGCCATGCCTAGTAATTCTATGTGGACCTGTCACAAGGTCCTGGACTTTCTGTCCTTTATGGAGAGGCAAAGATCCAGTCCCATATGAATAGCAGTCACCAGATCTCTCTTTTGAAATGCTAATGACAGAGACAAATCATTCCTTTTACTTACAGAGGTGGAAAGGGCAATACACAAGGACAACCCCTGGACTTTGGAACATTAGATTCCTTAGAGCCCTGCAACCCAAACTTGATCCAAGTGTTGGGTTGGTTTGAGTGGAAAAATACTGGATCCTCTTGGCCTCAGATCAGGTTGGCTCTCCTCCTCAGTCCCAGGGTGGCTTCATGTCCAGCTCCTGCCTGCTACCATCACGTTGGTGTGCTGTAGTCAGAAGTGAGTATGCCTGCTGAGGACTGTCAGTGCCACACAATGCAGCAGGAAGTGGCGCATGGCAGGAACAGGGCATACAGCTGCCGCCACACAATTCTGGGAAGTAGGGGAAGAGTTGATCCCAGGGGCAGTAGGTGGCAGCAGCAGCGGTGAAAATTCAGGTTCAGGTGGAAGGGTCATGGTTGGGTTGGAAAATGACTCAACGTTCGGAGGCTCAGGTGTGAGCAAATGTTTACCATGGTAATCCTGTAAGATTTGGGATCAGTATAAGATGGGATGTGAGGAGCAGGCCTAAATTTTAGGTGCTCTCCTTGGATCTCCCACCAACCTCCTGGAGATTCATCACAAAAGTTAAGTATTAACTTTTGCACATGCAAAGTGGTGGCTTTAGGTGCTTCAGAAAGTAGGAGGACCTTTTGCAGTATGGCTTCATTGAAGTAGTGCTCTCATGGCGTCAAGAGGTAGTGTCAGAAGCCACTGAGGCATTGTGGAGGCACAGGGTTTCTGTGAAGTTTGCCATCCTCTCTGGAAGGATGTATATATATGGAAAATATGAGAGAATGGCAGTGCTAATTTGATATAACACAATTTATGAATAAATGACTGCTTTCAAGTACTGCTTAATTAACCCTCAAGTAGTTATTAAATCTGCTGAGACTCAGAACATATTCTTCATCAGTTTAATCTGGGAAAACAAGAAGAATTTCACTGATTAAGAGTTGATGCACTCTTCAGGCCCCAGAAGCGATCACATGTCTGTTAGTCTGGAATGCAAGAAATTCAAGTAAAGGATGAGAGAAGAGATGAGCAAGACTGCCTCACTGGTGATTAGAATAGGTGTCAGAATTTTGTATTTTGATTTGGAGTGTTGATTGTACTGTTTTTCATCTCAATGAGTTTGCACTCAGTTACAAATATAAGTAATTGAGAAATATTAAAAAGGTAATAATTGCTGTCCTTTACTTGAAAAGTTTGGTAGTTGCAGTTGATATAAATGTCAACTACTTTGTTTCAGGTCAACTGGTTTCACATCCCCCATTTTAAGATGCAGGTTCATTTAAATCTTATATGGTGAGAGTAACTTAAAAATGAAATTGATTAATTTGGTTAAAATCTCTGTGATGTATATGGGTTCATGAAGGCTCACAATGGTCTGTTTGAACTGGAAGAACTGCCATGGAACCAGCTGAGGAAGTTTTCATTCTGTCACAAAACAGAGTCTTGAAAATAGCATGTCAATGTGTATCCTGAGAGAGGACACCACAATATTTTGAGTTTTCACAAGGGCTTTATTTACAAATTAGTAACAAAATATTTTTCACTTATAATTAAAAATATCAGCAGCTTTATGAACTTTCCCATAAAGGGGAACTTTCATACTAAAACCAATTCATTTGATCAATCATTTTCCACAGTCCTTCTCCTATTATTCCCAATATTTATGTCTAGACCTTGTGTGGTAAACAGAAATTCTGTTTCACAAAGGATTTTAAAATTAGTTTTTGCTCTGATTTGTAAAAAAAACCCCATACATTTTGAAACTCTCTTAAAAAAATCTCTCGCCCTCAACACCCCCCACCCCGTTTCTGATCAAAACATTTCATTTTGACAAAAATCAAAATGTTTTGTTTCAGTTTAGACTTTAAATTTTTGTATGATAATATAATTCAAAATTGTTAATATTTAAAAAAAAAAGACTAGGGCTGTCAATTAATAGCAGTTAACTCATGCGATTAGCTCAAAAATTAATGGTGATTAATCGCACTTATAATAATAGAATACCAATTCAAATTTATTCAATATTTTGGATGTTTTTCTACACTTTCAATATTGATTTCAATTACAACACAAAATACAAAGTGCACAGTGCTCACTTTGCATTATTATTTTTGACTACAAATATATGCACTGTAAAAATTATAAACAAAAGAAATAGTATTTTTCAATTCACCTCATAAAAGTACTGACTCTTTATCGTGAAGCTGTAACTTACAAATGCAGATTTTTTTTGGTGACATAACTGCACTCAAAAACAAAACAGTGTAAAACTTTATATCTACAAGTCCACTCAGTCCTACTTCTTATTCTGCCAATCTCTAAGACAAACAATGTTGGTTACGATTTGCAGGAGATAATGCTGCCTGCTTCTTGTTTACAATGTCACCTGAAAGTGAGAACAGGCATTCGCATGGCACTTTTGTAGCCGGTGTTGCAAGGTATTTACATGCCAGATATGCTAAATATTTGTATGCCCCTTCATGCTTCGGCCACCATTCCAGAGGACATACTTTCATGCTGATAATGCTCATTAAAAAAATAATGTGTCAATTAAATTTGTGACTATATTCCTTGGGGGGAGAATTGTATGTCTCCTGGTCTGTTTTACCTGCATTCTGCATATATTTCATGTTATGGCAGTCTCGGATGATGACCCAGCACATGTTCGTTTTAAGAACACTTTCACAGCAGATTTGACAAAATGCAAAGAAGGTACCAATGTGAGATTTCTAAAAATAGCTACAGCACTCGACCCAAGATTTAAGAATCTGAAGTACCATCCAAAATCTGAGAGGAACGAGGTGTAGAGCATGCTTTTAGAAGTCTTAAAAGAGCAACACTCTGATGCAGAAACTACGAAACCCAAACCACCAAAAAAGAAAATCAACCTTCTGCTGGTGGCATCTGACTCAGATGATGAAAATGAACATGCGTCAGTCCGCACTGCTTTTGATCATTATCAAGCAGAACCCATCATCAGTGTGGAAGCATGTCCTCTGGAATAGTGTTTGAAGCATGAATATGAATCTTTAGTGCATCTGGAATGTAAATATCTTGCAACACCAGCTACAACAATGCCATGTGAATGCCTGTTCTCACTTTCAGGTGACACTGTAAACAAGAAGCAGGCAGCATTATCTCCTGCAAATTGTAACCAACCTTGTTTGTCTGAGTGATCGTCTGACCAAGAAGTGGGACTGAGTTGACTTGTAGGCTGTAAAGTTTTACATTGTTTTATTTTTAATGCAGATGATTTTTGTAAATAATTCTACATTTGTAAGTTCAACTTTCATGATAAAGAGATTGCACTACAGTACTTGTATGAGCTGAATTGAAAAATACATTTTTTTTGTTTTTTACAGTGCAAATATTTGTAATAAAAAATAAACATGAAGTCAGCACTGTACACTTCGTATTCTGTGTGGTAACTGAAATTAATATATTTGAAAATGTAGTAAACATCCAAAAATATTTAAAATAAATGGTAATCTATTGTTTAACAGCACAATTATTCACAGTAAAAAAATGTAATACCTTGACAGCCCTAAAAAGATATTTTGAAAGGAAAAGTTTTAACTTTTTTGAAAAAGTCAAAGTAGGATGTTTTGATATTGTCAGAATCCCCCCCCCCCTTTCTCTGAAAGAAAATGTTGGTGAAATTGACACAATTCACATTTAGATTTTGATGGAACTGTATTTTCCAACAAAAAATTGTTTCATCAAAGTTTTTCAGCAAACTCTACTTGTGTCCTTTCTACTTGATCACATAGGGGAAATCATACTTCTGTATTTGTAACTTCCTCAACTTTCCCCTGAAATGAAGATAATGTCACAAATCCAGCATATAATGAGCAAAGGAAGGGAGCCTAAAATAGGAAATACTTGTTTAAAAATAAATATGTTCAATAATTAACAGAAGTGGCAGGAAAAAAATAGGAAAAACAAGTGAAAGTGGAAGGGATTTTGCTTTCAGTCTCAAAGTATGTGTGCACTTTTCAGGTTTGAAAGTCATTCTTTAATGAACTCTTAAAGAATATTTGATGAACCATTCATGAACATTCATCAGCACTTCTAAATTAATTACCTTAATTGTGTTGACAATATGAATGATTTTGTGCTAAAATATGTAAATTTAGGGAGTCTGGGTGGCTCTGAGCATTGCAAATGGGACAAAGACTGATTTCCAGATTGCTGGTTCAAATTCAATCCAGGTCACGGCTGCTACTCTGAAACCTGTCTAAAAGTTGTAATAATTGTATGTGAAAAGTTGGTGGTCTAAATCAGTGGTTCTCAACCAGGGTATATGTACCTCTGGGGGTACCCAGAGGTCTTCCAGGGGGTACATCAACTCATGTAGATATTTGCCTAGTTTTTACAACAGGCTACAGCAAAAGCAGTAGCAAAGTCAGTACAAACTAAAATTTTTCATATAGACGACGTGTTTATATTGCTTTATATAATACAGACGCTCCCCGGGTTACGCAAACCCGATTTATGCAAATCCGCACTTATGGAAAAAGTTCCGTAAGCTAGAAAGTGTTTTTTGTTTGTTTGTTTGTTTGTTTGTTTGTTTGCGTAATGGTTGGGTATACGTTCCCGACTTATGCAAAATTTGAGTTACGCAAGGCGTTCCGGAATGGAATGCTTGCGTAAGTCAGGGAGCGTCTGTATACTATGAAACATAAGTACAATATTTATATTCCAACTGATTTCTTTAAAATAATAGGGTAAAAATTAGAAAGTAAGCATTTTTTCAGTAATAGTGTGCTGTGACACTTTTGTATTTTTACAAAATACAAGTCATTTGTAAGGAAGTAGTTTTTAAATGAGGTGAAACTTGGGGGTACACAAGACAAATCAGACTCCTGAAAGGGCTACAGTAGTCTGGGAAAGTTGAGAGGCACTGGTCTAAATGTCATTTCCAGTAATTGCAAAAAAAACTACCACAGATAAGACTCACTGACAGCTTTAACAGAAAGGCTAATGATTAAGTGGGCATGGAGAATGACTTACTCTCACATACCTAGAGGCAGGGTTTTATACAGGGTGGAGGGGATGTTTGCTCTTCTTAGCTTTTAGGCTTACAATTACCTATATGGAAGTGATCACTTGAAAATAACAGCCTTAGTGAGATGTTGTCATCCATTACTCCAGCTAACTCTGGGCAAACCAGGCATTAGTGAAATGCTGGAAGCTTGTTACCCGAAAGGGACCACAGAATGCCACAGTGAGACCCCATTATATTTGTTCAAATTGGTATCCAAACATCTAAATCCTCTCTGATCTCTCAGTGATGTGGCTATGAGGTTGAGGTGTGTCTTCCCCAACAGTAACATCATAAAGCCACCAGCAGAAGTCATGTGCTAGCCCAAATGCATTAAAGGCAAATGAGAGAAGTTATGAGAGCTTCTGCAATTGACTCAAGATTTCCATATCTACTAATCTCCTCCACAACAGCAAATTGTTCCATTCTGGAGTTTCCCTCAAATGAAGGAGTAACTCACAGGCTGCCATATGTAGCTCAATGGCCACTTGATCAGAGTGGGGGATGGACCTTCATTCTTTCCTGCAGCAAATATGACATCAATCCTGTAAGGGGCACGACCTGGAAGGTAACAAGCAGCCAGTGTAAATGCACTGACCTCATCACCACTCCTATAAACAAGAAATCACTTAGATAATGAAACTGTAACTTTTCATAACCTATATGTTGAAATGTTCTCAATTAATATTAAATTGTTAAAGATAAGGGTACAATAGAACCCAATTTAGTTTTCAGGTTCAAGCCTCTAGGTCGGTTACAGAAAATTTATTTAGTAGAGGACCACTAGGAAACATTTTGAATGATAAAACCACATTTTATTTAAAGGGAAATGATAAGTTAAGAAAACAGACATGCAATTACCATTTAAACTCAAGGATGAAATAGTGTATCAGTGGGTGATCAGTCCCCTGAGAGTGATACAGCCTTATCATCCTGGAACCTAACTACTCTTTTGATGTTAATTTGACTTCTCCTGCAATCTTTCAAGGCTACTACTTTGTGATCCATTACAAAACTAATTAACATTAAACTACTCTTTACAATAATTATTTTTCCACTGCCTCCTTATTGGCTCTTTACATTACACATTATTTAAATTAACATTTGCACCAATATTCCTCCCATATTATCTCTATGGATAGCATTTTAATAAAACCTTCCAAAATTCTGAAAACAATTATTAAAATCTTGCTCAAACCAGTTATAACCAAAACATAGTAGTAACATAACCCTGGATCATGTCCTTGCTAACTTGAAATCTCCCATCTTATTGTCTCCAACTTATCTCTAACTTTCTCATATTTGCAACTTCAATTTCTGATACTCCCCTATACTTAGGCTAACTTAGGCCCCAAACCTAACTTCTACATATTTATTAGACTAAACCATCCTACAAGACACTGATGCAACATGCATCTCCCTGGATACAATCAATTCCAGAAGTGCACTAGATACCTCAAATACAGCATGTGAAAAAGCATCAATGGTCATGGTCATGTCATAATAATATGCCTCAAAGATAAAAATCCAATAAGTTAAGATCATCAGAATGCACAGGCAAGAGATGGAAGGCAGGTTTTAATGGGCCAGAGCAATTAAGCAAATAGAACAATGCCAATTTATACAAGCAGAAGATCTGTCCCAATGCCCTCTTCAGGGTCATTGGCCACAGTCATGAGTCTAACACCTTTCATGAGCACTAATTTCATACACTTTAAAAAAAAAATTACAATGATTCTGTTATGTTCCTCTACCCACCATGGGAAGGAACTGTATGTGGAAAAGAGTCAGATCACACTGGAACATGTCTGTACTGTTTGAGAGAAGAATTTTTAGTAATCTGTAGAAATGTTCCCTTAAACAAAAAAGTCATGAGACGCTTTTAAACAGTTTTAAACACTTTTAAACAGGGACACATTTCCACTTTGTCACAAAGTAGAAATGCCAGTATATTCAAAATTGTGGGTGAAATTGTATATGAAAAGTACATTGCATTCATGAGGCCAGCAAAGCTAAAAAAAAAAAAAAAAGAAAAAAAAAATCCTCATTTTTCTATCATGTGCTTTAAGCAGGGCCGGCTCCAGGCACCAGACAAGAAAGCACTTGCCTGGGGCGGCACATTGTAAGGGGCGGCATTCCGGCCAATTCCTGCCGTGGTTCTTTTTTTTCTTTGGCAGCCCGGTCCGCAGCTCCCCAGCCGGCTCCTCGTGCTCCACCAGTCCCAGCCCAGCCCTGCAGGGGCACGGACCCCGGTCCGGGGGGGGAAAGGAACTAGCGATCCCCTTCACCCCCCTGCGAGCCACCTTGACCACCCTCCACGCGCTCCCTGCGGCTGCCATTTTTTGTTTTTGTTTTTGCTTCGGCAGTCTGGCCGCCCCCCCCCCCCCTTTTTTTTTTGCTTCTGCAGTCCGGCTGCCCTTTTTTTTTTTTTTTTTTGCTTGGGGCAGCAAAAAAGCTAGAGCTGGCCCTGGCTTTAAGACAGACAAGTGTAAAATGTAGGGAAAGAAAACACACATGGTGTCGTAGATATAGATGAAAAACAGAAGAATTCATTGTAGAAAGACAAAGAATGACCATCAGCAATGAATGTTTTGTTAAATACAATGCTAAATGAAGACAGAACAGTTCATTTCAAAATTGATACAAGAACATAAGCAATTTATGGTCACAGTGTAGTTTTATGACAAGCTAAGCTCGTAAACATTAAATATTACAGCAGTCACTGTAAAGTTTATTTCCAACCTAAGAGAGATGCTGCCCATCAGATCCTCCCACAAAGGTGATAAGTAGCATTTGGAATTTTAAATGGTAGTGGTATAGTAGATGAACTGTCACTGGCAGACATTGTCACTGGCAGACATTGCAGGTGATATTGGATGACAGGGTTGGGCCGCGATTGCTGAATGACAGTTGGCTTTCCTTTCTTTTCTGGCATTTCCTGTGACCAGGACAAGGCAATTTTCCTCAAAAGTGGACATTTCCTCTCTGACAAGTCTTCACCAGTTATCTCTATCCTGGGCTGCTGTCTCCCAGTGTTTGATGTTGAGGCCATGTCTCCTGATATTTATCTTGAGGGTGTCTTTAAAGCATTTACTTTGGCCTCCCCATTTTCTTTCTCCTTTGGTGAGTTGGGCATGCAGCAGTTGTATTGGTAAGAGTACAACAGGCATGTGCACACAGTGCCCACTCCACCTCAGCTTGTGCTGGATAATGAGGGCCTCAACACTGAAGATGTTGGTCTCTGTGAGGACACTGACATTAGTGCGATGATCCTCCCACTTTATGTTGAGGATACTCCGAAGAAAGTGCTGGTGCTGGCATTCCAAGTTTTTCAGGTATTTTCTGTAGGTCACCCAAGTCTCACAGCCATAGAGGAGAGTTGGGATTACCACAACTTTATAAATTAAACGTCTAGTATGTGTTCTGATGTTGTGATTGTTGAACACCCATCAAGATAGTCTGCCAAAGGCAAGGCTGGCACAGTGAATTCTGTGCTGAATCTCGACATCTATGTCTGCCCTCTCTGTGAGAGATGGTTGCCAAGATAGGCAAAGTATTCTACATTTTTCACTTCTTCTTTATCAATATAGATCTTCCTTGCTGGGTCTGATGATTGACCAGGGACTGGCTGGTGGAGAAATTTTGTTAGCCTTTTGTAAGCCTCTGAAGATGCAATTAAGGACTGTTTGAAGATCCTGCTTTGAGTGTGCACCTACAGCACAATCGTCCGTGTACTGGAATTCAGTTATTGTTAATATCTCATAGAACTGGAAGGGACCCTAAAAGGTCATCAAGTCCAGCCCCCTGCCTTCACTAGCAGGACCAAGTACTAATTTTGCCTCAGATCCCTAAGTGGCCCCTTCAAGGATTGAACTCCCAACCCTGGGTTTAGCAGGTCAATGCTCAAACCACTGAGCTATCCCTCCCCCCTATGTTGCTGATATTACTTTAGTTCTGGCATGGAGATGGGAAATTTTGAAGAGGTTGCCGTCAATCTGCTATTGGATGCCAATGCCCTGTGGTATACGGTCTTGGCATAATGTTTTCATAGATGCTAAGAAAATGGAGAAAAGGGTGAGTGCCAGTACACAACCTTGTTTTATGCCAGTTTTGATGACAAAGGATTCAGAGGTAGAGCCACTGCACAGGACGGAGGCAGTCATCTGGTCGTGGAGGAGTCTTACAATGGTGATAAATTACTTGGACAACCAAACTTTGACATGGATTTTCCACAGAGCCTCATAGTTGACAGAGTCAAAGGCTTTGGCCAGATCGATAAAGGCCATATACAGCTCCTGGTGTTGTTCTTGACCTTCTTCCTGGATTTGCCTGCTTGCGAAAATAATGTCGGTTTTGCCTCGTGATGGTCTGAAGCCACATTGGGACTCTGGAAGTACGTCCTCTGCAAGAGGGAGCAGGCGATTCAGTAAGATTCTAGCAAGAATCTTCCCAGCGATGGAGAGGAGGGCAATGCCTCGATAGTTGCCACAGTCAACACTGTCTCCCTTTTTGAAAATGGTGATGATGTTAGCATTACGTAAACCAGCAGGGATGTCTTTGGTGCACCAGATTTTGAGGAGCAGCAAGCAAAGCTTGTTAATCAGTGTTTCTCCCCCCACTTTTAGTACTTCAGCTGGTATGCCATCTGGACTCAGTGCTTTATTGTTCTTCATTTGTTTAATTGCTTTGAAAACCTCCTCAGGTGTTGGTGGGTTACCAAGAGTTTCCCAGATTGGGTGCTGAGGGATGGAGTCGAAGGTGTCATCAGTCACAGTCGATTCTTGATGTACAAGCTTTTGGTAGTGTTCCTGGTAGTGGATTCACTACACATATAGTGAAATGGGGGAAAACTCTCTCTCTCTCTCTGTCTTATGGTATGTCTACATGTATGGTGGCATGTAGAGTGACATTGCACGCCCAGCTAGTGCAGTCATCAATAGCAGTGTAGACGGTGAGGCATTGGTTAAGTGAGTAGAATAGAGCCCCCACATGCCTGAACCCCCAGGGTATATACCCCACTCGGGCTCTCTACATGCCCAAACAGTGTCTCTCATGTCTACACTGATATTTTTAATAGTGTAATGTCCTACTGCCTCCCCACAACTGGAACTTTTCCCCGTTGTAGTGAAAGACTCCAGCAGTGAAAGGCTCTGGCAGTGGAGAGGCAACAGGAAAAGGTTCTGGCAGCTCCCTCCTACTGAAGCCTTTCCCTGCTGCCTTCCCCTGCCAGAGCTTTTCACTGTCTTATATAACTAATTGTACCCTACGCACCATCCCAAGTGTAAACAAGGTCTTAGTCAGTTTGGGTGTCAGCCTCAATCTGCTCACAACCCACTCTCTTCTCCCCCTGGGCAGCATTTTAAAGATTTAGGATCCCTTTGATCGTTGGCTATCAGCCATGGAAAAAGTAAACCTACCAGCCCAGATGGACCCAGATAGGGTCATTGATAGGTACCTCCATCTTTATCTTAATTCCTTTGCAGCTGTTTACCCCAAGTATCTTATTTTTGCCATTGTTTCATTTCCATAGGTTTCTTCCTTAACAGATTCCTAATATTTAATTCCTGACAGAGGGGCAGGTTAATATTAAATAAATAACCTTAGGGGGATGTGATATTTATTAAAAAAAACTGCACATAACTCATTATCCACATAGGCCCATGGCCCTTTTTTTCTCCTTAGCATTCTTTCTATTGTCAGCTCAGCTAGAACAATAATTTTTACAGTGACAATTTAATGGAAGTCTACCCTCACAAAAAGTGCAACTCTTGGGGAAGTGATTAGTCACACTTGCACATAGCCTGGCTTCAGGAAAGATAGATTGTTTTTCCTTTAAGAACATGGTGTAAATACTCTTTGTATAAATTTAGGTCCTAAAGGAGATTGGTAATTTATTATTCTCCTGTGTGAAAGCTCAGAGTGCAATGGCCAAAACTGAATAAAGAATTAAGGAAAAAATGGGGAGGAATAATTCCCCAATTAAGGAGTGAGATTTGTTTTATACTAATAATAAGCCCCTGTGAACCCAAAAATTTCATAGAGAACTTTGGTTATTACACCTAGTGGCAATTTCTCAGCTGCAATTCATAATTCAATTGGTTTTACATAAAGATTTGCCACCAGTCAATGTTGCCCAGTAGGACAATGCTACCTAGAGCTGGTCTGGTTGAATATTTTCTGACTAAACAGTTTCACTGGAAAATGCAGTTTCATCACAATCAAAATGATTCATAGGACTGTGATGATTTTGATTATATTTTCAATGGGAGACAGTCATTTAGACTTTCTCTTTTGATAAGGTAAAACATTTCATTAATGTGAAAATGTTTAGTTTTGATAATGATAAAGGATTTCATTTAAAAATCTATTTTAATTCATTTTGTTTTGACATATTTTAAAATATAATACATATGTTACACTAAAATTAAAATTAATTTATATTAGCTAATAGGTTATACTACAGAGTTTCAACATTATCAAAATTGTATCATTCAACATTATTGAAATCAAACATTTTGATGTTTCTGATTCAAAATTTCAGAATTTCCATCTCACAGAAAGTTGCCTGTTCATTTGAAATGTTAGAATTTTCCACAAAACAGAAATTCTGTTTTCCAACAAGCTCTAAGCTCCAAGCTCCACCCACCACAGAGAATGGTTTTAGAGCTCATCTCCCAACACTCTCTGTTGCTGCTTTTGCCCAGGCCTGCATCATATGTCTCCACACATTCCTGAGGGAAAAAGAGGTCTAAAATATCTTGGCTCTGATAATGCCAAATAAATCCATATTCTTCACCTACCTAGCTTAGAAAGAAAAATATATTGTTATGCTATGAGAATTTTCTTCACCACACTATTCTGTTTCAATTTTTACACTTCCAGACTTCATGTTAAGGAAGCTGAAGAAGTGTTTCTTCTATGAGGATGAGGCATCAGTGGGGTTTGAGAATAACCAAATCAAGGAAAAGGCAAAAATTGAGGCTGTTGAAGAAGAGTTGAATGCTTTGAATGTTGAAGTAGCCTCACACTTTCGTGTCAACTGTCCGAAATGGGCCATCTTGATTATCACTTCAAAAGTTTTTCTCCCCTGCTGTTAATAGCTTCTCTTAATTAATTAGCCTCTTACAGTTGGTATGGCTACTTCCACCTTCTCATGTTCTCTGTATGTATAAATATCTTCGTACTGTATGTTCCATTCGATGCATCCGAAGAAGTGGGCTGTAGCCCACGAAAGCTTATGCTCAAATAAATTTGTTAGTCTCTAAGGTGCCACAAGTACTCCTGTTCATTTGGTTGAATGAGGATGTTACTTTATTTGCTTTTGCCATAATTTGAATGAAATTATTTGTATTTAAAACTCCAATTATGTAAATACTTAGGCATGTGAGTAACTTTAACTCAGTGAGATGACCAATTTTACCTTTGTATTTGGCACTGCTGGAATATTGTGTCCAGTTCTGGGGTTCACAATTCAAGAAGGATGCTGATAAACTGGCGGGGGTTCAGAGAAGAACCACAAGAATTATTGAACTTTTAGAAAAAATGCCTTTTATTTAGGGTTGGCAGAATTCAATTTTTATTTTTTTTAAATTTAAGTGGATAATATGTTTATTTTTAAGTAGTGGAAAATTATGGGAGGTCAGACATTAATTATTTAATGAAAGTAGACGTAGCTATTCAGAAAGTTAAAGCTTTATAATCATTAAAACACAAATTGTTAACATGCTATGTCAAAATATACAAAGCAAATATCCTTAAAATCAAACTCTAATAAGTTCTCAGTCAGCATTTTTCTTACTTTGCCTATCTGTACATTTCAATTTATTATTGATGGAAATATTTTTATCAGTTTGTGTGTCTATGGTGACATCAATTTGTATTGACATTTACCGATAAAAATCGAATCCTTCAAAGCCTACTTATAATAAGTCTCATGGAGCTCAATCTATTTAGGTTCACAAAGTGAAGGCTAAGGGGCAACTAGGTCAGAGTCTAAATGCCTACGCAGGGGGGAAAACATATTTGACAGGGAGCTCTTCAATCTCGCAGATATAGGAATAACAATATCCAATGGTTGGAAGTTGAAGCTAGACAAGTTCAGACTGGAAGTTAGGCATGAATTAATGGTGAGGGTAATTAACCATGGAAACAATTTACCCAGGTTTCTGATGCGGCCCATAGAGCTAGCTTTAGTATTTTATTTTACTCAGCAGTAAGGCAAGGAATTTGCAGGCCTCTGTCCTGTAAGGCATTAGCTTTAGCAGTTGGCATAAGGCTTTGAGGCCTATGAACTTTGGCATAACTAAGAGGCCCTACAGTGATCCTGAGTTTTGGGGAACTGGGTATAATGTGCTTAAGGGCGGAGTTTGTACAAAATGAGGAAGTTAGAATGACCAAGAGAGGCTGGGGATTGGTATGAATATTCATGGCAGATCCCTACAATCCCTCAGCTCTTTAATTACTAATCAATTGGAAATCAATAATCAATAAACACTAAAAAACCAGGCAACAGTGGTGGATTCTCCGTCACTCATCATTTTTAAATCAAAATGGGATATTTAAAAAAAAGATATGCTCTAGTTCAAACATTAATTATTTATGTGAAATTCCATGGCCTGTGTTATACAGGAGATCAGATAAGAAGATCACAATGGTCCCTTCTGGCAGTGGAATCTGTGATATATTAACAGAATTGTTTTGCATTTAAGTTGTATAATGTGGACAGTAACGTGTTTGTATTTTCTTCCCATTACATCAATAGAGGACTTGATTTTGTAGGCTGTTTGTTAACTGGAAGTTGTCTTATATATATAAAAAAAAAAACACTTTGGATTTTGTTTTCTATTAATCTTTTTTAATTAAAGCCTTGTAATCCAAAAAAGTAACATGTTTGTATTGACTTATTACATCAATAAGGACCTTTCCCACTGAATAATAACTAACCATCCATTCTGATTATTTTTTTTATTACATCTGGAGAATAATTTCTTGTATTTGCTTGCCATCTTATGAACAAGACTGAATTTTAATCTTATGTTTTTCATATTGTACAATCAGTTTGAATTTAACTGGCATTTGACTTAGACCTCTTTATGTTTTACATCCTTATATGATTGACACAGGTTGACACTGACCGTTTTTTAGGGTATATCTACACTGCAGGTGGGAGCAAGCCTCTCAGCCCAGCTGAAGAGACTTGTGCTAACAGGGCTTGAGCTAGAGTGATAAAAATAGCAGCTGGTATGTCGCAGTTCTGGCTCTCAAGGAGGTCATATTAGCTGACCCAGATTTGGCTTTAAAAGACGGCACCTGGGCATGAGGGGGGAAGACCTGGTAAATCAGAGCTAGGAAGCTACAAGAAACAGGAGCAGCAAACTGCCAGAATCCTCTAGGAGGAGACTCAGTGAGACCCTGAAAAGATAACTCTAAAACAGGAATGCTAGACTCCCCTGGCAATGGTCACCTGAAAGGGAAAATTAGCCAGGAATTGTAGTCCAGGGTGGGTGGAGGTACTGTTTTCTGGTTTTTATGTTATGACAATAAAACTGCTTAAAAGAAAGTGTGTGTAGCACTGGGTACTTTGGGGGCTGGGGAGAAGCTACTATCTTGTTACAATGACAATCTGAAATTCTTTAGAATTACAAGCCTCTGTTTGCAAATAGATGGATATAGCTTGTGCTGAGAGGAGTTAGCTATGGCTTTATATTTATTTTTGTACATTATAGTCTTGAGAATTCAAAGAATGTGCTTTTCGATATTTTTAGTTGTCTTGATTTTGAAAACAGGAGAGGAATGGACTTTCCATATTTATTGTGATCACTCGTCCATGGAGGCCAATACAGGATGTCTGCCAGTGGCCAATACCTGATTCTTCAAGGGGAAGGAAAGAGACCCCATAATATACCATGCAGGGATGCTGGAACAATTTGTATAGTGGGGATGCTGAGAGCAGATACCACCAGCAGAAGGTTGATTTTCTTTTTTAGTGGTTCGGGTTCTGTAGTTTCCGTATCAAAATGTTGCTCTTTTAAGACTTCTGAAAGCATGCTCCACACCTCGTCCCGCTCAGATTTTGGAAGGCACCACTATCTTAAAGTCTGGCTCTCATTGCTTGCAGACATCATAACTGTCACTTTGTCCTGTCATCATGGTAGCCTGAAGATTACTAACACCGTATGGTGCAGGAATTGTTCATTTGGCTTTTCAACAGCCTCCCTGTTTCTTTCCTTGCGTATATACAAGTTACGACTCAGAGCATCGGTAACTTTGCTGTGGTTTTGCCTACATTTTCAGAGCCCTTCTGGGAGAGAAGTTATATACACACATTATTCTAGGTTTGGGTTTTTGTTTTCTTCCCCTATTTCAGCTGTGTGCTGATAGCTTGCAAGCAAACAGTGCTGCTTGCTTTCCTTTTGCAGCAAGTATACTGTGGATAGCATGCTGTGAAGATAGTTTTGTCTACATCAGTGTCTTGCTATCTCTGTTGGTATTAACTTTCTGCCAGTCTTATCCATCTGTGCTGTGTAGATAGACTCATTGGTTTTATGTTATTTTTAGGGTTGTGTGTGTAAGATAAACTATGCATACTTCCCATTGTACTCCAAAAGTCATTCATTTTTTAATGTGTTCTTAAAGGCTATATCTTACATGTTTGATGAGCAAACATTCTTACTCTAGAGAAAAGAAATTTCAGTATTCAGTTTGGGAGGTGGTGGTAAGAATATCCTTCTGAATTTTCTCTCTTTCAGTTGCTCCCTCTATGGATCCATATTGCTACATCTCCCTTCTGTTGGAGAGTGTTGGCTCAGGGTCTTCCTGGAGCTTTGCAGTACTACACTTTGGCCAAAAGGGTATAGTGACATGATGCAATCCTTCTCCCAAGACCTGAGCATGCTGCCTTTACAGCAGCACTTAACCCCACTGGCTCAGTGAAAGACCCAGCAAAGGGACCAGAATTGAATTCCCATAGTGACAATGCATTGTACTGATACTGAATAATTAGATCACTTGTGGGTTAGCCACTGCCCCATAGCTCCTGCTTAATTTAGAACAGTGAGGCTTGCTGTGGATATTAATGAGGTCACTGTTAAACAGAACATTGAAAGTGTTTACTGCAGATAGTTCTTAAAGGAAAGGAACTTGATAGAAGTGATTTAAATAAATAAATAAAGTCTCCCTCTGTTCCTTCCACTCCTTATCTTCCCTTCTCACCCATGCTTTCCTTTTAAAGATGCTGCTAGTTGAAACCTCTTAGCATGTGCTGATGAGAGTTAATGACTATCCTCTCCAAAATAAGTGGGTGGGATGGGAAAGACAAACATTGGAAAAGTGATAGAAGAGGGAAATAAAGGATGAGTAAGATTTGAGCACACTGGCCGTACATTTTATATCCATCTCTGAACTTCAGTTCTAAAGTAGGAACCCCCTTCACCCCATACTTTAACTGCTTTTTAAGCCTAAAAAAGTGGGCACTTCTAACATTGTGAGCACTTTAAATACAGCTTTTCACTTTGGTTTCAAGAGATGCTTTCATTTCCAAGAGGTGATACCAATTTATACTTAGACCATGATATTTTGTCAATGATACATAGAGTATTGTCATAATTTACATTTGATGTATAATTATAAAAGAGTATGTTGATCAATACATAGATTCAAAGGTTGTTTATCTCCTTATGTGACCTGCCCCAAACAAAATCTTAACTTTTTTTTCTTTCAAAATATTGTTGTATCAATGCACTGAGCAGTTAGCACATGTGGACCTGAATAACTTCCTTTAGATGAGAGACGTTCTGGAAGCGAGGTGCAGGATTAATCAATTACTCTAGTCTGTATTTGCAGACAGGCTCAAAAAACAACAGATTTTTAACACTCCATTTCAGTTGCACACAGAGTGATTTTTACTATGCTCTCTATGAGAACCCTCAATCTCTTTCCCAATACAACTCCGGTTCCTCTCCATAATGCCAGACAGTCCACTGGTATAAAATTGCATCATTCTACTTTGATTGCAGTGAAACTATGCCATTTTTTATCTGCTGAGGATCTGACCCATAACATTTAACCTTCGGCTCCAAAGAGTTGTGTCTAATCCTTTGTAATGGGGTTAGGGGAAAGAGTAGGGTAAAATGGGGCCCTACCTCATCCTACATTATTTCAGAAGGACAAGAAGCAACATGACTCTCACCACCCCTGGAATTACCCAGAGGAACAGGCTTGGAGTGGTTCACTGCCTATGGGCAGGGGTAGGACACTGGTAACTTCAGGGGACTTCCTTCACCTCACTCTACCTAGAGAGGCTACACCATCAGGGCCTTGCCTACTAGGTTCCCCAGAACACTCTGGAATTGGATTTAAGGCTGCAACCTACTTACCCTCCATCTTGAGGGACATCACAGTTGCTCATAAGACCTGAGACTGAACACTGGAGACTATGGTGCAGGAGCTTTCAAATTGTCTCACCCCCTCATCACAGTACCTCTTTCCCAGTGGGCCCTCTTATCCGCATCAGAGCCATCTGTGAGGTAGAGTGCTCCCAGCTAGTTACTAGATAGATTCCCAGTAAGTAACATACCCCGAACAGGGCAATAGTTTTATCTTGAACTAAATTGCTAAAAAATGGAACACAAGAAAAGCCACCAAATCAAATAAAACAGGTTATCTATGCAGCTCTTCTTGTTCCTCAGATATTTTCCTCTGTAAGTGCAGTGTTATGAGTAGTGGAACTGGAATCAGAGGGCCATGGAAAAACTGTTATTGGTGGGACACCATCGGAATAGGGAACACAGAGTTAGATTGGAAGTAATGCAGCCATATGGACAGAGCAGTGCACAGGGTTTAATAAAGTTCTACTTGTTCAATATACCGTACATTCAGCTTCACTCTCTGAATGAAACAACTGCTATCTGAAAATGAGAGGAGTAAAACTATTCATTCAAATCCATATTCTCCAAAGTGTTCTCGGTAAATATTCCACTGTAACATTAAATGCATAGGCTGATGTTCTTAGCTCATGTAAACCAGCCTAGCTCCTTTGATTTCAATAGTGATACTCCATTTACACTACCTAAGGATTGCTCCTTACCTTCACATGAAGACACACTTATTTAGCATTGAAATTTCTAACTTTTATTTTAACTGGCTTGAGACTGGTTTTCCAAAAATATATCCTTGTCCTTCCAAAATGGTAAAAATAATACATGCTGCTTCAATTGCTTTACAGTAGGTATACATTTGTATACTGTTTATAGATTCATATGTTTTTTAAGGCTAAAAGGGAACATTGAAATTATCTGGTCTGATCTCCTGTGTAACACAGGCCATAGGACAGCACAGAAATAATCCTGGCTTCAAGTACAATAGGTATGGTTTAACTAGATGATATCTTGATTTCAAAAATTTCCAGTGATGGAGAATCCATCAGAACCCTTTGTAAGTTGTTCAAGTAGTTAATTACCCTCACTGTTAAAATGTACACCTTATTTCTAGTATGAATTTGTCTTGCTTCAACTTCCATCCACTGGATCACATTATATCTTTGTTAGCTAGATTGAAAGCCTATCTATGTCTGTTCCCCATGTAGGTACTTACAGACTGATCAAATCACTACTCAATCTTCTCTTTGTTAAACTAAAGATATTGAGCTCTGAATCTTTCATTGTAAACCATCTTTTCCAATGCTGTAATCATTCTTGCAACTCTTTTCTGAACTATCTCCAATATATCAACATCCTTCTTGAAGTGTGGGCACTAGAACTGGAGACAGTATTCCTGTAGTGGTCACATCAGTGACAAATACACAGGTAAAATAAGTTCTACTTCTACTCAAGAGTCCCACATTTATACAACTGTATAAGGATATGGTCCATCCCTGTGAACCCACTTTTGGCTCAGTGTGGTGCAGCAGATGTGCCCTGCCTTATTTCCTCAACTGTGCATCATTAAGTTCTCTTTATGGAGCTGGGCAAGAAAAAGCCAACACAAACTAGCAAGATATTTAGAGGGCACATGCTAATATTTCAGGACAGGAGCCATTACAATAAAGTGTTCATGAGGTCCTTTCCTCAGGACCCTGGTGCAGAGCTCCTAACCTTTAAGTGCACAAGTCAAAGTCTTTGAGCCTGGTCAGGCTGGTCTTCTGGAGCCTGTGTTTGACAAAGACAGATCACCACCCCCTTGCAACTTGGATGGCCTCTAGTCCCCTCTCCTAGGCATCTCTGGTTTTACAGGTTCTCTCAGAGAACTACTTCCTTCTATATCTGCTCGCAGCCTAAGCTCAACTGGTTCCTGTGTAAATAGCCTAGACCCAGGGTGAGGTACAGCCTCCTTGATTACACCCAGACTGTCCTGGATGTACTCTCCAACCTGTCCCTTAAAGTGATAGTACACTACTTCACAACATCCAAGTATTGCATTAGCCCTTTTTGACACAGCATCATATTGGGAGCTTGTGTTCAGCTAATTATCCACCATGAGCCCCCCTCCCCATCAAGTCATTTTTCCACTGAATATTTTTCAAAGTCACTGCTTCTCAGGATACAGTCCTGCATCCTGTAAAGATGGCCTATATTTTTTGTTCCTAGATGTATGAACTTAATATGGTTGTATTGAAATGCATATTATTTCCTTGCACCCAGATCATTCTCTCAGTTATCTTCTTCATCTCTGGGTCATCTGCATACTTTAATGATTTCACATTTTCTTCCAAGTCATTAATAATAAACATTATATAGTGCAGGGCCTTGAACTGCTGTCTATGGGACCCTACTAGAAGCACACCCGCTTGATTATTCCTCATTTACAATTACATTTAAAGACCTACCAGTTAACCAGTTTTTAATCCATTCAGTGTATGCCATGCTGATTTTGTAATGGTCTTTTTTTAAACCAGATTATTGTATGGAACCAAGGAAAATGCTTAAGAGACATTTATTATATCAACACTATTACCTTTATCACCAAACTTGTAATCGCAAAAAAACACCCTCATTAATTTGGCAGCCTATATTTTCCATATTGATGGTTATTATTTATATTACCTTTCTTTTAATTCTTTATCAATTAAGTTCTGTATCAGCCATTCCATTATTTTGCTCATGATCGACATAAGACTGACAGGCCTATAACTACTTGGGTATTCCCATTTACCTTTTTTAACTCTAGTTATATTTTTACAACAAGTATATCAAAATACCAGATCCACCATAACACACAAAGTAAGTTAATAGGGTTAGGATAAAGAGAGGAGAGTGGAAGTAACACATCTATCTTCTCAGTCTATGTTAAATCATAAACCTTTAAAAAGTCAGCACAAGTAGCTTTGAACTTATTGGACAGAATGCCAGTCATTTGCTAGCTGTGAGATAAGCCTTATCACAGAGCCAGGCATCCATATTTGGTGGGGATCAATGTTCCATTTTTTGCTGAATTAATTTTTTTTTGCAACCAAAGTTGCATGTTGGAATCATGCCACCTTGTTACCAGGTAACCTGCAGGTATCAGGAATATACCCAAGAAAAACACTTATGTGGGAGGGCTGCAACTTAGCGTCCTATATCAAATTAGTGTTTTGATGATCTCATACCAGAAATTCTTGATACAGGGGCACTCCTAAACCATATGAGCTAATGTAGCACCAAAGGAGCTACATGTCCAACAGTGGTCAGCATTTGAGGCTTATTATCATTAGCCTGTGTGGGGACCAGCATATTCGAAAAAGTACTGTATCTTTTGTCAAATAAGCCATATTCTCAGTTCTATAGTTGCTTTTTTAACATTAGATACAATTGTATTCCATTGGGTTGTAGATAGCTGTGTATCCAAATCTCTGTTCCAAGAACCTCTCAAATTATCAATCTTTGGCAGTTTTTTGGGCCAAAAACAAACAAACAAAAAAACAAAGTGATATGGCTGGCTGGGTAAATCTAGGAAGATTCATCCAAAATAATACAAAATCTGGAGCTCCCACTGCATCCAGTCCAAATGCACTCATAAGTAAATGCTCTAAGTGGAGATATTTCCATGTATCAGAGAAGAACAAGCCAAATTGTTGCTGAAGATCTACAAAGAGTTTACATTTATCATTGTCAATTAGCTGTGACACAGTCATAATTCCTCTGTATATCCAGCCCCCCCACATCAAGATTTTGCCACCAATTTTGAGAATATGATTACTCCACAGGACTGCCTCTACATGGAAGAATGGAGGGAAGCAGAACTTAGAGGCAAGTTTGATCAAACATGGTTTGGCAGTTATTATTGTGGGAGTTCTAGAGCCATGAAATCTATAACCACTCAATCCTACAATGCCTGAATGGGGGAGAGGTTATACCAATTCTCATTCAATCTGAATCTAAGGTGGTATGTGCTCATACCTAATAGCCACCAAGATATCTGGCTTAACAAAAAAGAGAGATGAATGTTTTCCAAGTTGGGAAAATGAAATCCTCCCACAGATAGGGGAAGCTGTAATTTGTTCAGACCCAATCTAGGTTTCTTATCTGTGCCTCAAAGGAAGATTCTGAAAATATTATTGAATTGCATAAAATACGTTTGAGGAATTGAAATAGGGAGATGCCCTCAGTACATTCAAAAATCTGGGAAAGATATTCATTTTCAGTATATTAATTTTACCTCGTGAACTGAGGTTAACAAACTCCATCTCTCAAAACTGTTAGCCATTTTGGCAATATTTGGTTCTATATTTATGTCAGGGTGTCCTGAATGTTAGTGGGAATCAGTATGCTAAGATATTTCATGTAAGAGCATTTCCACTGAAAGTCCCAATTTGAGAAAAGGCCTTTGTGGGCATATTTGTTAATGCCTGAGACTTCTGATTTACTCCAATTAATGTTATATCCTGAGCACGGGCGGCTCCAGGCACCAGCGCACCAAGCGCGTGCCTGGGGCGGCAAGCCGCGGGGGGCGGCCTGCCGGTCGCTGTGGGGGTGGCAGGCAGGCAGCCTTTGGCGGCATGCCTGCGGGAGGTCTGCCAGTCCTGCGGCTTCGGCGGCAATTCGGTGGTGGGTACGCCAAAGCCGCAGGACTGGCGGACCTCCCACAGGCATGTCGCCGAATCTGCGTTACCAGCGAACCTCCTGCAGGCGCGCCGCCGAAAGCCGCCTGACTGCTGTGCTTGGGGCGGCAAAATACATAGAGCTGCCCCTGATCCTGAGAGGTGTCCAAACTTACTAATAGTGATTAGAAGGTTATAAATGTTATTTCAGGCTGAGATACAAATACAAGAGCATCATCAGCATAGAACACTATTTTATGCTCTGTTTGGCCCACCCTGATACTATGAATATGTTGATTTGCTCAGATGTGAATGGCTAAAGGGTCTAGTGTTAAAACAAACAGAAGAGGAGAAAGGGGGAAGCCCTGCCTCAAACTTCTCTAGAATGGAAATAGGGTGGAAAATGGTTTACCCTTTTAAAATATTGGCACTACATAAGCTTTTTTTCCAGTTGTGTATAACTTCCCATTTTTGAAGGCCTATTAGAAAATAACATTAAAAGCTCAGATCCTTCGTCAGTTCTTTTAAATTATTTGGACCTGCTGATTAAATGATTTCTAGCCTTAATAGCCTTAAAAATATATATTGTTTAACATCCTAAGTTACTGCTGGAATATGTTGTACTCATAGGATAAGACAATATCTGGGTATTTCCCAAGTGCAGAAGAGAAATATTTATTGAACATTTTACCTTTTTAGCATTGACAATTCTACCATGTTTTATTTCAAACAGGCTCTGTTTGAACATATACCATGTACCATATGGACATATACCAATTTAAAATAGATTCCTTTGTAAAAATGCACAACTATTGAACTCAATGGGAACAAGATTCAGATGGGAACTGACCTGATTGTCAGTTATCTTTATTTCTCAATATTCTGAGAACATAATGATTTGGCTTATCCAATGTAGCAAGATAAATGTGCTTCAGAGTATTGATGAGCATACAATGCTAATTGGCCAGTGCTGCATCAATGTTTTCTAATTAAGTGATCCTACTTTTTTCTGTAATTTAAAAATTATTCTAATATGCACCCTATCCTATGAAAGCATAGACACTTACTGTGTTTCATTTTAAAAGGAATATGCTCAGTGAATGTGAAATGATTCATACACTAACAACTTTACCTCCACTCAAAATCTGTATACTTTACTTTCTACTGTACCCGTTTCCTTTTTTAGTACTTTCAGCTGAATAAGTCACCATGTGGCATGATAGGGATTCCTTTGAGAAATATATAGAGTTCCGATCTCAAGTGTGTGGCCAGACACTATGGCACTGATGCTTGCATGGACTAGAACATGTTTTTTCTAGGTATGGATGCAGAATGCATACCTCATCTTAGAATCTGGTAATCTGTTTTTTAGAGCATAATGTTTTATTTTTGGAAGCAAAGTAGTGTTTCATATCAGCTTGTTTCCCTAGAGTATTATATTGTACAGTATGATATGATTTGACACACCTACAAGATAAAATGCTCCCTGCCAAATTACATGCAATAAAAAGCTGTTTAGCAGCTCAAGAAAGCTATCAGTTCATACATTCAAACTATGTGTACCATGGGAGCATGACTAGCATACAGATTTCTTGCACCTGTTCTTAGATCAGATACAGATGAGAACAGTAGGAGGTTGGTTCTTTAACACTGAGCATAATGTATTTACCTTATAACTTGCACCATTATAAGGTGTTTGCATAAGTGACAGTCTACTAGCATAAGTGAAGAGTTGATGAAGAAGTTCAAATACCTACTTTTACCATAATAAGTTTGTTAAACAAGGCATTTGTTTTGAGACAATGTATGCTTCCTCTCCTCCTTCCCGCCCCCTTGCATATGCATGATGTGGCTTGTAGTTGTTACTACATATCAAACCAGCTTTAGGAGTGATACAATGGACACAACTTAGTGCTACACAAGCAACATAGAGCAACACAAATTAATGGAAAAATGGAAACTGTGTGCACATTAAAAAAATATTTAAGCCCAACCTCTGCTTTTACATTTAGAAAAAGTCTATCTTAGGATACACAGGTATAACTCCCATGGAAGACACTGGGGTTGCATGAAAGCTGCAACCCCAGGTCTCAAGACAGCATTAGATCCATGTTGTTGTAATACTAGGACCAGGTAAATACAGGGACCTCGAACTTCAAAACTGTGTCCAACTCCATGCTTGCATGTCCTATATATTAACACATAAAAGGGCACTTCAGTGCTCAGTTACCCACTTGGCATGTATGCAAGTGTGAAGTTTCTAGGAAAATATAAGGTTGCTAAATTTCGATACTTTGACCTATAGTTTCAACATCAGTAATGAATCAAAAAAGGTATAACGGGGCAGAAGTAGACGACAGCAGGAAGATATAAAGTGAAATTGTATATGTTTAATTTACAGTGGTCACCATTATGTAGTCAATATATAAATAGCCAGTTACCACATAGGAGATCAGCAATATTTCCCTGTATTCTGCAATCTCGGATACTCCTGTGTGGTAACTGTCAGGAAATATTGACTGCATAATGGTGACTATGCTAATTCAGAAAGGTTTAATGAGCCCTAATATTTTTTGGGAAATCTTTTCCTTCTGTCATTAGCCTCTGCTTACTTTAGCATGCCTACTCTAATCTGAAAAGAGCTACAGACGCTCCCCGGGTTATGCAAGACCCGACTTATGCAAATTCGCACTTACGGAAAAAGTTCCATAAACCAGAAATAGGATTTTTGAGTTGCAGAAATTTTTGCGTAACCTACGGGTATACGTTTCCAACTTACGCAAAATTTGAGTTATGCAAGGCTTTCCGGAACCGAACCGGGGGGCGTCTGTATACTACAGACCTTGGGAAAATCTGCACATCTCAGGATAAACCAGAGTAATATTCTGAGACACAGTTTTGCTTACTAGGATTGTACTTACTCAAGGCCTTTGGCTGTTTAATGATGTAAGTCATAAAGACTGAATTCCCAAAAGTTTCCTTTCACGTTCTCTGACTGTCCTTTAGCTTAAAGCAAATTCAGCTTGTAAATGTAGTTGTTTGTTTGGAATCCTATAAATGAATTTGTTCTTGAGATTGCTGTAAGGTTAAAAGAATTTTAACTCTGGCATTAGTAAAGTATGTGTTACTTTCTAAGAGATATTGCTATTTTATGTAATTTTACAGTGGCAGCTCTTTTGTGTGCAAAACAGTACCACTTTTTAGTGTATGAATGGACTCACAAATACATTAGAAATTAGAATGGGATACATTTTGACAGGAATCACCACAGTGGTTTAAATGAAAGATGGATGTTTTGGAGCAAGTTTAGCCCTCCTGCAATCGTTGTCAGTAAGTACAGTGCACAGCTGGACAAACAGTTCACAAACGAATTGTTGAGTAAATTCTACTTGCATGTTTTCTGTGAACAGACTGCAGTTGAAAAAAAATTGCTATTACTTTTATTTGGCAAGCGTTTTTTGTGAATTGCTCATTAACTTTCACTTTAGATATTCAATATTCATGATTTGGTATTCCAGCTGTGTATCGGTGAGGGGATTCCTGTGTGCCCCAGGCTGGCAGTACCGCCTAGTGACAATACTCTGGACTGTATCACCCAATGGTGAGTGTCACAGGCCGTTCTGCAGAGCAGCTACAGTCCCCAGTAGTGTACCCAGTGGCAAGAGTCATGGGCCACTCAGCAGAGTCAAGGGGGTGGGGTAGGGAAACACTTTACTGCACCAGGTTCCAACCCAGGGCACTTCAAAACAGTTGTCCATATATAGGTTTTAGGGTCTGGTACCCTTACTTGCATTCCCTGTGTCACTTCCTATCCTTGTGTCTGTACCTCAACTGGTGTCACAGCTCTGTCTTGGGATCCCTCCTGGCTTCCTTCCAGGTTCATCTCCAGAGCCCCTTCCCCTGGTGAGAGCAAGTCGTAACCCTCAACTCTTGTGGTTGAAGGGTTTCCGGTGACTTGGCTATAAGTCTTGCTCCCGGCAGGTTAGAGTCCCAGTGGCTTCTCGGTAGGAGGCTGCTGTATCCTACAGCTCTCCTTCTCCGTCAGGTGAGGGGGTGGGGCCTCCAGTGCCAAGCACAGTTCCTTAATCCTCACCTCACCAGTGCAGGGTTGATACACCCGTCACAGTAACTCATGTCCTTCTTCCCCCTGAACTGAATGTTTTTGATTAAACAAACCTCAGCTACAGGCATCAAGTTTCCTTCCTGTGAACACTCATTTGTGCAAGCAAAGTTTTATTGATATATATATTGCACATTCATTCAAATGTGAATAATAAGGGTTGCAAACACAGTCAACATGAAAGTCCATTTAGGTGACAAAATATTTTCCCAGCTTAGTCTTGAGAATCTAAGAGGCCACATGATGACAGAAGGTATGGCTCCTGCTGGAGGTTTTCCAGGCCAGATTAATGAGAGATTATTCTAGAAGCAGGGTACAGACTATATAGGTGCTTGCCCAGTTCCCTTCTGTGTCTCACTGTAATGAACTTTGTGAACAGTCTTATGTCTGCATAGTGCAGGATGGTGAATTTACTGCTCGTCTTCCTTTTGCAGTTGAGGGTTATAGGTCCCCAGGAGGAGGAAGGTTCTGGTGGGTAGGAAGATGGCTGGTTTGGGATGGGGCAGGGAGGTCGGATGTCCAAGGATCCTGGCAGGTGAATGGTGGTCAGAGACATTGAGGAAGAGCTTAGTGGGGCCTACCAGGAGCTTGAGTCTATAGGGTACTGTGTAAAACATGCTAACAGACATCTAGAAAGGACTGCTGTACCACAGCACTAAAGCAACCCCATGAGGAGGCTACAGGTATAGTGTTCTCCATCCACAATCCCCCTCCCCACAATTCAGGAACACACTGGTCAGGCACAGAAGTCAGTTTATTTCAACTCTCCATGGCAGTTAAGTACAACAATGACTCTCAGAAAAATGCAGATACCTGAGCAATTGAATCTAGGGCCACAATTTGAAAGAGAAGAGGTCGAAAGCACCAGACAAAAATGTAATTGCACTGGTGAGATCACATTATTGCCACATCCCACATTGAATTTTCCAGTGCTCTAACACATAAGAACAATTGGAGAGAATAAAGGAAAAAGTAACAAAATTAGTTCTAGTGCTGGGCTGGGAAAATTATATTGTGAGAAACAAATGAGGGCTAAATTAAAGTTTCTTGGCAAAAGAATGACTAAATTGTCATTATCACTGTCTATGCGCATTGAAAAAGCTGTTTGGATCTTGGGATTTGCGCAGTTTAGGATTTCATGTTAATTGCTAAAGTTGGGGGAGGTGAGGAAATAAATGTTTTCATATGATATAGTACAATCACAAGACAAGCATCCAGTAAATTAATGACTTGCCTCCTGCTGCAACTGCAGAAGCAACCTACGCTAGGAATACTTTGGGGAATGTGTATATATGTGTGTAGATAGGTAGATAGACAGATAGTATTATGGAAACTGATTTTTTTTATCTACTTTAAAATACACAAATCATAAGAGCCACAGAGAATAATAAAATGCAAATTTGATTCCTACCACTGGAGGAAAAATGTTTTATTTAAGTATCTGACATTATGTGATATGCATACATTAGAGATTTAGTGATATTTTTCTATTGGCAGAAATGGGTCATGTGAACATCAAATGCAGAAACTGTTCTTTCAATATGTTTGGCTCTCAGTTGTTCTTGATGAACGGTATTTAATATTTGCAAGTGTGGGTGATAATATATGAAACAGTAGAATTTTGTTTTGAAGTTCACTAAGCAAACTAATTAGAATCTAATTTGATGCTAAATGATTGTGCATATCAATCTACATTAAAGATGGAAGCAGCTAAATAACTATTTCTCACTGCAAGCCTGTTACAGAATGAAATGTAGATTCATCATGGTGATAGACAAGACACAGTGAGAGATTGGACAAGTGCCTACTTTGACAGAAGCTTTCTCATCAGGGAAAGATGGGCATATGGGAGGAGGCAAGTCTGCTCCAGCTGGTCACTTTCAACATCTGTGTCATCACAGTAAAGCAAGAATTAGCTTTGACTCCAGTTTGGGTACTTACCATCACAGTTCCTTGGTTGTAAGCATGCCCCCATTGTAAGCATAGTTAATTAATGGTTGGGCAAATATTTGCTCTATACTATACTATGATATTATAGTTGAGTCCCTTCTTTTGTGCTTGTTCAAAGAAAGCTGAATTAAATATTTCTACTCTCTCTCACTCCTTATCTCTGCCTTTCTGATAGTCTCTGGGCCGGAGAGCCATATAATTATCTTCCTAAACATGTTGTAATCTTTTAAATGGATCTCTCTAGGATAACATTTTGATACTAAAATGTAACAAGACTTTTTCAAGTGATTACCAGACAGCATTCATAGTATATCTGCAGGCTAACTCTGATTTCTGTGCTTGCTGTTTCCCAAATTAGTTACCGGAAGGCCATGCATTTGAGCAATTTCAATGAAGTCAGTGAGATTACTTGCACAAGTAAAGTTACTTCTATGATTAAATGTTTGGAGGATTGGGATTTATGAGCACACTCGGTTCATTTGGAGTACNGATTCTCATACACATGAAGTACAATTAAATATCCCTCCCCATCTCAATGGGGATGGCAGAGGGTGGCAAACATTTGGTCACACCAGCAGGGGGATGGCCAACTCCTGGAAGAGGAAAGGGAGAGCTCCTGTTTAGAAGTGCTGGATCCAATGTATGTCTACACTACGGGATTACTCCCATTTTACAGAATTCGATTTTTGGCAACAGATTCTATAAAGTCGAGTGCATGCGGCCACACTAAGCACATGAATTCGGCGGTGTGCGTCCATAGTACTGAGGCTAGCATCGACTTCCGGAGTATTGCACTGTGGGTAGCTATCCCATAGCTATCCCATAGTTCCCGCAGTCTCCCCCACCCATTGGAATTATGGGTTGAGATCCCAATGCCTGATGGGGCAAAAAACATTGTCGCAGGTGATTCTGGGTACATCCTCCCCACTCCCTCTGTGAAAGCAATGGCAGACAACTGTTTCGCTCCTTATTTCCTGGGTTAACTGTGCAGATGCCATACCACGGCAAGCATGGAGCCTGCTCAGCTCAAGACAGCAGTCATGAACATTGTAAACACCTTAAATAAATATATGGAGATATACCTATCTCATAGAGCTGGAAGGGACCCCAAAGGGTCATTGAGTCCAGCCCCCTGCCTTCACTAGCAGGACCAATTTTTCCCCAGATCTCTAAGTGGCCCCCTCAAGGATTGAACTCACAACCCTGAGTTTAGCAGGCCAATGCTCAAACCACTGAGCTATCCCTCCCCTTGCACATTATCGTGCAGTTTATGCTGAACCAGAACCTGAAAAACCAGGCGAGGAGGAGGCAGCGATGGCAGCGGGGGGATGACAAGACTGATGAGGACATGGACACAGAATTCTCTCAAACCGCGGGCCCCAGCACTTTGGAGATCATGGTGTTAATGGGGCAGGTTCTAGCCGTGGAACGCTGATTCTGGGCCCGGGAAACAAGCACAGACTGGTGGGACCACATAGTGTTGCAGGTCTGGGACGATTCCCAGTGGCTGCGTAACTTTCGCATGCGTAAGGGCTCTTTCATGGACCTTTGTGACTTGCTTTCCCCTGCCCTGAAGTGCCAGAATACCAAGATGAGAGCAGCCCTCACAGTTGAGAAGCGAGTGGTGACAGCCCTGTGGAAGCTTGCAATGCCAGACAGCTAACGGTCAGTCGGGAATCAATTTGGAATGGGCAAATCTACTGTGGGGGCTGTTGTGATGCAAGTAGCCAAAGCAATCACTGAGCTGCTGCTACCAAAGGTAGTGACTCTGGGAAATGTGCAGGTCATAGTGGATGGCTTTGCTGCAATGGGATTCCCTAACTGTGGTGGGGTGATAGATGGAACCCATATCCCTATCTTGGCACCGGAGCACCAGGGCAGTCAGAACATAAACCGCAAGGGGTACTTTTCCATGGTGCTGCAAGCACTGATGGATCACAAGGGACGTTTCACCAACATCAACGTGGGATGGCCGGGAGGGGTTCATGACACTCACATCTTCAGGAACACTAGTCTGTTTAATCGGCTGCAGCAAGTGATTTACTTCCCAGACCAGAAAATAACCATTGGGGATGTTGAGATGCCTTTAGTTATCCTTGGGGACCCAGCCAACCCCTTAATGCCATGGCTCATGAAGCCATACACAGGCAGCCTGGACAGTAGTCAGGACCTGTTCAACTACAGGCTGAGCAAGTGCAGAATGGTGGTAGAATGTGCATTTGGACGTTTAAAGGGTCGCTGGCGCACTTTACTGACTCGCTCAGACCTCAGCCAAACCAATATTCCCATTGTTATTGCTGCTTGCTGTGTGCTCCACAATCTCTGAGAGAGTAAGGGGGAGACGTTTATGGAGGGGTGGGAGGTTGAGGCAAATTGCCTGGCTGCTGATTACGTGCAGCCAGACACCAGGGCGATTAGAAGAGCACACCAGGAAGCGCTGTGCATCAGCTTTGAAAACAAGTTTCATGACTGGCCAGGCTACGGTGTGAATGTTCTGTTTGTTTCTCTTTGATGAAAACCCACCCCCTTGATTGACTCATTCCCTGTAAGCAACCTACCCTCCCCCCTTCGATCACAGCTTGCTTTCAAAGTCACTATCATTTAAAAATCATGTATTCTTTATTAATTGATTATAAACATAGGGAGAGAACTGACAAGGTAACCCGGGAGGGGTTTGGGAGGAGGGAAGGAAAAGGCCACTTCATAAGTTCAAAAGTTCAAAATAATGACAGCCTTTTGCTTGGGCTGTCCACTGGGGTGCACGGAGCCTCCCCTCCACCGCGTTCTTGGGCGTCTGGGTGAGGAGGCTATGGAACTTGAGGAGGGGGGAGGGTGGTTATACAGGGGCTGTAGCGGCACTCTGTGATCCTGCTGCCGTTCCTGAAGCTCCACCAGACACTGGAGCATGTCCGTTTGATCACGCAGCAGCCCCAGCGTTGCATCCTGCCTCCTCTGATCTTCCTGCCGCCACCTCTCATCTCGAGCATCCCTCCTGTCCTCATGTTGGTCCCTCCTGTCCTCACGTTGATTCCTCCTGTCCTCACATTCATTGGCAGCTTTCCTGTACTTTGATACCGTGTCCTTCCACTCATTCAGATGAGCTCTTTCATTGTGGGTCGATTGCATGATCTCAGAGAACAATTCGTCTCGCGTGCGTTTTTTTCGCCACCTTATCTGAGAGAGCCTTCGGGATGGAGGAGGGAGGCTTGAAAAATTTGCAGCTGCGGGAGGGAAAAAAGGGAGAGAAGTATTTAAAAAGATACATTTCACCGAACAATGCTTATACTCTTTCACGGTGAACAACACTATTCACATTACATAGCACATGTGATTTCGGTACAAGGTCGCATTTTGCATCTTAATATTGAGTGCCTGCGGCTTTGGTGTTAGAGATCACAGATGCAGGGCCGGGCAACAGAATTCGGCTTGCATACGGCCATGGTAAGCCATTGTCTTTCGGCTTCTGCAACCTTCATAAAAGCAGCGCCCTCCTTTCCCATACCAAGCAAAGCCCGTTGAGTGCTGCGGTTTTCCTGTTAACGTGCAGCAGCAGAAACCAAACTAACACCCCCGCATCCAATTCTCTGGGATGATTGGCTTTACCCCTCCCCCCACCACGTGGCTAGTATCAGGGAAGATCCCTGCTAGCCAAACACCAATGGGCCCCCTCCCCCACCGCTTGGCTAACTGCAGGGAAGGATTTCTTTTCAGCCACAGGCAAACAGCCCAGTAGGAACGGCCACCTCTGTCCCCTTAATTAAATTCCCGTATTTCAACCAGGTTACCATGAACGATATCATTCTCCTGAGGATAACACAGCGAGATAAAGAACGGATGTTGCTTGAATGCCAGCAAACACTGGGACCATACGCTGCCAGGCTTTGTCATGCAATGATACCGGATTACTTGCTGCTAGCATGGCGTGGTCAAGTGTCCTACCATGGAGGACGGAATAAGGCTGCCCTGCCCAGAAACCTTCTGCAAAGGCTTTTGGACTACTTCCAGGAGAGCTTCATGGAGATGTCCCTGGAGGATTTCTGCTCCATCCCCAGACACATTAACAGACTTTTCCAGTAGCTGTACTGGCCGCGAATGCATCCCAAGTCCTCAGGGCAAATTAATCATTAAAAAACGCTTGCTTTTAAACCATGTTTTATATTTACAAAGGTACACTCACCAGAGGTCCCTTCCATGGCTTTATGGTCTAGGATACCACCTTGGGAGGGTTGGGAGGGTACTTCAGTCAGGCTCAGAAAAAGATCCTGGCTGTTGGGGAGAACGGAGTGCTGTGTGGTCTCCGCAAGCTCGTCGTCGTCCTCCTCCTCCTCATCTTCCCCGTCTGCAGAATCCTCAGGCATGGCTGAGAGTACCCCCACATCGGAATCCACGGTCAGGGGTGGGGTAGTGGTGGCGGCCCCCCCTAGAATTGCATGAAGCTCAGCGTAGAAGCTGAGGCTCTGCGGCTCTGCCCCGGACCTTCTGTTTGCTTCTTTGGTTTTCTGGTACGCTTGTCTGAGCTCCTTAACTTTCACGTTGCACTGATATGAGTCCCTATTGTGGCCTCTTTCCATCATGCCCTTGGAGATTTTTACAAATGTTTTGGCATTTCGTCTTTTGGAACGTAGTTCTGCTAGCACGGAATTGTCTCCCCATACAGCCATCAGATCCAGTACCTCCCGTACGGTCCATGCTGGTGCTCTTTTTCGATTCTCGGACTGCATGGTTACCTGTGCTGATGAGCTCTGCATGGTCACCTGTGCTCTCCACGCTGGGCAAACAGGAAATGAAATTCTAAAGTTCACGGGGCTTTTCCTGTCTACCTGGCCAGTGCATCTGAGTTCAGATTGCTGTCCAGAGCGGTCACAATGGTGCACTGTGGGATAGCTCCCGGAGGCCAATACCGTCAAATTTCGTCCACACTAACCCTAATTTGAACCGGCAATGTTGATTTCAGCGCTTCTCCCCTCGTCAGGGAGGACTACAGAAATCGATTTTAAGAGCCCTTTATGTCGAAGTAAATGGCTTCGTTGTGTGGACGGGTGCAAGGTTAATTTGATTTAACGCTGCTAAATTCGAAATAAACTTGTAATGTAGACCAGGCCCTAGTCTCTCCTTGTTACTCAAGTGGATGCAGAAATATGCCTGGGAGAGGGGCTTCTGTGTCTCCAGTCAGCCAGCTGGGGAACATGAGGGGAGCTGATTGGCTTTCATAGCTCCCCCACATCAATTTAAAGCAACACCGGCTGTCTGGGAGCCATCTTACTGCTATTGTTGCCCTGCCTTCTTATCCTGTAGTTGAGGTATATTGAGCTGTGATTCCAGGATGCTGTGGGTCTTACTGATTGCCTATCTTGGTATCAGGAAAGATTCCCCCCCCACCCATTGAGCCAAACTCTCTGGGGTCCGGAGGGCCTTTTTGCCTTCATCACAGCATTGTGGAGATCAGTTTCGGTTAAAAGTGGGAAGAATAGGCATTTGTATGCTAGGAAGAATATTGGAATGTTTCACTCATCACAGCTTTTGGTCAGTGTCCAGCATGGTTAAAGGCTAAAAGGGCCAGCTCCCATATGTAAATGAGACCTGCGATTTGGCTGGTGGACGTTTTGCCTAATGAGAAGGGGAGACCAGAAGTCTTCACAGACTGAGGTTCCCATTCGTACTTTCTTCCCCCTCCCTGGGGCGCAGGATGAGAGGATTCAGAAGTGAGTTGAGTCCTAGGGAAAGGCTGAAGAGTGTGTACTATGATGTAGCCTTTTTATTTATTTAAATTGAATTTAGTAATTAAACTACTGAAGGTCCAGCTCCTGTTGCTATAGTTTCAAGCTCAACAGAGTGAACATTACCTCTTGGGCTTGTCTCAAATTTAAAGACTTTAGGAAAACACAAAGTCTAAGGATAGTGACCATAGACATAATCACAAGTACAAAGTCTTATCTGTACTACAAGTTTCTATAAAGAAATAAGTAAAGTTACAATTACCCATGCATATATAAATCCTTTAAAAACACACACAATGACTAAATACTCTTACTTACATCCTCAAAGATATTCTAGGGTCTGATGGACCTCTTAATAGGTGATCATGGATAGAAGGGTGGTTCCTGTTGGGGTTTCCTGGAGGGAGGGAGTCTTCCCTTGTGGGTCTTCCCACTTTTACCCAGGCAGGGAACCTCTTTTATTCTGTTGTTCTGGCCACACCTAACACTTTATGAATATGCTTGAGGGTTTCAACCCTCTTTTCCTTATCTGTTCTTCAACAATCCATGAATATTGGGGTGCCCCATTTTTCATAGTTTGTTCTTAGTTTCTCTTATTCTCATTAGCATCTACATACAACATGTACCCTGCAGTCAGGACAGGACCTTCTATGATGTCCCAGATCATGAGACACCTGATCGTAACAGAGGGGTAGCCGTGTTAGTCTGGATCTGTAAAAGCAGCAAAGAATCCTGTGGCACCTTATAGACTGTTAGTCTATTAGTCTATAAGGTGTTATAGACACCTTATAGACTAACGTCTGTTAGTCTATAACAGGGGTCGGCAACCTCTGGCACGCGGCTCGCCAGGGTAAGCACCCTGGCGGGCTGGGCCAGTTTATTTACCTGCCGCGTCGGCAGGTTCGGCCGATCGCGGCTCCCACTGGCCGCGGTTCGCCGCTCCGGGCCAATGGGGGCAGCGGGAAGCGGCGCGGGCGAGGGATGTGCTGGCCGCGGCTTCCCGTCGCCCCCGTTGGCCCGGAGCGGCGAACCACGGCCAGTGGGAGCCGCGATCGGCCGAACCTGCCGACGCGGCAGGTAAATAAACTGGCCCGGCCCGCCAGGGTGCTTACCCTGGCGAGCCGCGTGCCAGAGGTTGCCGACCCCTGGTCTATAAGGTGCCACAGGATTCTTTGCTGCTTTTACTGATCGTAACAATACCTTACAGTTTATTGCAATCTAGTTTATTTTGTAACATTACTGCACAAGATGTGCCAATAGGTAATCTTGTGACCTTCTTTGGTCACCCACTCATGTGAAACATTCTTAAGTCTATGGCCTAGTAACTTAAATCTATTTAGTATACATTGATTATATATGAAATAGCATATGAATTGACCACAACATTACATACTATAATGATGATGGATGATAAAATGAGCTAGTTGGCTACCGTGATATTGGATATCTGGTGGGAGCCCTGTTGCCCTACACTGGACCCAATTCAATATCTGGTATGTGAGAGGGGGTGGGCAGATAACAACGAGGAGGGATGCTAAATTTAAAAAGTTGCAGCCTGCTGCTGAAATCCATTCCTGTCTTTGTTTTTCATTTAGCAGTGTGTCCTCGTCAACATTACTTTGTAGGCATAGTTTTATGACAAATTATTTTAACAGATACAATTTAAATGTCAATATGGCACATTGCTGTTGTGAATTATGAAAATACATTGTGAAGACTAATGTGTTAATTCTTCTACAGCTTGGGATTTCTTCTGATAGGCTGAGTTTGGAGAGAGTTGGGGTTCTTTTTGGTGAATGGTGTATTGCAGTTTAAGTTTAGCACAGAATAAAATGGACAGTTAAAACTAGGCAAATGGAAATGCTTGTTGGACCCATACAATCAAAATACTACTTTTAATGACTTCATATGTCTTATATACCCTCCGCAGGGGAGTACTAAACTTGTTCGAAACCTCAAAGTCTGATTTGTGNACATATTCCAGTTATGTCATATTCCCACAAAGCCTTATGGGAGGTACCGTCACAACTATATTTGAAATGAAATAGAACATGGGAGTTGGAAAGTATAAGGTTATTTCCTAATGTCTTCTTTGAAATTCATGGCCGCTTAACAGAGTTGGAGTAGCCATTCACAATTCCAGTTGCTTTAGGGAGATATGTCTTTGTCTCCATCCCCATAACACACTGGACAGCAGCTGGGTGCCAGTTGGGAGGAGAGAAACATGCTGCGCCCTGTAACGGGCAGCATAACGCAGAGCTGCTAAAAATGGAAAGTATGTTTCATGATTTTTTTTTCATTTTCTCAATTCTTTCTTTTTTCCATTTTGTCATTGAATTAATACGGAGGAGGGGTAGGTGTCATGTACTTTTTGTAGGTTGCAAGGCTGCCACTAGCAACTCAGACTGCTGTAGCAGATATGGACAGGCTACAGAGCACTTTTCAGAGAGCTACACACCTGCTGTGTTCATCGTGAGATCCTTTAATGTTCTGCATGGTGTGGCTGAGGTTAGCTTAAATAAGATATGTTATACACAGTGCCACCTAGTGGCTGAACTAGTGGCAATTTAGTGGCTGTATAATACAGATTAGTATTTCATTACAGTGGGGAAACGGGGGGGGGGAGGGGAATTGACAAATCAAAAACTGAAAAATCAAGTTTTTCACTGAAATATTTCTAGAAGCCACTGTTTGTTTAAAAAAAAGCCCCAGTTTTCAAACAAGATAGTTTGACCAGTTGTAGTGGCAATGCACTCCGCCCCCAGGAGCAAGGGGAAGAATTGTGACAGAATCACAGTTGTGACATTACTGAGACACAATTCTTTACCAGGAGGCATGTAGTTGCACCACCACTTACTCAGTGCTACAAACAGACTCACAGTCCAGGCCACAAAGGGGAAACCATTTGTATGAGTACAGTCATAGCTGTGATGGCAGAAAAGTTGTTATTTGGACACAAAATGAACCATTAAATTTGTACCCAGTGAAGCGGAAGATTGCTTCTAATTAGCAATAGAAATCATCATTGTAGCCGTAGCATGGATGTGCCCTAAATGTGACCAGAACACAGTTATTCATACCGTCAACTCTTTCAAAACATCCCATAGCATCTTTAAAGACTGGACAGGTACTTAATATGAAAGATGGCAACTTCATCTCTACACTCCCTCTTTCCCACCCCCCAACATTATGGTGGGGCTTTAGTTCAATACTGACTCAGTGGCCAGCTTACCACCACCAGGATTTCATGCAGAAAATGAGATTTTGCGCTGAGTCATTCCATCCTATTGTGCCCAAGATCTGAGCCTGCTTATAACAGATTTTATGAAGAGACAGACTGAAGTAGAAGGGCAGTAGATATGCGAGCAGTGGGAACAGAAAGCTGAAGAAACATCAACTGCATTTTATTTTTTGGTTTAATTTATTTGCATTGCTATAGCACCTAGGAGCACTAGTCATGGACCAGTACCCCATTGTGTGAGGCACTGTACAAAGACCATTCAAAAAGATAATCCCTGCTCCAAAAAGTTTCATCATAAAGTCAGAATAACTCTTAATTTCCCAGTTCTCCCCTCTGCTCCCACCGCACCCTAACATCCCCCCCCCCCCTTTAGCCATTATACTTCCAGGGAATTACATACTTCAGCATTTTGTGGATAATTGTATTTGGTATTTCTCACGAGGTCTGTTACCTTCAGCTATTTCTCATTGCTAAGTAATAGTTACCAACAGCCCTTAAAAACACTAAATGCATTTATGACATAAATAAATATGTACAGGTCTCTTAAGTATTAGACACAAACTTTTTATCAAATTTTGCTCTTACATATGATTCTGTTTTTTATAGCTTCGATTCTAATCCTAAAAGTAACTTGAAGTGCTGGCAGTATAAAATAACTTAATTAAGAATAAAATCATATTTTAAACTTCAACCTCTCTTCTTCAAAAATTATGAGTCTCTGATTAAAAGTAGCACCGCATAAATGTCAGCTCAATTATTTTTGGCATAATTAGCTTCATTATTTAAGAAAAAAATCACAGCGATATAAACCACAGTTCCCCTGATCAGTGATAGAGAGAAATCAGATCAGGGATCTCTAAACTTATCTCCCCCTTCCTATCAAACTTTTGTTCGGGGTCTATTCCAGGATGCAGAGCATGCGTTTATCTGAATAGAAAGGAAATGACTACATCACACGTTCGATATTACAGGAAAGTTCTAACTTGATTAAAGTTTTCATTTCAAAACGTCAGAACTTTTTTTGTTGCAAATGACTATATTTGTGAAAGTACAATGAACAAAGTTCTGTAGAATATTTCAAAAGACAAAAAAACCCAAAAAAACAAAAACAACCAGACAAAAGATAGCTAGCCATATCTATCCTCCACTAAATCTGTGTAACCCCAACAGCTCTTCAGATCTAGCAAGGCAATGAAGTTCATAGTTAGGGCCCTACCAAATTCATGGCCATGAAAAATGCATTACGGACTGTGAAATCTGGTGCCCTCCTGTGAAATCTGGTCTTTTGTGTGCTTTTACTCTATACTATAAAGATTTCAGGGGTGGGGGAGGCCAGCGTTTCTCAAATAGGGGGTACTGACCCCCAAGGGGATTGTTGGGGGGTTACAAGATTATTTTAGGGGGGGGTGTCACGGTATTGACACCCTTACTTCTGCGCTGTCTTCAGAGCTGGGTGGCTGGAGAGCAGCAGATGATGGCTGGGTGCTCAGCTCTGCCAATAGCAGTGCAGCAATAAGGGTGGCAATACTATACCATGCCACCCTTATGCCTTTCTGGGCCCTCAGAAAGCAACCACTGCTCTCCAGCCGTCCAGCTCTGAAGGCAGCAGCGCAGAAGTAATGGTGGCAATACCATACCATGCCATCCTTACATTTGCGTTGCTGCTGGCAGTGGCTGTGCCTTCAGAGCTGGGCTCCCAACCAGCAGCCACCACTCTCCAGCTGCCCAGCTCTGAAGGCAGCACTGCCACCAGCAGTAGTGTAGAAGTAAGGATAGCAGTACCGCAATCCTCCCTACAATAACCTTGTGACACCCCACCCCCCAACTCCTTTTTGGGTAAGGACCCCTAGAGTTACAACACCATGAAATTTCAGATTCAAATAGCTGAAATCATGAAATTTGCAATTTTAAAAATCCTATGACTGTGAAATTGACCAAAATGGCCCATGAATTTGGTACGGCCCTAGTCATAGTGCACTGTAGAAGAAAGACATCACTGCTAGAGCACCTCCTCATGGCTGGGTGTGGCATAGCAGGCTCTCCCCTCTCTAGTACCCCCTGCCAATGGTTGGTCTGGCCCGGATGTGGTCTGTTTCCATAATTCAGCTGCCTGCAAAGATAACATTTTACATTTTAGTTCCACCCCTTCCAAAGTCCAACAAATCCTTACAAAAAGGTCTTTGACCCCCAACTGTTAGCCCTCTTATCTCAGGGTTTTCCATTTTCCCTGTCCTCTTATGTCAGGGGTTAGGGTGGCTTCATGCCACTTTCTACAGTGGCTGATCTGGGAACCCAGGCATTTTCACTCCATTGGGTTTCGTGTAGTGAGCAGACAACATCTGTCTCTTCTGAGCCCTCCTCCCCGCTATATGCCTCAACTTCTTCCTAACAGAGCCTTCTACCAAACCTTCTCCCCACAACCTCTTTAGGTTCACCCATTTCTCAGGGACTTGACTCACAGGGCTCTTCCCTAGAATCCCCCTGTCAGGGTTCCCTCCCCACTCTAAACTCTGGGGTACAGATGTGGGGACCCGCATGAAAGACCCCTAAGCTTATTTCTACCAGTTTAGGTTAAAAACTTACCCAAGGCACAAATTCTTCCTTGTCCTTGGACGGTATTGCTGCCACCACCAAGTGAGTTAGACAAAGATTCAGGAAAAGGACCACTTGGAGTTCCTGTTTCCCCCAAAACATCCCCCCCAAGTCCCTTCACCCCCTTACCTGTGGAGGCTTGAGAATAATATACCAACCAAATAGGTAACCAAGGTGAGCACAGACCAGACCCTTGGGTTTTTAGGACACTAAAAACCAATCAGATTCTTAAAAGCAGAACTTTATTTTAAAGAAAAAAGTAAAAGAAACACCTCTGTAAAATCAGGATGGAAGGTAATTTTATGAGGTAATGGGATTTAAAACACAGAGGATTCCCCTCTAGGCAAAACTTTAAGGTTACAAAAAACAGGAATAAACCTCCCTCTTAGCATAGGGAAAATTGACAAGCTAAAACAAAAGATAATCGAATGCATTTCCTTGCTTTACTTACAATTTTTGTAATCTTAGATGCTTATTTCAGGTAGGGTTTTAGGAGAGGTTTTTTTCCTGCCTGGTCCCTCCATCTGTCCTGAGAGAGCACAACAAAGAGAGCACAAACAAAGCCTTTCTCCCCCCTCCAGATTTGAAAGTATCTTCTTTACCCATTGGTCCTTCTGGTCAGGTGCCAACTAGGTTAATTTAATTGATTAACCCCTTACAGGTAAGTGATTCTGTACCTCTGGCCAAGAGGGATTTTATATTACTGCATACATAAAGGTTGTTACCCTTCCCTTTATATTTATGACACCCAAAATAAATCTCAAACCAAAACCACAACTTAACCCAATTATGCCATCCTGGGGCTTGACCTGTCATCCCTCTTAAGCTTCTTTTACACAGTTCCTCAGTATAAACATCTCCCAGGACTCTCTCCCTGGAAGTTCAGGGACTGCCCTGTTGTTAGGGCTCCCCAGCAGAGATTACTCCACTCTGGTAGCTGCTGTGTCTCTATCCTGGTCTCCTACCAGACTTCCCTGTATAATGATCCCAGGGCCAACACCTCCTTGGGCTGCTTCTTCTACTAGTATCCCTACTCTCTAGTTCCCAAGAGTGACTGCAGAATTCCTTCCTCTCTTCCTTGTATCCCGCTTTTTTGTCTTTATCTTTGTTTGCTTTTTGGTGCAGCAGCCTCATCATAGAAGTCTATGACTGCCACTCTCTTCATTAGTTTGCAGCCAAGGTTTTTAATTTATTTTAATATCCTTTCACCCAGACTAGTATCCTTAAGGAAACACAGCAAGACTTTTTCTTTTTTTGCACTATTCCATTTCCCTGACATCCTCACTCGTCCCTCAGAGAAAAAATCTTTGATTCCAAGCTAACTCCATTTTGTCATGAAGAAACTTTCTTTCCAGAGAATATTGCCCACAATGCTACAGAACATGATCAAGAGTTACTTTGGTTTTGCACACATTACACAAAAAGAACAGGCACTTGTGGCACCTTAGAGACTAACAAATTTATTTGAGCATAAGCTTTTGTGGGCTACAGCCCACTTCATCGGATGCATAGAATGGAACACACAGAAAGAAATTATTTATACATACAGAGAACATGAAAAGGTGGAAGTAGCCATACCAACTGTAAGAGGCCAATCAAGTGAGATGAGCTATCATCAGCAGGAGAAAAAAAACCTTTCAAGTGATAATCGAGATGACCCATAGAAGGTGTGAGGATACTTAACATGGGGAAATAGATTCAATTAGTGTAATGACCCAACCATTCCCAGTCTCTGTTCAAACCTAAGTTAATTGTATCTAATTCGCATATTACTTCAAGTTTAGCAGTCTCTCTTTGGAGTCTGTTTTTGAAGTTTTTTTGTTGCAAAATTGCCACCTTCAAGTCTGTCACTGAGTGGTTAGAGAGGTTACACAGTCCATCTTTACATCTTATTAATAATTTTAACTCTAAGTTCATCTAAGGCACAATGGCCTATTAACATTCTAAAAATGACTATTTCAATGTTTCTATCAGGACTGAGAAGTATAGTATTATCTTTGATTTTTGAGCATACATGGTAGAATCTTTGTCTTTTTGTTTCCTTGGTGCATAAGTATTTCCATTCCTTCAGAAGCTCATTTGTGACCACCACACATTTGAATTCTTGTCTAATGAAGGGTATATTAATATCGACTTCCTCATGTTTTAGAGCATGTTTTGCTGTTTTGTCAGCCATCTCATTTCCAGATATAACGATATACACCAGGACCCATGCTATTGTTTACACAGGTAGCTGCTTGCATTATTTCCATAGTTAGGTACATTATTTCACTTATGTCATTCTGCTTTCCGAAGTCCCCATTCTCATTGTGATTTTGTCTGACAGGGAATCAGATAAAATTACAGCTACAGCCTTTTGCACATCTCTTATCCAGGTTAGTGCCAACATTATCCCCATTAGTTCAGTAATCAGAATGGTCACATCATTTGATAGTCTTTTATAGATTTCTGGATTCCAAGATTAGCAACAAAGACGGCTGTTCTCATGTTACCCATGGTGTCATCTTTGGATCCATTTGTAGAGACTTGGCAAAGTTGGCCCCATTTTTCATGAATAAATTCAGAAATGTCATTGGTCTTAATCTGTTTTTTTCTTGCTTTTTTTTTTTTCCATACAATTCCAGATCCACAAGTGGGGAAATAACTGACCAACTGTATTTTGATTTCCCATGACTAATTTTTTTTAGTTTTCTTAATTTCTTTTTTACATATCTCTTTAACACATAGTTTGAACTTAATAGTATGAGGAAATCTGTGGCAATCATCATTTTGCCTACTAAGCTCCCAGCATTCCTCATAAATCTGTTGTGTACTTCTATTTTCATGTTTCCTTTTTATCCTTGCCCTAAAGGTTAATCTAATAGTTTCATCCTTACATTTATAAATGCTTTCTCAGTGGCTATTGGCAGTGCACACATTTGTGGTGTTATCATTGTGCCACATGTCACAGAGCTTGGGCCTGGAGCAGTTCCAAGTTTTTAAGAGTTGTTCTGGAGCTTGAACCAAAAGCTTGGCATCCATAGTCTAAAACTGTTCTTATCAATGCTCTATACATCATCATCAATATCTTCTTATTTCCATCCCATCCCAGATACACTTTTAGGTAAGTTCCTTCTACTTTTACACTTTTGCATGATATTATCTATGTGACCTTTCCAAGTTAATTTATTATCAACCACTCCAAGGTACATAAACTTTTGAACTAGCTGAATTCTTTCACCATAAAGAAATGCCTGATTCTTCCCTAATTTTCTTCCTTGTTAAAAGCATTCCTTTTGTTTTCACAAGTGAATTTAAATCCCCAACCATTTCCCTACTCAGAAGGTTTCTGGATTGGCTCATTTGTCTTTTTCCACAGCTACTTTAAGTGTTTTATGTTAAGTCCACATAGCACAGTCATCGGTGAAAACGGAAATATCTGTTCCCATCTGCACACTTTCCAGGAGGTCATTTATCATAATGGAAAACAAAGTAGCAGCCCCCTTCTGCTCTAAACTTCTTCTGTTCATAGTCCTCTCCCATCTGGGCTTTATCATCAATTATGCCTTGCCCACCCTCCAGATGTAGCCCCATATGCTTCTTAGGCTTTCAGGTTCACATTTACCCCGTCCTTGCCTCTGTGGGGTACTCACCCCATCACATGCATCCTTTAGAAAATGTGACAAACCCAGATTTAGCACCTTGAAGCAAGGTATCATTAGAAATTACCACGTGTGGAAAGTATCAGTGTAGGAGTTTGATCCTTTGGATGCAACAAATATTTCTGTTTACCATGAAAACCCACTACTGCTATTAACAAGTTTATCCATGAGAGAATGGATAGTTAATGCTAAGCAAATGGAAATAGTTAATGCTAAGCAAATGGAAATAGTTAATGCTAAGCAAATGGAAATACTTGTTGCATCTAGGGGAATCAAACTACATTTAATGACTTTGTATTATCCTAATGTGTCTCATGCACCTGAAGCAGAGGGGTACTAAATTTGTTCAAAACCATGAAGTCCATTTAACATGGAAATGATACTCTCCACACATAGCAATTACTAATAATGCATTGTGCCCCTGAGTTATATCTGGGCTGATCACATTTTTCCAGAGGGGTAATATTAATATTGCTACCAGGATAACTCTAGAAAACCAACTCATGGACATTTTCATTAATCATACAAACTGACTGATGACACCAAGTTATATTGGAAATCTTGTTGCAGGACTAGCCTGATCATTATTAATATTTCTCTCCAAAAATGAATGACTCTAGAGTGTCCCACAACATAAGTAAAGATGCCTTTGCTAGTTCTGAGTTTCCAGTTAGCAAGTTTTCAAGAGTGTTTTAGGCCAAATACATTATAAATATTTGGTATATTTTTACTAACACTTCTGAAGAATAATGGGCCAGATTCTCAGCTGGTGTAAACTGAATTATACCAACTAAAGATATGACCCTGCTAGTGTCAGGTACCCATTTTTACTGTGCCTTCTTCCATTAAGAGAGAAACAATTCTGAAGACTTGTATACCATACAAAATATCAGTTAAGGAGAATAAAGTATCTTGACTGGCTATCCTCTTATTTGTAACAATCAGCGCCATGAGGAATATATGCACAGAAGAGCTAAACTAGGGTGAGAAGATAACAGGGAGCCCAAACCTTTCAAAATCCAATGTAACTTGCAGGTACAACTTTTTATTATTCCTTTAATTATTAATATATATGCAGTATTAGAACACAGTTGTCTTTTCTTTTTATGTACAATTAATGTTTTTTTGATAAAATGGGAAACTATGCAGCTTTTCATTTTTTCCCCATTTTATTTGTTTTTCCTTCCTACCTCAGTATCAAGATGGAAAGGGGTGAAAAAATAGCAGGGGAGATGCAATAAACCAACTTCCCCCCAAAATCCTGTACATTTTCACCCCCTAAAGTGTTGTAAACAAATGTTCATGAAAAATTTCAAAACAAACAAATTGTCTTCTGTCCAAAAATGCAGAATGAAAATTACCTCAACATTTTTGTGATCTCTATTTTTTTCCATTTTCAATTAATTCTATAGAGCACATGAGCTTGATCCAACAAGGTACTGAGTGCCATCACCTCCTAACAATTTCAATGACCATCAGAACATTTTTGTGATATCCTTACTTATAAAATTGTGGAAGGGAAATAGTTTTGTTCTAGAGATATAGATTGAAAAGGCATATTTGTTGTTGCTTGAACCTCTCTTTTGAGGCACTTGTAACATTTTTCTTTTTTAACTATACTTGTTAGAGTTAGATAATCACTTATAGCAGGGGTTCCCAGACTTGGTTTGTGGCTTGTTCAGGGTAAGCCCTGGCAGGCTGTGAGACTCTTTGTTTACCTGAGCGTCTGCAAGTACAGCCGCTAGCAGCTCCCAGTGGCCGCGGTTCACCGTTCCCGGCCACTGGGAGCTGCAAGTGGCCGTACCTGCGGATGCTCAGGTAAATAAAGAGTCTCGCAGCCCACCCGGGTCTTACACTAAACAAGCCGAGACCCAAGTTTGGGAACCCATGCCTTATAGTGACTATAACAGTGCAGGGCAACTGCACATGTATTTCCCCATAGTGGTTCTGCCAGGGCACCCACTCTTAGCTTTCAGTACCCCAGCTGATGTCTCACTTGGGTGGAGAACCATGTCTCTGTCCCTTTTGAGTGTGGTTTTCACAGCATGGACAGTTGCCTTGACATCACCATGTAATTCCCAGCACAGACAGGTTGCCGTAAGACACTTTCTTACTTTTTCTTCAGAGATGGATACCCGTGTAATTGGTACAGATACAAGTTTCCACACAGGTCTTTCTAAGCAAGTCTACTTTATTCTTAAGGTACAAAGCACTATAGAGAAAACATATTAAAATAAAATAACCTATATGCATGCTAATAAGCTTACCAGTGTTCATCCCACTCTCACATGGGCTCTGACAAGTGAAATCATTTAATACCCCACCCTAAGGGCATCCTTATGACTACAAGTTCATCAGAGCTTCATCTTAGAACAAGAACACTCATAATGTGTTCAGTTTCCTTTTTTTATACAGTTCAGTGATCTTTGAATTGGAGTTTCCAGGAGCAAGTTGTTCATATACAAAGGTTTGCATTTGCAAGCCCCTTACTTCAGGTATTTCCTAAGGAACTCCCCTTTGCACCTATTGTTCCAAAAATACCTTTAAATTTCCTCAGACCTTTGAGAGATTGGATTTATCTTGTCTTTCCATACAATTTCACAATAGTACATAAACATTTGCATTTGTAATACAATGAACTCCAAAGGTGTTAACCCTAATTCAATAAGGTTTAATCTTAATTTCATAAGGTTTGTTCAGGATATTACAGAATATTGCCAATCTGTCAGAATGGAAATTCGTAGTCACTCATAAGGACAATGAATAATCATTGGCCCAAGAAAAGAGAATAAGAATAACTCAATAATATGGTAGCTAAGGCGTTTACCCAAAATGTAAAAGCCACAAGTTCATGTCCCTATTACAATATTATTTATAAAAAGGAACAGCTTCAGCAGAATTTGAGAATGCTCTTCCCCAAAATAGCATATATGGCATGCTCCTGAAAGGAGGGTTAGACCCAAGTTAAAATCCCTTCTTCACATCAAGCAAAAAGGGGAATTGAACCTTCATCTCCCAAATCCTGGGTGGGTGCCGTCATGTTATATTTGTGAATAATTTCAGATAAACTAAAACTGAACTTTTTGGCAAATAAACTATTCAGCCCAAAAAAATCAAACCGATCTACTGGCTCTAGAGATTCTTTGTAGGAGAACGGGTGCAATTTCACCACATAATGATAGCAGAATGTCTAGAAGTCACATTGGGGATTAGAGCCCTCTTCATAATGTAACCCACACACCGTCTGGGTGCTCTGTTTCAGTGCCACTAGAGTGGGACCACTTAAAGATTAATGTGTCTGCTACAGCCTTAGCTAAGAGCCATGTGGGTTGGGGGATAGAGTATCTCTCTATATATTTGGTGGCACTTAGCTACGATTGTGATAGGATCCATATAAACAGACATAGACAGTCTTCTCCACAAGCCAGGGTCTAGAAGAGTAGCTAATATATAGCCTTTGTTTTTTAAGAAATAGAGATTGTTGGAGAGTAGCGGTTCAGTTCTGTATATATTATATACTGTATATATTCTGTAGAGTATATAATGCATTATGTCCAGTACATTATGTATACATAATTGAGTCCCTGCTGTACAACAAATATAATTTTCAACTATACATATACTCTGTGTGTTTGTCTGTGTACACACACACACACAGAATGTACACACATACTAGAAATACATAGAATAGTCAGACATATTTGAAATCAATGGAGTTGTTTACATTGAATGTAATCGATGCGGGAACAGATGCTGAAAGAATGTGTAAATGGACAAAAGCAGACCAGACAAAAGAAAAAAAAAGACTCCTTGTAGTGAGTCAGAGTGGCCTCCCATTGACCCAGAGTGGGAGGGACCACTCACACAGCCCTGGTGAATGGAGGCAGGCCGTGCTCACCCCTCCCACCGGAAGTCAGTAGGTGGGACAGGAAGTACAAAAGGCGGGTCTGCGAGCTCAGTTGGGCTGCAGCTGCTGAAGGAACCAGATGCCTCCTGCCTGCTCCTGAACTGGGAGACTGCCGCAGAACCCTTCAGTGCTGAGGACTGGACGACACTGATGGAGCCACACACTGACCAAGCTGAGGAGGAGTTGCTGGGGCTGCTGCTGGCCTTCTACCTGGATGACCCATAGGACCCCTTACAGACCCAGGTACACCCTGAGGGGGAGATGGGAAGTAGCCCAGGGGAACTAGAGAACCATCTGGTTGAGAGCTGGCCTGCTACAAGGTCAGCATGTTGTGGATGGATCCCCGCTGACAGTGGTGCACCCCTCCACCACTGTTAGGGCCTTGGGCTGGGACGTGGTGGAGTTGGGTGGGACCATTTCCCCCCTGCCACCCCATCCCTGAGGTGGCAGTACTCCCCCTCCGTAGGCCAGGAGGCCTGCATCTGCCTACCGTCTGCTGAGTGAGGACACTAGACTCTACTCCTGCCCGAGCTACCCTAGACTGTGTTTAGGTTGCTCTAACCTGGCCTGAGCCCGGAGGGCTTGTTGCCCCGCCCTGACTAAGGGCCTGAGATCTGAACTACTTGTTTGCCACTCGGCCCTGAGTGTAGGCCCGAGAACCCAGACTCTGTACCACACTGCCCCGACTAAGGGCTCGGCTTACTAATAGTTTGTTTGCTGGTCGGCCCGGAATACAGGTCTGAGCCACCGACGCTTCACTACTCTGATTGCAGGCTAGAGACACTAACTGCCTATCCCTCTGCCTGGAGTGCTGATCAGAGCTACAGGCCAAGAGTGACTCGGTTAATTCCCCAACCGTGAGCAACACCCTGCAATGTAGTGAGGCGGAGTGGCCTCCCACTGACCCAGAGGAGGAGGGGTCATCGCTAACCTACTACTCTCCTGAATCCATGTATGTCATGTACTAAAACATTTCATCCTGTGCTTTCTACCTCTGACATTCTTTGTCACATATGGACTAAGCCAGGGGTCGGCAACCTCTGGCACGCGGCTCGCCAGGGTAAGCACCCTGGCGGGCCGGGCCAGTTTATTTACCTGCCGCGTCGGCAAGTTCGGCCGATCGCGGCTCCCACTGGCCGCGGTTCGCCGCTCCGGGCCAATGGGGGCAGCGGGAAGCGGCGCGGGCGAGGGATGTGCTGGCCGCGGCTTCCCGTCGCCCCCGTTGGCCCGGAGCAGCGAACCGCGGCCAGTGGGAGCCGTGATCGGCCGAACCAGCCGACGCAGCAGGTAAATAAACTGGCCCGGCCCGCCAGGGTGCTTACCCTGGCGAGCCGCGTGCCAGAGGTTGTCGACCCCTGGACTAAGCAATCCCACTGAAGTCCAGAATACAGTCAAAGGGATTGAACAGGTTTAACTGAAAGCATAATTTGGCCCTTTATAGCAAAGGAGTATATCAGCACCTAAGTATTTCTAGAAGCACCAGAAAAAGAAAAAAAAAACAGAATGCAGAAGTATTAAATTTTTCAGAGCAATGAACAGGTCATTATAAATAGTCTATAAAGCTTTTACTATTAACTGTAAATATACTTTATCTACAGCTAAATTGCAGCCTTATCTTTTTAAGTGTGTATACATAAATCTTCACCCTCATCCCCCTTGCTCCTCAAGACCCTTTAAATAGGAAACTATTTGATCCATAGAATTTAAATATATTTTGAGAGTTCTATCTTATTTAATGTCAAAATCTATAATTCCATGTACTCAGGTACTTTTGCTGTATAAACTATTATACAGGACAATATACTTCACTACTGATATGAATGCCATTTTTTCCAATGTATTGATACATTTGCAGAAATCACAAACTGTGGAGTAATAACTCCTAGAAAATAGAGACTAAAATAATAGCTTCAAAGAATACACTGACATGAGAGCACCACATACAGAAACTCCTCAAAACATTGGAAGTCTGTATATGATGGAAGGTGACGTGAGTTGTGTCTGGGTCACTGTGGCTAGGCAGATTTAGCACTCCACATGCAGAAGTTTCTGGAATGGGTGTGGTAATTTTGGGTATGCTCCAATAGGTTCCTTGTTGCTGGGATCCGACTCCATGAGGGCAAGCAGTCAGGGCAACTGCTTTGCAAAAGGCCATGTGACCTGTTTGAGTGAGAGATGCTGAGCCCAGGAGCAGAAAGCAGGCTGTTTTCCCTAACTCTGAAGCCCTTTGCAGCAGGGTAGTGATATTGTTAATCCTCCAACAGGGAAGCATGGGTAGTATTAATTATAGAAAGGGAAAATTGGGAGGAAAAGTTAATTTCTTTTATTTTAATTGTATACTTTGAATGTTGTTTGATTCTTAGCCAAACGGTTTTAAATTGTCTCAACTAGTATGACTCACCAACTTTTCTTTAAATGTGATAATAGGGAAAGAGTCATTTATGTTTTGCTATTCTCAGTTTTGTATTTTCTTGTAACAGGGTTTTTTAAAAAAATCAATATATTTAACTGAGTGGTTGGTTAATCAGTTAGCTGACTGGCTAACAGTAATTTCAGTAGAAGAGGAAAATGGCCATGTTATGTTGTAAAAAATCAAGTTATTATTTATTATGTTTCTTTATCATAAGATTGTATAAAGTTGGTACTTAATTAAGTTTGTTCTTTTGGGGACTTGAAGGTGGGGAGGTTGATCCTGTGCAATCCTTGCTGAAAATCCTTAGAGACTGAATTCTGGGTCTCCAGGTGCTTTTCTATGGGAGTTGGGTTTTTATTACTAGGCATTGGAGAAGGGCAACAAAGTGAACTCTAGCCTACCCAAAGGGCAGTCTCTCTCACACACACACTCACTCTTACTTTTAAAAAAATAAATTATTACAAGTAACTTTTCTTTTCCCCACACTTAAAAAAAAAGCTAGAATAACTATTATCCTAACATGAAGGTGTATGAATGTTTACCAGCCAAAGAGTATAATTACATACAAAGATTAAAAGATAAAATGGTAGCTACTCTGATCTTTGGACATAGGTGGCTTTGCTAGGTCCCGCCACTTATGGAAATTGAGATTCCCTCACTGGCTGACTGACATTCAATGCTACTTTGTGGGACATGTAAAGGTTCTCATGGATGGCTATCTTCCTTCCTAGGGCTATCCCTCTATTCAGGGGAACCCTAATCCCAGAGGTGGCTCTTTCTTTGAACTCAAGTTCATGCCATGGGGGTGGTTCACCCTTCCGCATTCACAAGGATGGGGTAGATCTCTTCCCACTGGTAATTCTGGCTGAGGGCATGATCTGGACCAAAATTGGTTTTGATGTTAAGACAGTCTCAAAGACAACAGTTGGGAGTTTTTGTTGTTGTTAAGAGGTGAATTTCAGGTTATAGAATTCCATATATCTGTAATGGAACTCTGACTAGTTAAATATGCCAAGGGTTTCTTTTTTTTTTTATCATCCTAGTTACAAAAAAAGGAGGGCATGTGTCTAGAAGAAGGAAAAACACAGAAGCTACTGAGGATTTAATCTTATCTGAATATGACTGAATGCACTGGGGTTTTTTTGGTTTGGAAATAAATGTAAAGAGTTTATACGATAGGACTCTCTTGATAATTATGAGCTCATATGTCAAAATGTTGGAACAATGGTAATTTTCTCTTGTATCTCCGTTTTATTTATGGCTGGAATGATGAAAAGGAACTAATAATTACTACCATTTTTTTCTAAGACTTATGAATACCCTCTGTGTGAAATTTTGGTCTCACTGAAGTCAATGCCAAAAGTCATAATGACTAATGTGTTCAAGATTTCATCTCCTATATCTTTGAGACTTTTTCTGCTATGTTTTCATTTATATGGTTTTGATACACATTGTTTGGTTGCATCTTTTCACACCCGTATGTAATACAAAAGTATATATTTTATAAATTTAACTGATCTATAATAAATATTAAAATTAGAAAATGGTATAATTAATCTTTAGGTAGAATTAACTCTTTTCATACTTCCTCTTATTCTTTTATAGATAAACTGTCATTTATGTGTAATTGGGATTACAAGAAATCTTTAGCCTAATCATAGCCATAAAACAAAACTTTCTAGCAATGCCTCAGTAATTTTAGTCTAGTAAGAAATGTAAGGTAGACAGAAACCTCAGGTCTCAGATTCTGAGCTTAAATCAAGATAATTGTTCCTTCACAATTGCCTTCTTTGTTATTTTATTAGGAGTATTTTAAAGAGTATTTTATTTTAAAGAGTATTTCCCTTAAGTTCATGATTGTTTGTGATCGTTTGTTCTTCCTGAAGAAGAAACAATGGCAGTCTAGCTGAGATCATGGAAGCAGCAACAGGTGTATTTAAAGAATTGATGGAAGTGTGAAAATGTTTAGAAATACAAATAGGGAAATAAGTGCATGAATTCAGAAAACCATAAACCTGATAAGTTAGCTCAGTTCCATTTATTGCCATCAAAAGCACCTGGAATGATTTTTTTCCCAATACCAAGTTGTCTCTGTTGTTAAAGGCAATATAATAGTACTCCTTAATTATTTCATGTTTTCAGCTTGTGATTCTGACTCCAGCATGAAAATCTTTAAGATTTATCAGAAGAATCAACATGATGTTCCAAATTTGTCATTCTAAGTGAAACAGCATTCAATATAACATCACATTTTGTTTGCCGAGATTGAATTACATTAAAAATATAATCTCTAGAAAAATCTTAGGAGCATCTCTGCTGTTTCAAGGTAAACAGTTTGTTCAGTTAATTATATATGCATGGTTTAACACAAAGAGAGAGAGGTATGTGTGTAGGGTCTGTGATGACAGCAAAAGCCTCCTTCTCACTCTTTGTGTTCTCTTCAGAATGCCATTTTTAATAAACATGTGTAAATATAAAACATCTTCCTATTATCACTTTACTGAATGCTTCCATTTAACAAAGTTCTTCAGTGATTCACAAAGAATGAAACTGGAAATCAGTTGCTTAACGCCATTTGCTCATTTAAGCATATTTTAAAAAATGTGATGCTCAAATGGCTGAAGATATTTTTTTGTTCCATTTGTACATGCTATTGTACTTTGACAGATCTCTAAATCTTATTTTAGTAGAGTCTGAGTCTATTTTAACCTGTATGGGGGTTGGAAAGTTTAACCATTCATCCCTACTTCTGTGCCTGCATCACCAATTAAAAAGGCCAAAACAGGAATCTGCTGGAGAGTCACTTGTTCACAATGACTCTTCAGGGTTGCTGTAAGCATGGGGGCATCCACACTGAGAGGGACAAAGCAGGGACCTGGCAGCTGCACCACAAGCACTATGACTCTGAACACAGGCAGCCTTGATGGAGACGGTACACAGCAGAAGCTGTGTCCCATGGTGTCTCACCGCAGCAATTTGGAGAAGGGACCCAGGACAGAAGTTCCCTCTTCTGCACTGTTGTAAATCCATGTGCTCCTCTACAGTGCATGCACTGCCTGTCCAAGGGCTTGTCCCTTCTACAAGGGTCAAATGCTGCTGTGCAGGGTGCTCAGCATGCTCCCAGAGGGCTTTGCACACTCATTGGTGCCCTGAGATTGTCTAAAGGTTGTCCTTCGAGACTGGTAGAGCAGTGTGAGGAAAGCATGCAGTCTCAAGGCCTGTGATGTACTTGTCCTGTGGGTAAATGGAGACCACTGGTTATTAGGACTATATGCCTGAAAATTAATTTTAAGTATTAAAGAAAATGTTTTGAAAAACTCAGAATAATTTATGTCCTGTTTATCTCCACGTCTCTCCTTGGGTGGTACTGCTGCAGTTGTGATCCATTGAGGTGTATGAGCTAGCAGGAAGTAGCCCGTGAGAATGGGTGGCTTTGCTGAGGAATCCCAATTCAGAAGTGCACTTGCTCTCCCTTGATCTACCACAGATTTAGTGGCCTACAGGCAGACCTGGATTAACCTAGGTGCACTTCCTCAGGGTTCCTAGCTCAAGGAATACCCCCACCTACCAGAAAAAAAAAGATATATTTTTTTAAAGACCACCACACACGAAAAGAAACCAACCCAAGGCCAGAAAGGGGATAAGGCATCACCTGCATGCTGAGGGAAGAGCCAATGGGCTGGAGCAGTGAGCCAGAACAGGAGCTGCTTGCTCTCCAACCCTATCCCCAGGGTCTCCCACCCCTCTGGGACAGGATACAAATTGCTCCCTACCCTCAGATCCTCAACCTCCCCGAGGGCAGGAAGGGGGCAGGGAATTCTTTAATCCATCTTGCCTACAGGTAAATCAGGCTGGCCTTGCAGGCTCTAAGAGTGAGGGATGAGTATTGGAAGGTTTGAAGTCTTAGCTCAATTTGTGTATTATGGATTTTTACTAATATTTTCTACTTGGGTCTACAGATGGAGATGGATTAATTTAAGTAAACATTCTCACTGATCTCTTAGAAAGTCATACAATTAAACATTTCAAAAGCTTCTACCAGATTAGAATTTACATAACTCATTTGTTGTGATTAAAACCAGAGGAAAAATATTAAGGGAAAACTATTGCCATATTGATAACTGTTGCTTTCTTTTGCAATCCTTATCCCTTCCAGTCATGTTTTTTTTTTAATATATATATTAAAAGGCACCATTCACACACCACCTCACTGAGCTTCTTTCAAACGTTCACAGATTTAATTCTAATTTGCAAAGGAATGTAGGTTTACTCTGCTTACAGCCTGACTTCCAACAACACAGTAATAGTTCAAGAGCTCCCTCTTCTGCCCATGTATGCCCTATAAACTCCACCAGAATTTCAGTGTCTTATAATATTTAACAGGCAATTTACTTGTAGTCAGAAAGATTGGTTTAATCCTGTATTCCTTCTGTACCTCTAAATATTTATACCCTCTGCTTGCAATTAATCTTTCATGTCCAAACCAAACCAGACATTCAATACAGGTTTGTTATTAAAACCTAGGTAATGTTGTGTAATCAAGTCATACATTTGCAAATTAAAAGCAATTTTCCACCTTTCACCATTTTTGTGTGTATATTTAAACCCAAGGATGAAGTGTTAATGTTACATCTTCCACATAAAACAAATACATACTTTAAAATCAATTCAATAATACCGAAATAAATGTCCAGGGTCAGTGTCTCAACTGATGTAAATGGAGCTTTACTATTCAAAATGTGAAGCATATGTATGTAACCATTGAGAGTAGACTACGTTTTGGGAGAAGGTGAGGGTGGGAATGGTGCTATCTCAGAGCAAACTATTCTAGCAATTATATCTATATTCAAAACATTTTATATTGGAGTGCAGTTTAGTAATTCGAAATCCACCATATATTCCAATTTCTCTGTTAAATTAATGTAGCTTATTTGAGTTTCTCTCTGTTTTAGGTATTTCTAAGGGGCACATGACTGGTCTCTGACTGATTTTTGAGGATGGAAATATGGCGAGATTTTATCATAAATATTCTATTCTAGATATGGGCCAATATTTTTTAAAAACTGGAGACTAAAATTAGAGTCCTAAATCCTTATTCCAGCACCCAAATAAGTAGGCTGATTGAAAAATGCTGAGCACCCATGTGTGCCCATTATTCAGATGAAAAAAAAAAAGTATTCACTACTATTAGTTAAGGACTGAGTATCCACAATTGTTATAGATAAAAAAAAATTCCTGAGTTCTATTGGCTTATCTCAAACATGAAAATACTCTTTCCATTGTGTTATAGAAGTATGCTCTGTTAATATGATATTCTGTCCTTCATAGGGGGGATTTAATTTAATACATCTCTTAAGAAAACATTTCTTATTTGGGAAGAAGTAAAAGTTGCAAAGGGTTTCTTTCAGGAATTAACTTGAATAATTTTGGCTTTTGCAGTATTGTTTAAATCAGTGGTCCCCAAACTCTTCAGGGCCGCACCCCCCCTTACCTCTGTCTGTGACCACCCTTCCCCCCTACCCCCTACCCCTCGCCGGGCTGCAGCTGGGAGCAGAGCTGTGGCTAGGGGCTGAGGCTGGGGGCAGGACCGGAGCAGAGGTGGGAGCAGAACGGGACTGGATGACAATCCCTCCTCACTCCTCATGGGGGCTGGCCCAGACCCATCCCACAAAAAACATTCCTCCAAATCCCCATAGGTGGGAGTGCTCCACAGTTTGGGGACCTCTGGCTTAGATGTTAAGAGACTGAATTCTGACAAGCCTCTTAGCATGTTGCTGGTCACAATTTTAGAATTGACACATCTGATTTATTGTAGACATAGTAAAGGATCACAAGATTTGTCATATTATTATTAACTACATAATTGAAATCTCAGAATAGTCTCAGAAAAATTCTGAAAATAAAATACACAAATAGAGAAGGCTGAATAGCTGATTTTTTATTTAATAAAACAGAGAAGGAACTGATGGCAATACCACCAGCCTCCTTTTTTGCCTAGTGATTAAGCACTCCCCTGAACTGTGGGAGACCTAGGTTCAGTTTCCCCCTCTGCCTGATGTGAAGAAGGGATTTGAACTTGAGTCTCCTATATTACAGAAAAATGTCTGAGCCACTGGGCTATGGGATATTCTAAGGTGGGGCTTTCTCAATCTCCCCAGTTGAGCTGTTCTACTTTTTATAAACAGTCATTGGAGCAAGGACTTGAATTTGGGTCTCCTATAGCATTGGAGAGTGCCCTAATTCCAGGCTAGAGAGACATTCTCATTCACTTTCTCTGGAAAAATGACTATTTGTTATCATTCATAATGGTAATTCATAGTCAGTCATTATAGTCTTTTGATAACTTTGCAAAACTAATTTAAAGGGGCATTGGGCAGATTCTTAAAAGACATTAAGTCCCTGAAGAGGTAGATGGGCACCTAGTAGGATTTTTAAGGGTGCGAATGTAGTGAACACCCATTGATTTTGATGGGCATTAAGCATTTAGCCCTGAGCACACAAAAGAAGTCAGCCACCCAGGTCCCAGTTTGGGGACCAATGAGATGCACAAAACTACTGCTGAACCCTGTAAGTACCTAAACTCACTCAGCACCTATGGTTTTTTGCTGTAAAAATTCCCCAGGCACCTATGTTTCTGCCTCTGGGCATGCACACTGCTCCCTCACTCTAGGTGTCCATATATCTCCTGCCTCAGAGTGAGTCACAAAGCAAGGGAAGATAGGTGTTCAGCTGCCTACGTTGCATTTGGGGCCTGATCTGGTAGCAAACCTACTACATCAGGTCCCTTAGGTGAGTTCACACAAAAAAGCAACAGTAGGACCACCTTCCTCTTAACTTTTATCCCAGTGGTCAGGGTACTCACCCTGGGATGTGTTCAAGTCCTCCACCTCAGAAGGAGAGAGGATTTGAACAGGCATGCTGCTGCTCAGGTGAGTATCCTAAGCCCTGGGCTCTGGGACATTCTGATGTGGGAAGGGGCTCCCTCAATCTCTCCTGCTGAAGCTGTTGCAGTCTGAACAAATAATTAAAGAGTCAGTAGGGCCAGAGAGAGCAAGTGAAAGTAGAAGCATGAGAATAACCATCCAGTTACAAAGTCACAGCACTCTCCCAGGATGTGGGACACCCAGAATCCCATCCTCCTGTTCCAAAGACTAAGCAATGGGCTAAAAGTTGAGGGAGGTCCTTCTCATTGTAATCATCCTCACCCCCTCCCTCTGCATCTGTGCTTCTTGCTAAAATGGTGTCAGTGCCTAACTCCAAAGAAGGTTCCTGACTGTAAATCACTAGCAGAGATAGGTGCCTCCCTGTAGACTGGACTTACATGCCTAACTACAAGAGAGGGGTAGGGTTTAGGATATACAGCTCTCATCAGCATCTCCCATTGACTAGCTTAGGCAGCTCCCAGCCAGCTTTTGTGAATCACAGTGTAAGAGCCTCGCCCACCCATTCATTTTATAAGGCTTGTCTACACTTACTGGGGGAATAAATGAGCGGTAATCAATGCATCAGTGGTTGACATAGCAGGTCTAGTGAAGACCCACTAAATCGACCACAGATCGCTCTCCCATCGACTCCAGTACTCCACTCAATCAAGAAGAGTAGGGGGAGTCAATGGGAGAGCGTCTCCCTGTTATGCTTATGAGAAGCACATGGGATCTTTTTCAGGGAAAAAGTAAATATGCCGCATTTATTGGAAATACAACAATTAGCATATGCATTCAATCACACACACTGTCCCACCAGTCGATGTTATTGTTACCAGTCCAGAGTCCGGATCAATCTTGTGGCCAGCTAGGTTGATCAGGGGTAGGGAGGAGCCGGGTTCTGTTGGTCACAACACGATGCTCTGGGGAAGTCTTGGCAAGACGAACCCAAAGTTTCATTGCAAGGCCCCTGTTTATATAGTGATTTTCCTTCATTGGGACCAATGCTGTAATCAATTGTTGTTTGACGAGTGCTTGTTTTCTTAAATTGTCCTTCTCATCCTTTATCTTGTTCTTTCAGCAAGTCTCTCAGGGAGTTACCCCATGCTGGTTTTGATCACAGCTCTCTTGTCCCCATTGATAGGTGCCTGTCTCATCTTTAGAGTCATCAATCTGCCCTCTTCTGACGCTTCAATAGGAGCGTGTTGTAATCTTCTGACGCCCTTGTGTCTGTCCTCGGTTCCTCCCTAGAACATCTGGTTCGGTGATGGCCTTCACACTTATCTTCTAACACACACATTCCGCATTCATACACAAAACAGAATTGATTTACACAGAACATTTGAACAGAAACATCAAGTTACAATGCAACAGAAAAACAATTACATTATTTTACTTATTTTAAAATGCTAAACCTACAACAAAGTGGTGACCCTAAAAGGTCTGTTACTGCCTTGAAATCAGCCCAGAAACAGATTCTGGTTGATGCATCTCTACCAATGGTCCATTAGGCCATTCCTTTCTGCTATTCAAAATGGGTGGCTGGCAGGATATGGTCAAATCATACATCAATACAGTAACTCCTCACTTAACATTGTAGTTATGTTCCTGAAAAAATGTGACTTTAAGCGAAACGATGTTAAGCGAATCCAATTTCCCCATAAGAATTAATGTAAATAGGGGGGGTTAGATTCTAGGGATATTTTTTTTTTTGCCAGACAAAAAGCATTATATATATTTTAAACAATTTTAAACAAGCAATTTAATACAGGTATTAAACAGGCTGGCAGCCCCCCGTCAGATCCCCTAAGCCCCCCCAGCGCCTCCCACCCACAAGTGGATCCCGTGGATCAACACCTTCCCCCTGCTCCCCCCACCTCCTGCCCATGGCAATCAGATGTCTTACGGCATTCAGGAGGCTGGGGGGAGGAGCGAGGACGCGGTGCGCAGCCTCCCCCCTCCCTCCCCTGCCTCCTGCCCACTGCAATCAGATGGTTTGTGACGTTCAGGAGGCTGGGGGGAGGAGCGAGGACATAGTGTGCAGCCTCCCTTCTCCCTCCCCTGCCTCCTGAACACAGTTCCTGGGATAGTGGATTCTTTCCTTGATGGGTGTGGATGAGCCATTAACTGCTGTCTGGCTATTCCATTGTTTCACCTAAAAGGTTGGTTGTGGGTGTTCCCAACCTCATAATATATTTCAGTAACACACACATAGCAAAACTTCATAACTTCACAAACAATGATAGCACATACATTCCAACAGGATATTGATGTTCAACAGATCAATACTTCTAAAATGATAGCCCACAAGACACACTTTGTACAAAACGCTTCATAATTATATGACAGTGATGACTATGGAGGTTCCAGGGTGCTGCTTTCAGGTACTGAGTGCCATGCCCCTCTAAATATTTTTAGGAATGTGTTCCATTGTCAATTACCTTTAATATCAACTTTAGCCTACTTCCAAAAAATTATAATCTGCTGAATAAATCCTGACGAACAATTGACTTTTTTGCTAAGATTTCATATTAAATAAAATAAACTCAACATTATAGATAGTCCATGAAACATCTGGGTTCCTGGAATTTCTAACTAATATTGAGCCTAATATCCCTCTTAGATACACACACAATTCCCACTGAAGTCAATAGCAGATGTGTTTGTGAATCTGAGATCAGAGTGTTCCCATCATAATCAAAGCCTTTCACTGTAGCGTTCATTCTGAAATGTTTAATTATACCGGAGCCCAAACAAAAGAAAACAAATAGATACCAGGAGCTCACCCTGCAGGACAAAAAAACAAAATCATTAGATTACCCCCCAGAAAAGATCTATGTTGTGCTATGGGCATATCTACAGTGTTACAGAGTGCACTGTAGCTTCAAAAGTAAGAAGAAAATGTGGTTCTCTCTGGGTTTATTTAATTTTGCTTTTTTTCCTGAATATTATTTAAAGAGATGCAACATGTGAATGACCTGCATGTTCACCCCCTCCTCAAGAGGACGTACAGATTATAAGATCATGTCCAAACTCACTCCTCCTCTTCTTTTTTTAGGCTTAAGCTTCACTGGTATGTCAGAGACAATAATACAACATTAGTTTTTCACCCTAAGCTTGACTGTTCCTAGGACTGCCTTTTAGGATCTCATCTTTCCTAACTGCCTCATATCTTCTGGTCCAAAGAGTACTTTCACCCTTCTTATATCCTGGTTACAGCAACTGGACTCATCTGCCAACATGATTCAGTTATTACCTTGAATATTATTGGAGGGTTTTAGCATCAGGCCCTAGAATAACTTAAAAGAAAAGACCTGCATTCTTACATAGGATCTTAGAGTCTGTCACCCTGTTACAATGCAGATGGCTGAGACTCACAGGTGTGTATAATAGCCACTCAATAATGAATATTGAGTAGAGTAAAATTATAGTATTTGGAACTACTTTAGGGGTTGGAATCTAACTATAATGGACATGTGAGTGCATTACATATCCTTTCTCCAGGAATGCAAACAGATGGATATGGATGATTTTGTGATGAAGAAACAGTCCCTGCTGGTGAGTAGTGAACAGGAGTATTGTGTTATGATCATGTCTGTGGCCTAGGGAACATGGAGTATTCATAGACAGTCAGAAACAATGGGTGGGTATGCAGTGTTAGGCCTGGTCTACACTACGATGTTAGTTCGAATTTAGCAGCGTTATATCGAATTAACCTTGTACCCGTCCACACAACGAGGCCATTTATTTCGACTTAAAGGGCTCTTAAAATCGGTTTCTGTACTCCTCTCCGACGAGGGGAGTAGCGCTGAATTCGACATTGCCGGTTCGAATTAGGGTTAGTGTGGACGGAATTCGAAGGTATTGGCCTCCGGGAGGTATCCCACAGTGCACCATTGTGACCGCTCTGGACAGCAATCGAAACTCGGATGCTCTGGGCAGTTGGACAGGAAAAGCCCCGCGAACTTTTGAATTTCATTTCCTGTCTGCCCAGCCTGGTGAGCACAGGTGACCACACAGAGCTGAACAGCACAGGTAGCCATGCAGGCCGAGAACCGCAAACGAGCACCAGCATGGACCACACGCGAGATACTGGATCTGATCTCTATATGGGGAGAGGATTCAGTGCTCGCAGAACTGCGTTCCAAGAGACGGAATGCAAAGATCTTTGACAAGATCTCGAAGGGGATGATGGAGAGAGGCCACAATCGGGACTCCATTCAGTGCCGTATAAAGGTGAAGGAGCTCCGACAGGCCTATCAGAAGACGAAGGAGGCCAACGGACGGTCCGGGGCAGAGCCGCAGACATGCCGCTTTTACGATGAGCTGCATGCAATTCTCGGAGGGGCCGCCACCACTACCCCACCCCTGAGCGTGGACTCCGAGGAGGGGTTAATGTCTTCGTTGCATGACGAATCTGCGGACGGGGAAGAGGAGGAGGAGGAGGACGACGAACTTGTGGAGAGCACACAGCGCTCCATTCTCCCCGACAGCCAGGAGCTCTTTCTGACCCTGACAGAGGTGCCCTCCGAACCCTCCCAAGGCGGCATCGCAGACCCCCTGGAAGGGACCTCTGGTGAGTGAACCTTTTCAAATATCTCAAACATGGTTTAAAACAAGTATTTGTTTAATGATTAATTTGCCCTGGGGACTTGGGATGCATTCGCGGCCAGTACAGCTACTGGAAAAGTCTGTTAACGTGTCTGGGGATGGAGTTGAAATCCTCCAGGGACATCTCCATGAAACTCTCCTGGAGGTACTCCAAAAGCTTTTCCAGAAGGTTTCTGGGCAGGGCAGCCTTATTCCGTCCTCCATGGTAGGACACTTGACCGCGCCATGCTAGCAGCAAGTAATCCGGTATCATTGCTTGACAAAGCTTGGCAGCGTATGGTCCCGGTGTTTGCTGGCATTCAAGCAACATCCGCTCTTTATCTTGCTGTGTTATCCTCAGGAGAGTGATATCGTTCAGGGTAACCTGTTTGAGATATGGGAATGTAATTAGGGGGACAGAGGTGGCCCCGTTCCTACTGGGCTGTTTGCCTGTAGCTGAAAAGAAATCTTTCCCTGCAGTTAGCCAAGCGGGCGGGGGGGAGGGGGTGGATAATGTCGCTGAGTTTTTCGCGTTTGGCTAGCAGGGGTCTTCCCTGATACCAGCCACGTGGTGGGGGGAGGGGTAACGCGATCATCCAACAGAAGTGGATGGGGGGGCTAGTTTGCGATCTGCATGGATCTTCCATGGTACCAGCCACGTGGTGGGGGGAGGGGGTCATCCCACAGAATTGAATGGGTGGGTGGGGGCAAGTTATTATGTTATCTGATGCTGCACGGTAACAGGAAAACCGCAGCACGTAAAGGGCTTTGCTTGCTATGGGAAAGGAGGGCTCTGATTTAATGCAGAAGCAGCAGGACAGTGGCTTACCATGGCTGCATACAAGCCGAATTCTGTTGCCCGGCCCTGCGTCTGCTGTGATCTCTAACACCAAAGCCGCGGGCACTCAATATAAGATGCAAAAAGCGACCTTGTACATTGCTATGTAATGTGAAAAGTGTTCACCGTGAAAGAGTATAAGCATTGTTCTATAAAATGTATCTTTTTACATACTTCTCTCCTTTTTTTCCCTCCTACTGCAGCTGCAAATTCTTCCATCCTCCCGCCCCCAGCACGAAGGCTCTCCCAGATAAGGAGGCGAAAGAGGCGCACCCGAGACGATATGTTCTCGGAAATAATGCAGTCGACCCGGGATGAGAGAGCTAATTTTAACGATTGGAAGGAGACTGTATTGAAATTCCGTCAAGAGGCCAGTGACCGTGAGGAGAAGAGGGACCAGCGGGAGGACATGAGGGACCAACGGGAGGAGAAAAGGGATGAACGTGAGGAGAGAAGGGACGAACGCGAGGAGAGGAGGGACGCCCGAGAGGAGAAGTGGCGGGATGCAACGCTGGGGCTGCTGCGTGATCAGACAGACATGCTCCGGCGTCTGGTGGAGCTCCAGGAACGGCAGCTGCCGGATTACCGGGTGCCGCTGCAGCCCCTCTATAACCGCCCTCCCCCCTCCCCAAGTCCCGTAGCCTCCTCACCCCGACGTGTAAGAACGCGGGGGGGGAAGCTCCGTGCAACCTGCCAGTCCACCCCATTAGAGAGCCCGAGCAAAAGGCTCTCATTATTTTGAATGTTGTTCCTGCCCTGTTCCTTCACTCCTACCCTCCTCCCAAACCCCACCCGGACTACCTGGTTATTTCTCTCCCTATGTTCATTACCCCCCGTTAATAAAAAGTTCTTGATTTGTAATTTGAAAACGACACTGACTTTATTTTTTTTTAAATAAAACTGGGATCGAAGGGGGAAGGGGGAAGGGTGGGTTGCTTACAGGGAATGAGTGAATCAAGTGGGCGGGTTTTCAACAGGGACAAACAAACATAACTTTCACACAGGAGCCTGGGCAGCACTGAAACTTGTTTTCAGAGCTTCTCTGATGCGCACCGCTTCCTGGTGTGCTCTTCTAATCGCCCTGGTGTCTGGCTGCGCGTAATCAGCGGCCAGGCGGTTTGCCTCAGCCTCCCACCCCGCCATAAAGGTCTCCCCCTTGCTCTCACAGAGATTGTGGAGCACACAGCAAGCTGCAATAGCAATGGGGATGTTGGTTTGGCTGAGGTCCGAGCGAGTCAGTAACGAGCGCCAGCGACCTTTTAAACGTCCAAAGGCACACTCTACCACCATCCTGCACTTGCTCAGCCTGTAGTTGAACCGCTCCTGAGTACTGTCCAGGCTGCCTGTGTATGGCTTCATGAGCCACGGCATTAAGGGGTAGGCTGGGTCCCCAAGGATAACGATGGGCATCTCAACATCCCCAATGGTAATTTTCCGGTCTGGAAAGTAAATCCCTTGTTGCAGCCGTTTAAACAGACTAGTGTTCCTGAAGACGCGGGCGTCATGAACCCTTCCCGGCCATCCCACGTTGATGTTGGTGAAACGTCCCTTGTGATCCACCATTGCTTGCAGCACCATAGAAAAGTACCCCTTGCGGTTTATGTACTGGCTGCCCTGGTGCTCCGGTGCCAAGATCGGGATATGGGTTCCATCTATCGCCCCACCACAGTTAGGGAATCCCATTGCAGCAAAGCCATCCACAATGAGCTGCACATCTCCCAGCGTCACTACCTTTTTTAGCAGCAGCTCAACGATTGCTTTGGCTACTTGCATGACAGCAGCCCCCACGGTAGATTTTCCCACTCCGAACTGATTACCGACTGACCGGTAGCTGTCCGGTGTTGCAAGCTTCCACAGGGCTATCGCCACTCGCTTCTCAACTGTGAGGGCTGCTCTCATCTTGGTGTTCTGGCGCGTCAGGGCAGGGGAAAGCAAGTCACAAAGTTCCAGGAAAGTGCCCTTACGCATGCGAAAGTTTCGCAGCCACTGGGAATCGTCCCACACCTGCAGCACTATGCGGTCCCACCAGTCAGTGCTTGTTTCCCGGGCCCAGAATCGGCGTTCCACAGCAAGAAGCTGCCCCATTGCCAACATGATCTCCAAAGCGCCGGGGCCCGTGGCGCGAGACAATTCTGTGTCCATGTCCATGTCCGCATCACTCTCGTCGCCGCGCTGCCGTAGCCGCCTCCTCCTCGCCTGGCTTTTCTGGTCCTGGTTGAGCATAAACTGCACTATAATGCGCGTGGTGTTTACAATGTTCATGACTGCAAACTTGAGCTGAGCGGGATCCATCCTTGCCGAGGTACGGCGTCCGCTCAGTTCAACAAGGAAAAAAGGCGCGAAATGGTTGTCTTCCGTTGTTTTCACGTAGGGAGGGGGAGGATGTTCCCAGAACCGCCCGCGACAATGTTTTTTGTCCCATCAGGCATTGGGATATCGACCCAGAATTCCAATGGGCGGGGGGGACTGCGGGAACTCTGGGATAGCTACCCACAGTGCAACGCTCTGGAATTCGACGCTAGTCTTTCTGCATGGACGCGCACCGCCGAATTAATCCGCTTACTGTGGCCGCGTACCATCGAATTTAAAAAATCGGTTTCATAAAATCGAATTCCGTAAATTCGGACTAATCCCGTAGTGTAGACGTACCCTTAGTAACATTGTAGCAGTGAAGAAGGACACAAGAAGCTTCCTGGGAGGGTGTTAGACATATTTGTTAAAGAAGTCAATTAAATCAAAGTTAAAAGCCCAGTAGTCTATAGTGAAAGAGCTTGTAAGAGGGGAAAACTGAGTCAAAAGGAGAGAGTGAGTTGTGCATGTTTACACAAGATCATAGAATCACAGGACTGGAAGGGACCTTAAGAGGTCATCTAGTCCAGTCCCCTCACTCATGGCAGGACTAAGTATTATCTAGACCATCCCGGACAGGTGTTTGTCTAACCTGCTTTTAAAAATCGCCAATGATGAAGATTCCACAACCTCCCTAGGCAACTTGTTTCAGGGATTAACCACCCGGACAGCTAGGATTTTTTTTTCCTAATGCCCAAAGGAAACTGCCCTTGCTGCAATTTAAGCTCATTGCTTCTTGTCCTATCCTCAGAGGTTAAGGAAAACACATTTTGTGTCTGTAGCAGAGTTAGGAAGTGAATCTACACCTCCTGAATCTCATTTATTCCAGAGAATTAATCACAAGTTCATTTTTTCTCCCTCAGTAAATGTCCCTAGGTAGTGGCTGGGAGATGAGAACGTGTTTTAAGAGGAAGGAAGAAAATAATAACAAATGATTTCCCTTATAAGACATTATTAAGATGTGAAACTGTTAAGTGCATCAGCATGAATGGAAATTCCAAGATTGTTTTTTTTTTTTTAAATTCCCTAGAGATGGTGTACTGGGGTGACACCCAACTGTCACGAGTGCCGCCTTGGTCAAGTGCATGCCTGCAATCACTCAGTTTGTACAATAGGGTGGCACCCTCCTCTCACAAGCACCTCCCTTGGTCAGTGGTTTCTTCGATGGGTCTTCAGTGATTCAGCCCTATAGATGAGTCTCACACACTGTTGGCAGGTGGAACAGAACAACCCCCTTCCGGGGTATACAGTCTTTACCTTCTCCTGACCCTAGTATGGAGCTGTACTCCCAAGGCTTCCTCCCTGGAGACCCTGTCTTCCTGCAGCTCTCCCTGGGCTCAGTCCTTACTCAGGCCCAGCAGCCAGCCAGGAGCACCTTCTTAGCTCCCCCAGTCCCAGCCTTCACTGAGCTGTCCATGGTCCTGCTGCTGTTTCAGCCAGCCAGGAAAACGGTTCTCTCTTCCAGCCCCAGGCAACAAGTGATTGACTCTGTCGCTGCTCCTCCTGGCCCCTGATTGGCTGATCCTGCAGCTCCTCTGATTGGCTGCTTCCCCTGCAGCCACTCTAGGGTCCTTGGAGGACTTCTCTTCTGCTCCTCTCTGGGATGGGGTGTGGCAGGACCCTGAGGCCTCGAAAAGGGGCCTATTGGCCTAGTCCACCGCATCACAGATGGGTAGATCAGCTCAGATAAAATAAAGATTCATTACTCCATTAGAAAGAATGTCATCCACTTAATTATTAGTACCACTCCTTGCAGCACAGTGGATTTGGTGGTCTCCCACCCAGATACTGATTCAATCCTCTCTTCATGTAGCTTGCAGAATCTGATGAGACCAAAGCCTGAGGTGACATTGCTGCAAAGTAATTATTTTATAGGAATGTCACTTTGTATTAACAGCAGCTGGTTACTGACAGCATATACTTGATTAGGAGAACTGATGATTTACAAAGGAAACTGACTCTTGTATGCTAAAGAAAATGCTCAGATTTACAACATCTTTGGTATTAAGAACCACTTTTATAAATTTATATGATGCCTTGCGGGGGATTCTTTTTGTAATATAAGGTGTCATGTAAATTTGGTGAGAGGGTTTACCTTGTGTGAACCGCCAGCAAAATACATGCAGGGCACAGTGTAAATTTATTTTGAAGCACCATAATGACTAATAAAATAAAGCGATTTTATTGAAATTAAAATTACTAAGGAATATTCATCTCCTTCCTCTGTCCAACAGTAATGTGGAAGAATCAGCAAATAACTCACCAACATAAAACTTTGTAGGTGCCATATTATTGGGGTTAGAATTAATCATTCAAGCAGTTAACAGCTGAATTATCTGATGGGCTAAAACCTTATGTGATTTATAATATTATTTTACTTTAAGCACCATGTAGGAACATGAGCACTGTACAAAGCTGCTTCTTGAACCTGAGGCTGGGGAATGTCCAGTGTTCCAGGAAAGCATATTACCAAACTGCAACACCAATGGAGTAGATTATGTGTATATCTACATTAGAGCTGGGAGGCGCAATTTTCAGTTTGAAGTGACATACCCAGTGTTGACCAATATACACTGGGCTTTATGTTATTAATGGGGCTGTCAAGCAATTAAAAAAACTAATCACAATTAATTGTGGGATTAAAAAATTAATCACGATTAATCACGCTGTTAATAATATTATACCATTTATTTAAATATTTTGGATGTTTTGTACGTTTTCAAATATATTGATTTCAATTACAAAGTATACAGTGCTCACTTTATATTTATTTTTATTACAAATATTTGCTTTGTAAAAAACAAGAAATAGTATTTTTCAATTCACCTGATACAAGTACTGTAGTGCAATCTCTTTATCATGAAAGTTGAACTTCCAAATGTACAATTATGTACAAAAGATACCTGCATTCAAAAATAAAACAATGTAAAACTTTAGAGCCTACAAGTCCACTCAGTTCTACTTCTTGTCCAGCCAATCACTCATACAAACAAGTTTGTTTACATTTGCAGAAAGATAATGCTTCCTGCTTCTTGTTTACAATGTCACCTGAAAGTGAGAACAGGCATTTGCATGGCACTGTTGTAGCCAGAGTCACAAGATATTTACATGCCAGATGTGCTAACTATTCATATGTCCCTTCATGCTTCATCCACCATTCCAGAGGACATGCATCCATGCTGATGATGGGTTCTGCTCGATAACGATCCAAAGCAGAGCGGACCTACACATGTTCATTTTCATCATCTGAGTCAGATGCCACCAGGATCTGGTAAGGAACCCACTAAAGGGATTACTACAACAGGACATGCTGAAAGGTGAACTGTCCGGTTGGAGGGAAGTTACTAGTGGTGTTCCTCAGGGATCAGTCTTGCACCCAATCTTATTTATCATTTTCATTAATGACCTTGGCACAAAAAGTAGGAATGTACTAATAAAAATTGTGGATAACACAAAATTGGGAAGTATTGCCAATGTGGGGGAAGATTGGAATATCATACAAGAAGATTTGGACAATCTTGACAATTGGAATAATAGAAATTGGATGAAATTTAATAGTGCAAGGTCACGCACTAAGGGACTAACAATAAGAAATTTTGGTATATGCTGGGGACACATCAGTTGGAACGGGGATGGGGTGTGGCAGGACCCTGGAGAAAGACCTGGGTGTATTGGTTGATCGCGGATGGCTCATGGTCATTTTATGCGAGGCAGATGTGAAAAACCAAATGCAATCCTAGGATGGAGAACCTACCTTACACATGGAAGCATAAGGCGCTTGACTTATTTAGCATAACAAAATGAAGGCTCAAGGGAGATGTGATTGTTCTTTATAAATACATCAGAGAGATAAACACCAGGGAGGGAGAGGAGTTATTTTAGTAAAAGGGCAATATTAGCACCAGCACAAATAGATATAAACAGGCCATCAACAAGTTTAGGTTTAAAATTAGACAAAGGTTTCTAACCATCAGAAGAATGAAATTCTGGAACCGCCTTCCAAGAGGAGTAGTGATGGCAAAAAACCCTAATTTGTTTCAAGACTGAGCTTGATATATTTATGGTCAGGATGGTATGATGAGATTACCTACATGGTATAGGGCACATCCATGACATCTATTAGTAAATATCTGCAATGGCTGGGGATGGGACACTGGATGGAGAGGGCTCTGAGTTACTACAAAGAATTCCTTCCCAGGTATATGGCTGGTGGGTCTTGCCCACATGCTCAGGGTATAGCTGGCCACCATATTTTGGGTCAAGAAGGAATCTTCCCCTGTTCAGATTAGCAGAGACCCTGTTTGTTTGTTTTTTGTCTTCCTCTGCAGTGTAGGGCACAGGTCACTTACTTGTTTTCATTAGAGTAAATGGTGGATTCTCTGTAACTTGAATCTTTAAATAAAGATTTGAGGACTTCAGAAACTCAGCCAGAGGTTATGGGCCTATTGCAGGAGTGATACGTGAGATTCTGTGGCCTGCAATGTGTAGGAGATCAGACTTCTGGCCTTAAAATCGGTGTCTATGAGATATAGGAGGATTTCAATCTCTGCTTAATAACCTCAAAACAAAACATTTATCCCCCCCTATCATTCCTTTGCCTGGGGATAAGGGACCTTCATTAACATAATCTGACCACAAGTGACTCCTGTCAATTTTGATGAGTGTCAATAATTAAAAAAATGTGTTGAACTTCCTCCATTTCGTTTTTTTACATAATGATGACATAGAAGTTTGATCTCAGTCCACCACCAACCAGTTCTATTAACATCATAGAACTGAAGTGAGAAGATTTCCCCATTTCAAATTAGTGGCTATGGTTCAACACTCCAGGAGCAGGTGACATAACCTCCTACTCCATCCCTGTCTAAAGTCAATGCCAGTTTGCAATCGACAAAATTCCTTTCTGACCCAAAATATAGCAATCCATACAGCCCTACTGTTTGAACAAAACATCACTTTGGGCTAAACACTAGTCTGCCCATTAAATAGTTTCGATAGGACTACTTTATGCACCGAAAAAAAAACCCTTTTAATCATGCAACACCCCCTGTCGCGCTATAAGTGTTTCACAAGTACTTTCATTTATAAAGGAGATTAGGGAAGCGAAATTCATTGGGAAGTTTGCAACAAATCAGCCCTCCCAATCATATGTACTGACTACATCCAATCCAACAGTCACACCAAAGCTCAAGATGTGAGCTTTTTCATATAGTGTGAACATAACTACTTGTCAGTCTTTTATGACCACCACTTGCACTGGACAAGTCAAGGCCAAATGATCATATCAAAGGTGTTCCCTTGTTGCTGAAGAAAAAAAATAAGTCATAAGCTTGTACACAGGGTTTAAGCCACCATGGTTTTACATCTAAAGCCCAGAATCTGGGTTGCATCTGACTTGGGTTGGGAAGACAATGCAATTTGGCATCCTGGCACTGAGGCTGCAGCAGGCCAGTCCTAGATATAAAGTAAAGCAGCCAGCATTAAGACTGCTCTTCTTAATGCTGGTTGAAAACAGCCCCCAAGGGGGACATTCTGGAAACCAGAGATTGTTGGAACACCAAGACCCTCTACCCTTGCCTGCTACCTTGTGCTAAGTGGAGGTGGTGTAGGACTCACCAGGGATTCCCTTAGGTGGGGGAAAGCTCAAACTGCGATCTGCTGGGAGTTTGACTACTCTGTTATGCCATAGTGTTATAAAGCTTCTGGGCACCCTAGGATCTGTCCTAAAGCATTCTCTGGGACAGTTCCGGTCTGGAGATAGATTGGATTCTTAGATGCAGGTGCTCAGTACCTTTGAAAATCAGGCCACTTTTATTTAGGTGCCTAAATATGGATTAATATGTCTAAATTTAGGATCCAAATTTTGATGGCCTTTAAATTTTCATTGGCTACAGGTAAATGTGGGGGGAAAGGTAAATCACAGAAATATAGAGTTGAGAAGTAAAACAGGATGTTACAGCAAGTAGTGAAATTGCTCCACATAAAAGCAGTGTAAGGAATGTTGTTTTAAATATACACCAACTGAAGTCTTTAAAAGTCTAATTATTAATTATGCAAAAGTTATGCACACTGTATCAAATCACACCAGTACAATAATTGTCTACATTTGAATTCCATGCTTGCCCTTTTCTAATCCTATTCTTTGCCAGTTACTCCATGAAGCAGACAAAAACTGAGACATCACAAAAAAGTGGAACAGGCAATATATAATCAGATTATCTTTATGCCTCACAACACAGTAACAGCATTTTACTCAGGCTTTTGTCCCTAGTCAACTGAAGAAACCAACTTTTTGTAGTTTTATCACAAAGACAGATTACTATAAAAATGTTAGCAAGAACATTTCGTTCTCTCTCTCTCCTAGCACCTTTGCTGTTGACCTTCTGTACATCTGCTTGGCATTTTCATCCATCTGCCTTTAGCAGTGATACTAACACATTGGTGATTCATAAAGATGTTCTAAAGCAGCCCACCTGCCAATCTTGTATACAAGAACATGAGTGTTTACCCTATTTGCCATTTGTTCCTGACTATCTCACTTTTTTTTTTTTTTTTTTTTTTTTGCAAAACATATTCCCTTTGTGGGGCTCCACCACCTTTTTTTTCTGTTTTCATTTAATTATGCTATGTTGTCAAAAACCTATTTGATGGATCCCAACTGTATGTACTGAAGCCTCACAAAATTTCTCTGTCAATAAATAGATTCATTGTTTCAAAACATCAGCTAAAATAGGTCTTACAAAATGCTATTTATTTTCTTTGAGAATGTTTAAATGTTAGTGGATTAAGAACCTGAGTTGTTAATGAACCCTATCGTATATACTTGTCTTTTATAAAAATTACAAATTAGCTGTTATTTTTTGCATTAGTTAAAAGAATTAAGTCAGTAGTTAATATAGTATGTTAGTAGTATTTTTTTTTAAATACATTCAACTAGAATCCATCTGTGTCACATTTTTCTCTCCAAACAATAACTTTAAATAAAATGTATTTTCAAGAAACAGTCTGTTTTCTCTTGTGCATTACAGCTGCTGGGAGTCTTACTGAGGGACTTTGTGTGATATTGCACTGGAGCGACTTGACACAGAAGAATATACATATCTGAAAAATAAATCTTCTCAAATAATCACACAAATAACCTGAAATCTACAATAATCCTTGCCTTACCATTTAATTTTGCTGAGAGTTAAGGCACATTATAGCATGTGGCTGTTAGATGTGCTTTACTTTTATAATGTTTCAGTCTTTCTGCAATGTCATTGATTCATTAGGTACTATAAGATTTTAAACCTATTTCAGAAATCCAAAACAGAAACCCAAGTTATTACAATATGAAGGCCATTAAAGAACACAATAAAATAGTAGCCTTTATTTTTAATGGAAATGCTGCATAGGCAATCTTTAGTATTCAAACCATCCTCCAAGCTGTGAAAGCATCATTTATTTGAATATTAAGAAAGACAGTTCAGTGGAACCTGGTTAGGAAAAAAACAGCTTGACTCTGTCAATAAGAGAAAATCTTTATAATCTGAAATTGCTAATTCTATTAAAGATTTTTTTAAAGTTCCTTTTTAAACCCTGCTATTGATAAAGGAAATATATAAATATTTGCCAATAAAAAGGTACCTTCAGTATCAGTTTCTGTAAAAAAAACAAAAAACTTTCAAATTAGCAAATTACTTTCAAATACTTAGCAAATTAGTGTAATCAATACATAAAATTATGCAGTGATCATTTAAAGAAATTATTTCATTTACCGACAATAATAATATGCCGTTTCCCCACATAAATTCTCCATTTCATGATTAACATCAATCTTCAATGCCACCTTAATTTCTTCTTCTTCCTTCCAGAGAGGATAATGGAGTGTGTTTGTGACAAGAAACAGATTGACAGCTTTTTGAATAGCTGTTCCTTAAGCTTTCAAAAAATTGGCATGTGAAGTTCAATAGTCCTTATGAACTGTCAGAAAATACCTTACAATATGGACTGTGTGTCAGTTTTATTTTGTTACTGATTTGCCGAATGCAGAGCAAGAGTTTCCCCTGATATTCAAGGAAATGTATTTCAGATTGGACAGTGGCTCCAGCAGATTAGTTTCCCAGATGAGCCATGGCCTAGTCTGGTTTAAGAGTGAAAGCAACTTTTAAAGTGCTGAGAGCTGACAGTTTTAGAGTCTCTTTTAATATAGTTATTAGACACTAATGGTTGGTGATTTACTGCTGTTCAAAGTACAAACAACTTTCACTATAACAGACCAGGACTACAGCCTGACTTGAACCAAGGCAAGTATGCCTGATAGCATTCTTGCTTTCAACACCAGTGACTTTAATTTCACTTCTTGACACTAAACATGTGGAGGCATTGGCAAATGGCCCCAGATGTATCTCACCTCCTTTATTATTATTTACATATTATGATTAACTGGGATACAGTGTGATCCAGCAGCTTGGGCACTAGCCTGGGAGTTTGGAAATATGGGTTTGATCACTGGCACTGTCATACTGTTGTGTGACCTTAATTCAGTTGCTACACGTCAGCTACCCCCCTCTCCAGTAAAATGTAAGATCTCTTTTAGATGTACTATACTGATGGGTATTCTATTATAAATTTGTTCCTCTTCCTCCTCACCTACTCTTTTTGTGCCAGAGGTGGGATGAAGGGTTATTTTGTTCTTGCTCTGGGTGGATTTTGCATAGGATTGCCAACTTTCTAATTACACAAAACCTAACATCCTTGCCCCACCTCCTTCCGTGCTCCTTCTCCAAGGCCCCACCCTGCCCCATCCCTTTTCTGAGGCTCCTCCCCCACTCACTCCTTCCTCCATCATTCGCTCTCCCCCACCCTCACTCAATTTCACTGGGCTGGGGCAGGGGGTTGGGGTACAGGAGGGGGTTTGGGGTGTGGGCTCCGGGAGGGAGTTTGGGTGCGGGAGGAGGCTCAGGGCTGGGGCAGGGGGTTGGTGTGCAGGTGGGGGTGTGGGCTCTGGGAGGGAGTTAGGGTGTGGAAGGGGGTTCCAAAATGGGGCAAGGGGTTTGGGGTGTGGGCTCTGGCCGGGTGGTGCTTACCTGAGGTGGCTCCTGTTTGGCAATGCAGTGGGGCTAAGGCAGGCCCTAGGCGGAGGCACGGCCAGGCGCTTGGGTCGGGGTCAGTGCCAGCTAAGTCATAAGGAGGTTCAGGTTCATGTATGACTTGAATCGTTGTGAACTCCTTCACTTCTGTCATCTCCCTTCATTACAAGCCCTTCAGTTCATCTCCAGGAGAGGAAGTATGTTCTTGTATTTAGGCCCCTGGACTGGGCTTCCGGAGTGCTAAATTCTATTTCTGAATATGCAATAAGATGTCGTGAACTTATTTTCTCTGAGCTTCAGTTCCCCATCTGTAAAAGAAGGGTAATAAATACTCCCCACCTCACAGGGATATTATGAGGAGAAATTCAACTTGAACAAGCATAACTGTTAAATTGGCCAAGGGATACACTGAAATAAGACCCAAGGAAAGTGACTTGTGAAGGTAAGCTGCTGACCAGAGAAAACTGGTCCATATTCAAGGTATGTCCTAAGATGGTTGTACCAAAAGTGATGGCCTAACCTGTCTTATACAATATGTGACAATATGTGTTGCACAAAGAGACTGAAAAAAATCCAGTCCCAGTCGCAAGAACTCAAAGGCAATGTCTCAGTCCCTAAGTGGTTGGTCAGAAAGGACAACTAATTTTAGTTAGGTATTTTGAATCTTCATCAGAAATATGGGTCACCACCTGATTGGTCCAAACCAACAGCATAAAAAATAATAATATAAAAAATGGAAGAAAGGGGAAGTTGGTAGTAATTAATATAAATCAAAGTTAGAAACTGTAGGAAATTGATAATGGAAGCAAGGGGACACAAGGAGAAATTTATGGCCAGCAGAGTTAATGATAATAATGAGTTTTTAAAAATATATTAGGAACAAAAATAATCCGGACAAAGATATTGGTCCATAGCTAGATGGAAATGGTAGTATTATCAATAATAATTCAGAAAAGGCAGAAGTGTTTAATCAATATTTCTGTTCTGTACCTGGAAGAAAAAAATCATGATATAGCCTCATAATTTGGAGCTGATAGCACTCTTTCCATTCCACCAATATCTCTGCAGAATGTTAAACAGCAGCTATTAAAGACAGACGACATTTTTAAATCAGCAGGTCCAGATAACTTGTAGCCCAGAGTTTTAAAAGAGCTGGATGATTTGCTTGCTGGAGCATTAATGTTGATATTCAATATGTTTTGGAACCCTGGGGAAGTTCCAGAAGACTGGAAGAAAGCTAATGTTGTGCTAATATATAAAAAGGGTAAACAGAAAGGCACAGGAAATTATAGGCCTATCAGCCTAACATCAGTCTCAGACAAGATGCTAATGGAGTGGCTGATACGGGACTTGATTAATACATAATTAAATGAGGGTAAAATAATTAATGTAGATCAACATAGGTTTTTGGAAAATAGATCCTATCAAACTATGTAGATATGGTTTTTTTTATGAGGTTACTAGTTTGGTTGATAAAGGTAACAGTGTTGATGTAATATACTTAGACTTCTGTACTGAGTTTGACTTGGTACCACAAAACATTTTGATTAAAAAACTAGAACAATATAAAATTAGCATTGTGCACGGTAAATCGGTTTAAACCTAGCTAACTGATAGGTATCAAAATATAATTGTAATACTACTTAAATCCCCCAAGGATCTTCCCATTCTGAAATCCCCCTGAGTGCTTCATTGGTTCTCTCCAGAGCCATTTTAAGTCTTCTTTGTTTGGCCCATATGGCCCAATCAACTGCAAAAAGAGTAATACCTATACCGGTCTGTATACTCTCCAGGAGATTATTAATCATAATGTTAAACAGGATTGGGCTGATAACACTCCCCTGTGGAGTGTCATTAGTAAGTTTATAAATATTTGACAAAGCTGCCCTAACCCTTATTTGTATGGTTCTATCACTTATGAAGTCTCTTATCCACCAGAACACTCTTCCTCTTATTTCAGTTGTGGCTAGTTTACACAGAGAGCCTTCCCTCCATAGCATGTCATAAGCTTTTTCAGCATCCAAAGGTAGAGTTATCATTAACTGTTCCTCATGGGTTTTTTGTATTTCTGTTTCTAACCTTACAATATGATCAAGAGTACAGCTTCCTTTCCTGAAACCACAATTTATAATTTCATTGTTTTCCAAGTAGTAGGCATCCTTCAGTCTCGAGAGACCATGGGTATGAGATTAATCTCTCATTTATCATTCTTTCCATAATTTTGCCCACATACAACGTGAGGGCAATAGGTCTATATGCATCAGGCCTTGTGCATAGTTTGCCAGGTTTTCCTATCAGTATAACTACCGCTTGCTTTCATTATGCTGATAGTATTCCTTTCCCCATATATTATGTAATTTCAATATAACTCTTAAAGTCCCTTCCGGTAGATGCTTAACCATTGCATTACATATGCAATCTTTACCTGGGGCTTTTTACTTTTTGTCTATAACCTTTTTGAGTTCCTGTATGCTGAAATTTTCATTCACTACATCATGTTTGTATTCTACCCAGCCATACAAGAGCTCACAATTTTCTTAAGCAAACATTCTTTTTTTCTTTACCAAACTCTTTACTTTGATTGTATCACTTCTCACTTTGGATCTCTTTTGCAAAAATGTTCACTTTTTCCTAAGTTAGAAATTTCAACTTTATCATTTACTATAAGACCAGATATAAACTTGTTTTTACTCTATGTCCCATTCATTTTTAACTTGTTTATGTTTCTCTGAAACCTTGGCATCTTTGTTCATTTTCCCACAATATTTTCTCCAAGTGCTTATTTGCTTTTTTAATAATTCTTTGTGCCACTGCTTTACTTCTTTTATAGTTCATTAAGTGCTATTAATTGTACTTTTTGCTTGTTAGTGTGCCTTATTTCTTTAATTGCTGCTTTACAATCTTCATTCCACCAGGGAACTGGATTTCTGAGTTTGTGACAATTCAATGTCTTACATATAGCTAGGTTGGCTGCTGCTATAAATCCCTTTAGTATATTATCATGAAATTCCTCTAGATTATCTCTTGTACAGATGGTACTTAGATACTCAGCACATTTACTCTTAAAGAGTCCCCAATTTGCTTTTTTAATGCTCTAGGTAAGAATTCCTTCAGTGTTTTCAACATTGCCTTGACATGTAATTAGCATAGAATGGAAGTGATCACTTCCCATTTCATCTTCTTTTTAGATTTCCCAGATGTATTTGCTTGCTATATTGCTTGTTGCAAATCCCAGATCTAAACATGAAAAGATTCCATCCACTGAATTAAACGTACTAGGCAATACCAGGTTTTGCATGTCTATGAACTGTTGCAGACATTTGGCATTATAATCAGTGTTCATGCTTCCCCATCATTCATTGTGGCTATTAAAGTCTTCACAAATATATACAGGTCTTTGGCAACCTTAACTAATGCTTCCAATTCTAGATGGTCTACTTTTTCACATGGGTTGTAAATATTATAGATTTGTATAAAGGTGCTATTATTCCACAGAGGAATATCAACAGCATAATACTCAAAAATTAAGTTCTATACATCTATGCCAATGTAACTAAGACCTTATTTTATAAATAGAGCCCTACAAACCTGCAGATATCTGTGTTACATCCGTGGACTATGCTTGCAAATAGCAGATTGGATGTGGATACAAATGTTGTATCCACGTAGGGCTCTATTTATAAATATACCAGTTCCTTCTCCTCTTGTTATTTCTCTGTCACATCTGATTACATCGTATCCTGAGAGTCTAAATATAAGTTCACTCACCCTGTTTCTTGTACACAGAGGTTTGTTTTCCATCTCAAAAGCAATTTTCTTTAATTCCTGACCATGTGTTGTTAAACTATATGTGTTCCACCAAAAAAACCTGCTAGAACCATGTTGTTTAAATTGCATTATTACCTTCATTTAAAAATGCATGGATGCGGTCTATAGAAAGATTGCCTGTATGCAAATACTTTTCTGCTGCTTTTGTTATAATTTTTACTCTTTCAGTCTTCTTCCCTGTCTTTAAAGTTCAATTACTCACTTCTATCATAAATGCTACACATTTCTCTTTGCCTACAACCAGTATATCTTCATCAATTCCCCTTATATCATCTTTTTTGTCCTGAACTGCGTGTTGTTGTACCTCTGATACTTCTTGTACCAGTAGCTCTTTTCCCTCAGTGACAGTTTCTTCCTTCTCCATATTCTGCTGTGAATATCTTTTGGGAGCTGCTGCATAGGGGAGAGGGATAGCTCAGTGGTTTGAGCATTGGCCTGCTAAACCCAGGGTTGTGAGTTCAATCCTTGAGGGGGCCACTTAGAGATCTGGGGCAAAATCAGTACTTGGTCCTGCTAGTGAAGGCAGGGGGCTAGACTCAATGACCTTTCAGGGTCCCTTCCAGTTCTATGAGATAGGCATATATTATATTAGGATATTTTATAGATACAGAAAATTAAAATTCTCTCTCTATATCATTCTGCTGCCACAAGCCCTCTGTATGCTGCACTACTTATCCCCAAAACAGTTGCATTTTAGTTCTGTCCTTCCATATAGTTCTCATGTTCTCCTCCACATTTACCTCATTTTCCCCTTGCATACAGTCACCACACGTCCAAACATTTGACATTTATAATGTCCCAAAAGGGCTGGGATATATGGTTTCACAGAGAAGAGTTGATATCTGACGTGAATCCTATCAGGTAGCACTGCATCAAATGGCATTGGATGGTTTGTGTTCTTCCCCTCTCCTGCTGATCAGTCGCTTAACAAACAGGCCTTGGTTCTCACCTATACCCCTTTTAATTTCATCCTCAGTCATGCCTAGGGGAACTACATACTTTACCCTTTTTACCTCTGCCATAAATTTAAGTAGCTGACAAATTACTTGTATTTTCCTTAAAATTGTAGTTCTAAGCAATTTCTCAGCCTGTTCCTTATGTGTGCATTCTACTAAATCTTTAGCTCTCAATATATCACTGATTCTTCACCTAATCCATTCTCCTGTTTTCAAGGGAACAACATCTCCTATCTTTACATCTTCAGTTATTGATTTCATAATTATAAAAGTGTCAGTCTTTTTCCTTACTCTTTTTCTCCATCCCTCTCTACTCCCTATTCTTTAGATATATTCTTTTTTCCTTCTTCCTATTCTGAAGCCATTCCTCATCTTGTTTTTTCTCCCTCATTTTCCAACCTTTCCCCCTCAGCCTGTATTTCCAGCTCTGTTCAGCAAGCCAATTGCCAGCCCAAGTTGCCCCTGAGTTCCAAGCCCCCACTTTCAGCCTCTCCTAGCCTACACAGCCAGTCTGCAGCCACACCAACCCTCTGCCCAGCCAGCCAGTCGCTAGACTGCTGCTGCTTCTGAGCTCAAGTATCAGCCTGCTGACTGCTGCAGCCAATCAGGTGGCTCTGGCAATCAGACAGCTTCTATTAGGGCCAGCTATACTTATTAGGTTTCTAGGATGCAGATTGGCCCCTGACAGGAATTGCTGAAGCTACCCAATGGGAGATACTGATCAGATAGTTGTGTCCTAAGCCCTGCCTTCTTCTGGAGTTAGGTACCTAAGTCTGGGCTATAGGGAGGCACCTATCTTTCCTGCAGTCCACAGTCTTTTTACTGGGGTCAAGTGGCATAGGCACCAAAGCTGTTCTCACAAGGAATGGCTTAGGTGCCTGCCTAACTCTACACAAAATGGTTAGGAGAATAGGTTTGGGGAAGAGGTGGTCTCCCTTTATAATCTTGTCTTTAACCCAGTGGTCAGGTACTGTGTGGTGAGGAGAAAGGATCTGAACAGGGATCTGCCACCTCTCAGGTAAGTACCCTAACGACTGGACTATAGAATGGTTCTCACTATCTCTAGACAAATTAATATTAAATTAAAGTAGAATAGCTTCAATGAGAGAAATTGATGGAGACCTATATCAGAATATCCCATCATCTAGTGATTAAAGCAGTCACATGAGAGGTGGTGGATCCCTGTTCAAATCTCTTGTCCTCATCAGGTGAGGAGGAATTGAACTGGGATTTACCCCACCTGAATGAGTAGCCTACCCACTAAAGTGTAAAAGTTATAAGGGAGGCCACCTCCAGCCATTTTTTGTGGAGTTAGGCATGCTCAGAGCATTATACATTACCAGACAGTTTCCAAACAAAGAGGTTCAGATAAGCTGTGGATATGCATCCAAATGTTAATATGCTTATCCAAATTTCTGACACATTGATTTGTGTCACAAGCTAGCTAGCTTCAGCATAACTCAGGGATAGCACAGTAAACATTCAGGAAATAGTCAGTTAATGTTTCCCTCCCCAAGGGAGTTGGATGCTGTTTATTTCAAAGTACACCCTACCCTCACCTACTAATGTTGTGTACTCTGAGAAAGGCAGATGGAAGCTCCTCCTTTCTCCTTCCTGGGTGGATGAAATGTATAATCTTGTGTTTCTATTTTAGGGAAAGCCATGATAGAATGTAAACAATAGGTATTTGTGCTCCACTGAATGTGATGGAAATAAAATATACATAAAAATCCTATTAAAACATTCTTACCAAAAATCCTTGGTATCATACCTAGAAACTACTCATTTGAAACCCCAGATATGTAAGTAGATCAGGAAATGACTAGGAAGAGGCAATGAGGTTTATCTATTTTTATTTCTTTATGGCTTGTGGACTCCTCTGTGCTAACCCCAGGTGCTTTTGTTTTGCTTGTAACCTTTAAGCTTGACCTCAAGAAAGCTATTCCTGATGCTTAATCCTTTAATTATTGTGATCAGGATCATCATGGTGGTAATAATAAATAAATAAAGACCAACTCATGGGGAAATGCTGACAGCTTATGATAAGATCATGGATAAAATCACCAAACTTTTCAGGAAAGTGTGAAACCAGGGAAAACCTCCAAAATAATGGGAAAATGTCATTGTAGTAAAATACCCAACTGGCAGGGTGCTACACTCCTTTCAGTAAGAGGCAAAGTCTTCTACAGTATCATCATAAGCAGAATAAAGGAAGTGGCTGAGGCAAAACTAAGGGAAGAGCCGGCTGAATTTTGACTCAGCTGATCCCGTATCAACCAGATTTTCAGTCAAACAATAATAATCAAACAACAAAAACTATTTATCATATACTTCATAGATTTTAAGAAAGCATTTGTCAGCCTTTATCACAATTGACTTTGGAACGTCTTGAAATATTACGGTATGCCAACCAGGTGAAGCATACACAGCTAAAATATATGTAGACTTGAATGAATGACTCAGCTTAGAAACTAGTGTCAGACAAGGACGCATTCCCTCACCTCTCCTGTTTGGCATTGCCATTGACCTTGTGAGGAGGAAAAGTACAGATGGGTATAATACAGGCATTATATGGTTCAACAACAGTAAACTAGCAGGTTTAGATTTAGCTGATTACATAGCTCTTCTGAGGGATAGCTCAACTAGCATGCAAGCAAAGACTGAAAGACTGCAGCATCATGAAAAAGATGGAGTTAATAATCATTTATGTAAAAACAAATCTAATGAGAGAATCCCAGCTCCAAACTAAAGCATTACTTTAGAAGGCAAAAGACCAAACTATGATCTTCAACTCAAATGTTATTTCCACATTAACATATGGATGAGAGAGCTGGAAATCCACCAAAGGTATAGACAGGTGTTTAAATGCCTTCAGAAGCAAATGCCATAGAAAAATACTAGGTATTAAATTAAATGAATTTATAACAAATGGCAAGACTCAGAGAGTTCAACAACCCCTTATCTCTAAAGTTATCCAGAAAAAAAGATGGAAATATCTGAGACACATGCTAAGTATGAAGCCAGAGCATCTGCCATAGCAAGTGTGCTATTAGGCAGCTGGAAGAACAAGCACAAAGGGCTAACCGAAAGAATCCCTTCTGCAACAGTACTCAGAGTGGGAAAACTTATAGGACTTAAAAACAGAGAAGACATGTTAAGAGCAGCCCAAGATAGGCAGGGATGGTGGAGTCTTGTTTTGGACTAAGCAATGCCTAAGGCATGGGAGGATTCCACCGAAGGATACCAGCTGCTGTACAAACGTTAATGAACTAGGGATCACATCACACTGTGAAGCAGGGGATTCCTGACATTTAGCATGACTGCCTTTCTCTCTTCCTTAAACCAGGAACCCAGTTAGCCTTCCCATTTTGTTAGTACTGTTGCTTTTTAATGATAATGATTTCATGCCACACTGAATGAGAATTGCCTTGTTTAAAACAAATTAATCTTTCAAGAGCTTAAAACCCCCTTAAAAATAGAACAGTCAAACGGAGAAAGGGAAGTTTCTAAATTAAGGCCAGCCTCAGTTAAGAAAGGATCTGCCTGTTGTTTTTTTTAATGGCCATTTTAGGAAGTGTTGTGATCTCTTATAGCTGTTGTCTCCATTTAAAAGCTCATAAACTTAAGCATAAATTAACTAGGGAACAGTTTATATCAAATTTCTGGAGGAAAGACTCAAAGGGTGAATTGAGAAAGAGAAGTGCTCATCATCTTAGCAGAATGACCATCTAAATATCCTTTTGTGAACATATAGAGTATAAAACATCATGGATCTGAGGTTTAGAACTGCTGCAGGTAACTAAATTGTTCCAGGTCCAGACTGACTAAGAGTTTAAGGAAAATGAGGAGAGTCTTAGGGAGATTAGAAATGGTATGATATGGGCTGTGTCTAGTTTGGCTTCAGGAAATTAAGATTTGATCATTTCCTGAGTTTCAGAGGTTGATACCCTCGGTGAGAGGAGTTTATAATATTTGGACCATATCTGCTACATTCTATAATAAAATCTCTCTCCCACAGCCCTCTACCCATGAAAAGAACATTTGCATGTTCCTTTCCTCCCTGAATATCAAACCATCATTTCCATATACCTGCTCGATCCCCATAGACCAGTCTTTCTATTCCCACTCTTCCACCTAATACCTCACAACCACCCATGTTTCTCTCTACCCAGTTAACTCCAAATATTTTCCCTTCTATTCTTCATAGCATCGTAAGTGGTAGAATGCAGACTCTGCTGACAACCATGGTGGCAGGCAAGTCATCCAGTGATCTCTGGGTGGGGTGTGGTTGATTCCCTTTGGTGATGGGTCACACTGTTAATTGAGGAATGGGTTCCCTTTCATTCTTGAAGTAGACAGGTCTGCCCTAACTGCTAGAGGTCTTCCCTAGTTGAGGTTGGAGGTGGATAGTGGTCTCTCCTGTGGTGGTATCCCCAGCTGGTGGGTGGTTGTACAGTGCACCACAAATTGGGAATGCAGGCATCAGTGGGGAGAAGAGTGGCCTTCAGTGGTTACATGGTTCCCACTCAGTGCTGCAGCAGTTTCACTGTCTTCTCCCCTCTCCTCCTTGTGTGCTGCTGGACAGGGTGCATGTGAGTGGACCACATGGCTAACCGTCTATACACAACTAAAGGCCGTGGTGTGGCTAATACAATAAGGCATTTCCCCTTACAGAAGCTACCGGGGTTGCAGATATAGTGAATGTAAACAAAGAGAGCTGTAAACTTTTAAACAAGGAGAGCCAGCCTTATCATTTTGATGGATTTGAAACAATACTTTGCAATCTTCCCCACAACTATAACCAAATTCTCTACATTGTTATCATATCACTGTACGTAGTATTTGCCTAGTGATCTTATTCTTTGGAATAAACTACAAACTTAAAGGAATTATTTTACATTAAAAGTGTCTGTCTGTCCCTCTGTCTTTCTTTACATGCTCCCCTTCCTCCCAGCTTCCTGCCATACATTGCTTTCCATCTTTACAATTGACTAGCTATATTTTATGTTTTCAAGGTTATCATTATAAGGAAACGGATTAGAGATTTATGTTGTTTTACATGAAAGATGAGAACTTTCTTTAGAGGCCCCCCAAATTAGCTCTATTAACAAAAAGATAACAAGTCCCATCCAGCTCATCAATGATTAAAAAAAAACCCACTAAAGCCATGAACGAATTGAACATGTTGTACAGATTGAGCTTTTCATTTTTAGAGTTTCTCTCCAATGATCATGTATTTAATTCATGATCCTGAAATATTTTTCAAGTTCCCACAGTTTTACTAATTACATTAATTTATAATAATTCTCAGGTATGGGAAGCCTCAATTTAGAATTAGATATTGGTTTAACTTTTTAAATAACATTGTACAGGTTTCAAAAGGACAAATTGTGACTTCAAAAAGGAATCAAAAGAGGCAGGATTAGCAAACTATCTAGATGCAGTATAAAATCTTGAAATGCTACAGGGAAGGACTAGTCTCAGATGGTTAATTTATTTTGTTTTTAGTAAATTACTTGAAGTCTGACCTAATCTCTGAGTATTGTGTCTAATATTTACTGTTAAGGAGTCAATATTTCTTTGCTCAGCTGCAAACCGGGTTCTGTATTCCCTTGCTGCTTTCTTCAGTGAGCGAATGCTATTATTATTTTTATACTGTAATAGTTGACTGCAGCCCAGTAGCCCCTAACCACCTCAATTCCTTGTGCTTCTCAAGGGATATGATTGGAAACCCACATTGCTACAACTTTCACAAATTCATTGAACCTGAAAGGCTACGAAAACCTTGTTAAATGCCTCAGAAGCACACCAGGAAACATCTAAAGGTTTTTTCAGAAATGTAACACTGAATTCATGATCATACAATGTGCTAAAACAGCAATCAAAACCGAACTCTCAAAGGGTAACAAAAATAACACAGTGCAATATGTACCGCATAGCTTTTCTGCATGGAAATGTAAGGATACCACAACTCTGCAAGAGCCACAATGGAGAAAATACTAAATCAGGTTTGCCATCTTAAAGCCATCACATTAGATGTCAGTCTCAGATTTTCTCCTAATTTCTAAATTTGTTCCACCCTCCTTTGGTTTCTCCCCCTGCTCCCACTTATTTATACGCTTGATTCTTGTTAGTCCAACAAAGCAAAATTCATCCCAGCCTGTTGATTAAATGTTTCTTTTTAGAGTTGTAGATGTATTCCTATAATAAAAACCCCCTAACTCCTGACATCCATTATTACAATTTACAATCCTTATTTAGCAAGTTGTATTTGTACACTTTTTTTTTCCATACGAAGATTATCAATGAAGCAAACATTGATAATGCAGCATGGAAAGTGTGTTGGATGCTTTACAGACACAAAATTCCCTGTTCCAATTTTATCTATTTTCTTTATCTTTTTTGTTGTTGTTTCTTTCTTTTCCTTTTTTTTTTTTTTTTTATAAAGGGGGTCACTTAATAACACTTGTTCTCTGAGTGTGTTGCCTCCACAAGCCACATTGTAGAAGCCACATGCCTAGCTACATAGCCACATAATTGTAGTAGTAATTATCAACTTAGAGGTGCACACAATTCAATCGAGCTCTATGCTCCATAGACTTAGTGTAAAAATACCCCATCCCCTGCAAAGATTCCTCACTTCCTCTCTTGCTCCTATAGCCTGGTTTGGATCCAGTTTCCCAATAGAGGAAAGTGAGATGGTCAAAATGACTCTGTGGAGGCAAAACACTTCAGCATGGTTTAGACCAGGGATTCCCAAACTTGGTTCGCAGCTTGTTTAGAGTAAGCCCCTGGTGGGCCGTGAGACCCTTTGTTTACCTGAGAGTCCGCAGTGGCCCGGCCCGCACCACTTCACACAGCTCCCATTGGCCGGAAACGGCGAACCGCGGCCACTAGGAGCTGCGAGTGGCCGTACCTGTGGACGCTCAGGTAAACAAAGCATCTCGCGCCCCGCCAGGGGCTTACCCTGAATAAGCCACGAACCAAGTTTGGGAACCCCGGTTTAGACCGATTTAACTAAAAGTGTTATTTTAAACTGATTTAAATTAAACCCATGCAAATTTGTGTTTTGATATTCTTATTTCCATTTAATCCTGGCTTAAACTGGTATATTTTGTGCCTACAATTTACAGCAGGGGTCGGCAACCTCTGGCACGTGGCCTGCCAGAGTAAGCACCCTGGCGGGGCGGGCCCGTTTGTTTACCTGCTGCGTCCCCAGGTTCGTCCAATTGCAGCTCCCACTGGCTGCGGTTCGCCGCTCCAGGCCAATAGGGGCGGCGGGAAGTGGCGCAGGCCACGGGCCCCCTGGAGCGGCGAACTGTGGCCAGTGGGAGCCGCAATTGGCCGAACCTGCGGACGCGGCAGGTAAACAAATTGGCCCGGCCCACCAGGGGCTTTCCCTGGCGAGCCGCATGCCAGAGGTTGCCGACCCCTGATTTAGAGGTACAAGTTATACTGATATAAGAGTGTCCAAACAAAGTTTAACACCAGTTTAACTAAAATGTTCTTTCAACTGATTTAAGGCAAACTAATAGTACTTCTGAGTTTTAACAAGCCCTCAGAGAACAACAGTTACTCTTGGTAGGTGAGAAACACTTTCTTTCACTCTTGGAACTGTGGCCTCTCTGAGATGGCAGACTGAGGGGCCTGGCTATTTGATCAATGACTGAAACACCCCCTTGCTAAAACCAGCATCTTCTCTTGATGAAACATCAAGCACAGCTGTTAGTGAAAAAAATGTTAATAGCATGCCACACAGTGGCCCTACAGATTTCAGTTAAGGGCACACTGAGAATAGATGCCAGTGATGCTACAACCCCCTAGCCAAATGAGCTCTAAGACCAAGGACCCCATCTACTCCAGGGTAAGCTGGACTGAAGAACACTTGCTTTTCATGACACATCTTGCTCCGGATTACATTACAAGAGCATGATCACACCATCTGTCAGGTTACATGTTATATTCTCTAGTGTTTCTAAACCATTTTAGAGTTTTGAAAATGAAAAAAATGAAAATAAGAAAAGATTACAAAAATAGAAGGCCAAGACTATAGCACAGTTCAAAAAAGAACTAGATAAATTCATGGAGGATAGTTCCATCAATAGCTATTAGCCAGGATGCGCAGGGATGGTGTATCTAGCCTCTGTTTGCCAGAAGCTGGGAATGAGCGACAGGGAATGGATCACTCTATGATTACCTGTTCTGTTCATTCCGTCTGGGGCACCCGGCTCTGGCCACTCTTGGAAGACAGATGAACCTTTTGTCTGACCCAGTATGGCCGTTCTTATGTTCCCCTAGCACTGTTCATGGGAAATGGGGCCGTGGCTGGGCTATTCACAATCACTTGTTGCTCCTGCTGAAGGCTGGGAGTCTAGTAGGAAGAACATTGACCCACTTAGTCCACAAACCCTGATACTTCTGCTGTCTGGAATAAGTATCCTATATCTCAAAGCCTCACTGACACCATTTTCTAATCTCATATGAATACATCTCTTTTGCCCTCCCCCCCCATATCTGTAATTCATTTTTTTTCTCTCTCAACTTTCATTCTTTATTTTAAGGTTATAGAGATTTTAATTGCTTTTGGGAACATTTATGATTCAGAGATTAAAGGCTTGATGCACCACTACATTAGTCTAGTTTTATCCTGGTGGAACTTGATCGATTTCAGCTTTCAGTTGTGTTATGTCAATGTAAGCTTTGAGTAACACAATATTTCTGTTTTGCCACATTATTTGTAAGCACTTTCATATGGGAACAATATGATTTTACTTAGACATGACTAAGAATGTTCCTGAAGCTGCAGAGACAAATACTTGTATCTAAAATCATCACAAGTTCCAGTAAATTGATTTAACAAATTTATAGTACAGTACTCTATAATACTTAAGACCTTTATGATTAGGTCACAACATGTGAATATGACTCTTACATTAGAGTATGAAATTGCTGTTAATTAATTGTTAATAAATCTTGTTTGTATCACGTACAGAGGTTCAGTGAGTAACTGGAAATCCATATTTATTTCCACTCTGATCATCAGTTAGTATCAAGGTAATATAAAGAACAATGTCATTCTCTTTCATTTAATATCATAATTCATATTTGTCAAATATATTTATGTGCATAGTATTAGTAAAATCATCATTATAAATTATCTATTAAAGATCTGCAGGTTTTAAGAATTATTTCATGAAAGTGATTCTTTCACATCCTTGTCTCCAAGGTGAACTGCCAGATTACTCTCAATATATTAAGTCACAGCTAAGACTAAAATGTAAACCCATTTGAAAATTGTTACAGAGTAATTAAACTGCTTGGACTAAGGAAGTTTTCATATTGGCTGATTAAGACTGTATTTGAGTTCTACATCAACTTTTTGACATGTTAGACGGAAACTTTAATTTTCCCGTAGAATTTTTTTAAAAATCTGCATTTGAAGCACATGACTTAATGATAGCACTTAGTTGTTCAGGGAAGCTGCTTCAGAAATGATAATCACACTCTTTTATGTACTTTTATTTTATACTTTATCTGAACCATTATGGATTATCTTCAAGAACTCATGGAGGATGAATGAGGTCAAAAGGACTGAGGAAGGGGAAAAATAGTACCTATCTTTAAAGAGGAGAAACAAAGAAGACACAGAGAATTATAGAGCAGTCAGCCTAATAGCAATACCCAGAAAAATACTGAAATGAGTTATTAAACAATCAGTTTGAAACCTAGAGGATAATCAAATGAAGTAAATGATGTAGAGTCAAATGAAGTAAAAATCTTAAATGAATCCACATGTTCCATAGAATCTCTATGGATAGTAATTCCATGCTCTAATAAGAATGTAACAGTAGGGATCTATTATCGACCACCTGACCAGGACAGTGATAGTGACAATGAAATGCTAAGGGAGATTAGAGAGGCTATCAAAATAAACTCAATAATAGTGGGGGATTTCAATTATCTCCATATTGACTGGGTACATGTCGAAATGCAGAGACAAAATTTATCGATACTTTAAATGACTGCTTCTTGGAGCAACTGGTACAGGAAGCTCGATTTAGTCCTGAGTGGAGCACAGGATCTGGTCCAAGAGGTAACTATAACAGGAGTGCTTGGAAATAGTGACCATAATATAATAACATTTAACATTCCTGTGGTGGGAAGAACACCTCAACAGCCCAGCACTGTGGCATTTAATTCTAGAACGGGGAACTATGCAAAAATGAGGAGGTTAGTTAAGCAGAAATTAAAAGGTACAGTGACTAGAGTGAAATCCCTGCAAGCTGCATGGACACTTTTCAAATACACCATAATAGAGGCCCAACATAAATATATACCCCAAATTTAAAAAAACATGGTAAAAGAACTAAAAAAGAGCCACCGTGGCTTAACAACCATGTAAAAGAAGCAGTGAGAGATAAAAAGGCATCTTTTAAAAAGTGGAAGTCAAATCCTAGTCAGGTAAATAGAAAGGAGCATAAACGCTGCCAAATTAAGTATAAAAATGTAATAAGAAAAGCCAAAAAGGAGTTTGAAGAACAGCTAGCCAAAAACCCAAAAGGTAATAAAATGTTTTTTAAGTACATCAGAAGCAGGAAGCCTTCTAAACAATCAGTGGGGCCCCTGGACGATCAAGATAAAAAAGGAGCACTTAAAAGTGATAAAGTCATTGCGGAGAAACTAAATGAATTCTTTGCTTCAGTCTTCACGGCTGAGGATGTTAGGGAGATTCCCAAACTTGAGCCATCCTTTGTAGGTGACAAATCTGAGGAATTGTCACAGATTGAAGTGTCATTAGAGGAGGTTTTGGAATTAATTGATAAACGTAACAGTAACAAGTCACCGGGACTAGATGGCATTCACCCAAGAGTTCTGAAAGAACTCAAATGTGAAATTGCAGAACTATTCACTATGGTTTGTAACCTGTCCTTTAAATCAGCTTCTGTACCCAATGACTGGACGATAGCTAATGTAACGCCAATATTTAAAAAGGGCTCTAGGGGTGATCCCGGCAATTACAGACTGGTAAGTCTAACGTCAGTACCGGGCAAATAGTTGAAACAATAGTAAAGAATAAAATTGTCAGACACATAGAAGAACATAAATTGTTGGGCAAAAGTCAACATGGCTTCTGTAAAGGGAAATCATGTGTTACTAATCTATTAGAGTTCTTTGAAGGGGTCAACATACATGTGGACAAGGGGGATCCAGTGGACATAGTGTACTTAGATTTCCAGAAAGCCTTTGACAAGGTCCCTCACCAAAGGCTCTTATGTAAATTAAGTTGTCATGGGATAAGAGGGAAGATCCTTTCATGGATTGAGAACTGGTTAAAAGACAGGGAACAAAGGGTAGGAATAAATGGTAAATTCTCAGACTGGAGAGGGGTAACTAGTGGTGTTCCCCAAAGGTCAGTACTAGGACAAATCCTATTCAACTTATTCATAAATGATCTGGATAATGGGGTAAACAGTGACGTGGCAAAGTTTGCAGATTATACTAAACTGCTCAAGACAGTTAAGACCAAAGCAGACTGTGAAGAACTTTAAAAAGGTCTCACAAAACTAAGTGATTGGGCAACAAAATGGCAAATGAAATTTAATGTGGATAAATGTAAAGTAATGCACATTGGAAAAAAATAACCCCAACTATACATACAATATGATGGGGGCTAATGTAGCTAAAATTAATGAGGAAAGAGATCTTGGAGTCACCGTGGATAGTTCTTTGAAGACGTCCATGCAGTGTGCAGCGGCAGTCAAAAAAGCTAACAGGATGTTAGGAATCATTCAAAAAGGGATAGAGAATAAGATGGAGAATATCTTATTGCCCTTATATAAATCCATGGTACGTCCACATCTTGAATACTGCATACAGATGTGGTCTCCTCATCTCAAAAAAGATATACTGGCATTAGAAAAGGTTCAGAAAAGGGCAACTAAAATGATTAAAGCCCACAAAAGCCTATGCCCAATTTCTTTTTGTTAGTCTCTAAGGTGCCACAAGTACTCCTCATTCTTTTTTTAAAAAATAATTAGGGGTTTGGAACAGGTCCCATATGAGGAGAGATTAAAGAGGCTAGGACTTTTCAGCTTGGAAAAGAGGATACTAAGGGGGAGATAGGATAGAGGTATATAAAATCATGAGTGGTGTGGAGAAAGTGAATAAGGAAAAGCTATTTACTTGTTCCCATAATATGAGAACTAGGGGCCACCAAATGAAATTAATGGTCAGCAAGTTTAAAACAAATAAAAGGAAGTTCTTCTTCACACAGCGCACAGTCAACCTGTGGAATTCCTTGCCTGAGGAGGTTGTGAAGGCTAGGACTATAACAGGGTTTAAAAGAGAACTAGATAAATTAATGGAGGTTAAGTCCATGAATGGCTATTAGTCAGGATGGGTAAGGAATGGTGTCCCTAGCCTCTGTTTGTCAGAGGGTGGAGATGGATGACAGGAGAGAGATCACTTGATCATTACCTCTTAGGCTCACTCCCTCTGCGGCACCTGGCATTGGCCACTGTCGGCAGACAGGATACTGGGCTGGATGGACCTTTGGTCTGACCCAGTATGGCAATTCCTATGCCTTATGTTCTTATAATATGTTGATAAATAATAGCTAACATGTATTTGTTAAGAATAAATAAGGTCAAACCAACCTAGTTTACTTCTTTGATATGGTAACTGGCTTAGTAGATAGGGGGAGGTCATAGCTGGAATTAGTAAGACTTTTGACACAGTAAGACTTATGACATTCTCATAAGCAAAGTAGGGAAATATGGTCTAGATGAAATTACTATAAGGTGGGTGCACAACCAGATGAAAAACTGTACTCAAAGAGTAACTATCAATGATTCATTATCAAATTGGGAGAATATTTCTATGTAGGTATACTTAATCCTATGTGTTTGGCATTCTAATATTCTATCTCATTGTTAAATCTCTTGGATGCTTACTGAAATGACAACCACTGCTCATAAATTTAATAAGCTACTCCTTATTAATTTGAGAAGTGATGACTGAAGGCCACTCAATGACATACAGTAATGCATACATTAGTTTCAATTAATTTGATACCTTTATCTGGATGTCCAATTTAAAGTGATTCTTACTGATTCTCATGTATCTACTCTTGATTTTTTTTTAACACTTGCATGATGAAATATAAATCCATAACCCCTAGAATTGACAGGTATTGAAATATTTACCCTAACCCAACCTTCCCAGTAGCCATAAAGAGTCAAGTTGCCTAACTAATAATAAAGATTCAAACATACAACAAAAAGTGTTCTCTTTGAAATTAGTGGGGTGTGATAGAGTACATCCCCATCATGGGTGAGAAAGAGTTAAAGGTGAGTTAGGCGCATTCACCTCACCTGGGAAGTAATTCAATAGTTACTTATCAGCCAGAGTGGTCAGGACTAAAACAAGAGATCATGTGATAATTCAGACACCTGGATTTTATAAATAGGCTGAGAGAGTTCTGTCTGTGGGGACAAGCTACAGGCAGGCTCTCTTGAAGGGATGAGGTACTAGGGGCCTCAGGAAAGCTTAGGTTGGGTGGGACAGTGATTGATACCAAAGCTGGAACCCCAGGAAAAGCAGTGGAACCCCAGGAAAAGGTTAAGCTCAGGACCTAGAGAATAGCTGACTCTTTGCGACTTTGGACTATAGTTGGACATTTTGTTACATGAGAAGGGGTTTAGAACTAGTTGCTTCTCAGCTGAAGGGCTGACTGGCATGCAAAGAGAGATGGCCTGCAGGGAGTTCTGTCTCCAACACCCCTGCAGCATCATGATCTGGCACAGGGATCGGCAACCTCTGGCACGCAGCTCACCAGGGTAAGCACCCTGGCGGGCCAGGCCAGTTTGTTTACCTGCCGCGCCCGCAGGTTCGGCCGATCCCACTGGCCATGGTTCGCCGTCCCAGGGGGCTGCGGAAAGTGGCGCGGGCTGAGGGATGTGCTGGCCGCGGCTTCCTGCCGCCCCCATTGGCCTGGAGCGGTGAACCGCGGCCAGTGGGAGCTGCGATCAGCCAAACCTGCGGACACGGCAGGTAAACAAAACGGCCCGGCCCACCAGGGTGCTAAAGGTTGCCGACCCCTGATTTGGCACATAGGGACACTACTGATAGGTGAAAACTCACCAGTATACATGGTACCATAAATGAGATTGATTGTGACGCCTTTGGGGAAGCGAGTGGTGAGAGAAACAGATTGAGGGTTGTTTTTTGTTATTGTTTTTTTTAAGCTGGCTAAATGGAGGAAGTGGTCCACATGCAGGTGGCACAACCGGAGTGGACTTATATGTTACAACTTTTACAAGGGCAAAAGAAGTAGCAAGAGTCCAATAATGCTCTGAAAGATGGGGCTCCAACAGAAGGGAGGCTCTGGGCAAGGAGAGACCTAGTATGCCAGTAATACTGTCAACATTACACACACACACACCACTGAGATGTTCCAGAGGCATTTTTACACATGTTTAAATGGGTGGCAACAGCAGGAACAGGTTAGCTGAGGTGGGTCAGTTAGCTCAGGTGGCCCTGTTTTCCTTCGGACAGGCACAAGCAAAATACTATCCTCTTTCAGACAAGCCAGTGAAGTCTTATATTGTAAAGGAAGCTATCTTAGACTAGTTAGTACTAACTTCAGAGGTCTGCAGACACTGCTTTAAAGTAGAGCCTTTCCTTTCGGGAGGGCATCCCAGGATAGTGGACTAATGCCCATTGGGCCTGGCAACAGTTTTTTGCATCCTGAAATGGATCAAGTACTGAACTTGATAGTTTTAGAACAGTTTATATGGGTTTTGCGAGCTGGAGACCAAATATTAGCTGAACATTTTGTCCTCACTCTATCAAAGATTCTGTAGAGAAGATAGGGGCCTAGCTGGAAGCTGAGGCACTGAACAGCTCAAGCAAGGGCCTAAGTTAAGGTTACTTGTACTGAGGGAGACAGAATGGCGGAATACCCCGAGCCCCAGAGGTGAAAGGAAATGTATGAGTAGAGAAATTTCTATATACACTGAAATCTCAGAGACAAGAGGAGCTGTCAATAGCCCAGCAGATAACACAAGCCCATGAAGGATCATCAGGGGTGATCAGGGACCTTATTTGGTCTGTTTTTTCTGTGTTCAGCTTGGCCATATAAAAAGGAACTTCCCCCTTATCAGGTGTGCTATCAGAGGTGCTATGACAGCAGACTTTGTGGCCTAGGAAGTTCATGTAATCAGGGTCAAACCCTATAGCACCTGTTAGACTAGAGGACCAGGTAGTAAAGGTCCTGGTCAACTCTGGCTGCAGGCAGATGTTAATCCAGGGGAGCAGTTCCCAATTAGTAAAGATGGACAGACACTTGCAAGTACACATTTCATGTGTGCATGGCGAGACCTGCACATGACCAACAGTGGGGTGAAAATTGAATTATAGGGCCAACAGGGCTGGGCTCATCTGGCATCTCACTGGACTCTGATTGTAGGCACAGATTGACAAGGTTTTTCCACCTTACTATAAAACAGGATGTTGTCCAAAATGGCTATAGACATGTCAACCCTAGCCAAGGAATGGGATTTGAGGTATATTAGCCCTACTGAAGGAGCAGGAAATGATCAAAGAGACTTAGCAAAATGTATAGTGCTGGCTGATGAGACCAAACAAGAAGCTTTAAGTCACTTTCAAGTCCTCGAGGTGCAATTGCAATGGCAGAAGGCAAGATGAGAAATGGAGGAAGTTAAGGCCTCTGAACAGAAAATCGCGTTAGAAGCAGAGAAAAAGGAACAGGAATTAGTCTGGACAAAAACAGAACTGGAACAGGAAAAGTATTGTAGGCACCCTCTTTTAGAGGGAGCCTCTGAACTTAATTAGGGGTGTACCCATTGGGAAGATCCTGACTACTGCAATTCAGCCTTGGAGACTACAACTCCCATGATGCTTTGGGGAAGAGGAAAAACTTCTGCTTTCAGTGGTGAGGGGAACCTCATCTTTGGAGGCAGAGGCAGCATGCAGTGGGCTCCATTTTCTGGGGGCTGAAGAAAAGAGTAGCTGCTGAGTTGCTTGGAGTCTTGTCTGAGCTGTGTCCAAGCAGTACACTAGCCTGCTGCTGGGTCCCCTGTTCTGACTCAGGAGCTGAGACTATGTCACTGGTCTCCTGATCAGGGGATATGAGATTGCTCTGTGGAGCTCTGGCCAAGCCAAGAGCTACAGCTAGAAAGCCAGAAGCTGCTGGTGAGAATAGACATAAAGATGGGTTATGTAACACATGTAAGATTAGAGAAACAGTAGATTACCTGATATGGGAATGCAGGGAGTGGTTCCGGGACAGAAAGGCTCTCTGAGAACAATTTAGATGCTTTAAGGTGACAGAATATCCTATGAGGGAAGGAATATGGGGGTCGTAGTGGACCACAAGCTAAATATGAGTCAACAGTGTAATGGTGTTGCAAAAAAAGCAAACATCATTCTGGGATGTATTAGCAGGAGTGTTGTAAATAAGACACAAGAAGTAATTCTTCCACTCTACTCCACTCTGATTAGGCCTCAACTGGAGTATTGTGTCCAGTTCTGGGCACCACATTTCAGAAGGATGTGGACAAACTGGAGAGAGTCCAGAGAAGAGCAACAAAAATGATTAAAGGTCTAGAAAACATGACCTATGAGGGAAGATTGACAGAATTGAGTTTGTTTAGTCTGGGAGGGGGCATAAGTGTTTTCAAGTATGTAAAAGGTTGTTACAAGGAGGAGGAAGAAAAATTGTTTTTCTTAATCTTTGAGGATAGGACAAGAAGCAAAGGGCTTAAATTGCAGCAAGAGAGGTTTACGTTGGACATTAGGATAAACTTCCTAACTGTCAGGATGGTTAAGCACTGGAATAAATAGCCTTGGGAGGTTGGAGATTTTTAAGAGCAGATTAGACAAACACCTGTCAGGAATGGTCTAGATAATTAGTCCTGCAGGGAACTGGACTAGATGACCTCTTGAGGTCCCTTCCAGTTCTATGATTCTATGATAAGGGGTTTGCTTAGTGAGAGTATCGGGAAATGCGCTAACATTAAAAAAAGCTGTACTACAATTTTTTAAGGATATTGAGCAGGGTGAAAGTGTAGTGCCATGAACGTATGAGAACTACACAGGGGGCAGTTACAGACTCATCAGGTGAGTCTGATTTGCCATAAAGCATCAGAAGAAAAAGGTTGGGGGAAGAAGCCCCAGGGAGTAATCAGGCAGGCTTGCTTCTGTGAAGGGCTGAAATGTCAGTAACTGTCAGAGGCTAGAGGCCTTACAATGACTTACGTTGGTTGGGACAGTACTTGATACCAGAGCTGGGGGATGGCATTGGAGCTCCGGGAAAGGGGTGAACACAGGGCCCAAGATAGGCTGACTCTTTGAGACTTACCATTAATGTCAATGGGAATGGGAACAGGAACAGGTTTATTTATAGGTTGGTCGGGCTCATTGTTATAATTGTATAGCTAGATCCTCCTCCTCCTCCTCACCTCTTGTTAGAGTTCCATGGGAAAAGGAAACTAACATACCTAGTTTGCTCATCACAGGAATGGCTTTTAAATGTATAGCACTGCAGCATGGTCTCCTCCAGGGTGCATATTCCTTTCCTGACTGTGGCCTTGAACCTACAAACACTTACACCCATGTATAACTTTATGCATGGGAGTAGTATCATTGACTTTTCATGTAAAGATAAGCATGTTCATATCAAAGTCTACTTTGGTTCAATATCCTAACAGGATTTCCCAACTTTCAGCAGGAAGAGAATGTTAGAGGACATCTGTACAACAAAGAGGTTTCCCCCATGCTGGAGTGATGAATTATTGTGAAGGATCATATTAGATAATGTTCTTTGCAGATGAATACCCACGAAAGCTTATGCTCCAATACATCTGTTAGTCTTAAAGGTGCCACAGAACTCTCTGTTGCTTTTTACTGATCCAGACTAACACGGCTACCCCTCTTATTCTTTGCAGATGTTCAGGACTTACAAAAAAATCGCCCAAGCCCAGTTGGAATTTCTTTAAGGTTAGCAACAGAAAAGGATTGGTTTTGACTGTCCATTACCATTAATATGTAAACAATTGGACCTAGAAATATCAAAACAAATGCTCATGGAACAGACCATAACTGGTTTTACGATAAATTATAAATCCATGGTACTTGATACATAAAACTTAAAATTCCTGGAGCTATTATTTAAATTGTCTATTGCTTCTTAAAATATTTGATTAAAAGTATTAATGCAAAAGCCTGAAATTAAAATGTTTTTTCATAGACAAGAAACAATTCATATATTAAGCTAGTTTATGGATTATTAATCATTAATTTCATGGTACTGCCAAAAGACCTCAGAGTCAAAATCCCATTATAATAGGCAGTGAATAAGCCTGTAGCTTGAATTTGATGGGTTTGATTATATCCAACAACACAAAGCATTTGGAATTTTGTCCTTTTAGTGGTTTTTGCACAGACCTAATCCCTCTAACTTTACATATTAAAAATAAATAAATAAGTGACCTGTTTTCAGAGAAATTTGAGCAAATGTTTTAATAAATATTTGTAGCTGAAACAATCAGTCCACATCACATCATTACTCACTAGGATATGCACATAAAATCTCTCAAACCACTGCAAAATATCTGAACATCTCATAAATCCTATGTCACTCGAATGCTCTTGCAGGGAGCCTGTTGTCACTATCCTGATTAAAGGAAAACATTTGAAAAGTTGTTATCCTTGTCCAGGGAGCTTTAGAGACTTTCCTGTTACTGAGCAGGACTACCAAATGTGGACTATGTAGTTGGGAGGAGGCACTGTACATTGAAGTATGGACTATTTATCCAGTGCCAATAGATGAAGCTCTAAAACTCACATTATGTTAGTTTAGCATACATAGCTGCTTGGCATGGAAAGAGTAAATTCAAAGCACAAATGGACAGATATGATATAAATTGATGTCGTTTCTGCATGTATTGCAGTTAGATGTTTTTGGAACATCTTATGTAATTTAATAGAAAACTATTTCCCTGATATAACCCCCATTTCACCAGCAAGTATCATTGGGTTTAAAAGTCCTGGCAGCTGATGGCCAAAATAACAGCTAGGGCTGCCGGTCCATGCTCCCCACCCCCATCCTTCCCATGCCTGCATGTTGATCTTGTTTTCAAAGTGAAAAACATGAAGACGGTGATTTGGGGAGAAAGAGGGTGGCTCAGGGAAGTGGTTTGGTGGGGAACGAGGGAGATTGTTTTGGAAGGAGGAAGAAAAACAGGCACCCTCCTCTTCTCTACCTGCTAGCCTGTTAGAATAAAAAAGGGATGTTTTAAAGAGCAACGTGGGATAAAACAGTATTTATCTCTGTTATTGCTTCACTGTTCTCCCTAGTCCCACCCTCTCCCTCTCAAATATAGCTCTTACCCTACCATCTCCTCATAGTTTCTTCTTTCTACCCACCCCCAGCTCACTCCATAACCCTCTGCACTCATTCCAGTACAGCCAATTCATTCCTCTTCCAGGTCAGAACTCTTCCCAAATCCTGGGGGCATTCAGATACAGTACAGCTCCCAGGACCTGAAACATCTCCAGCTCCATCAGGAGATCCTGAGTGGCAGCAGTTGGTATTGCACCCTGCAGCTCCCTGGAAGTGATACCAATTAAATAGGTTTTCAGATTAAGGTGTTTGTATCATATTTATGTATTAAGGTTTAAATTCTTCCCTCAGTGACACTTGTGGAAACCAACGGATGTCAATGCAGCAAATTTGAGCCTAAGTAGTTTGTACAGTTGAGAAACACAACCATCCCACCCATTTCATCCTCCTATTACCTTCCTCAAGTTGTGCTGCTAAAACACAGCTAGGACTAATTTTAGCTTCTCCAGCTAAGGTTTATAAACCCACTATATACCACATATATCAGTTATGATTTGAGACCAATGGGAGTATTCCCAGAACAAGGAGTGCAGGATTACTGCATGATGAGGCTCCAAATTATATTTCATTTAACTGGAACATTTATGACAGTGTTTCCCAAACTTTTGAAAGATGAGCCTCCCCATTCAGAACAATTACATTAATTGCATACCCTGCAACCGGCCTTGTGCTGTGAAAGGCCTAACCATCTTAATTTGTACATCCTCCACACACACCCTAGCAAGTTCGCTCAGCCCCCTCTCCCACTTCACACTTTAGGAAAGGCTGGTGTAGAACTTTGTAATAAGATACTTCCAGCCCTTTCTTGAACGCTTTAGTGAGCAGTGAATAGTTAATGTTAACATTGAAAGGATCAGCCTTGCCTTCTGAGTTAGCAGCTGCTGAAATGAATGGGGTGGGTCACACCACAGAACTTACTGTTTAAGGCTCTCCACAAACTGAGGCAGCCATCACTGCATTGGTTACCCTCATGTTGACTTACTTTTGTCTTTAAATGAAAGCTGAGTCTCTTAAAAACCATTAAGACATCAGTCCCTATCCCCTGGTTAGCCTTCTGGGCATTCTCCACACTGGTTTTAGGATTTGATGGGACAATGGGAGCAGGTCTACCTATTAACAGCTGTCCATTTTTTATGGCTGCTTTTATAGATGTCACCTAGATAGCTGTACTGTTCCCTTTCTAACTTTTTTTTTAAACGGCATGAGTTTTCTTGAATCTGATATAATTTCTAAAATTATGTTGTACTATCATCTCTTCACTCCTCAGGCATTTCACACCATTGGTGTCACTGTTAAATTTTTTTTACATTTCATCCGTAGCACATGATGGGACATAGATTGTGTTGTTTTAAATATTGGACCATCGGAAATTACAGCAGTGTATCTTTAATTAAATGTCAAGTATCGGGGGTGGCCATGTTAGTCTGTATCCACAAAAACAACAAGGAGTCTGGTGGCACCTTAAAGATTTATTTGGGCATAAGCTTTCGTGGGTAAAAAACCTCACTTCTTCAGATGCATGGAGTGAAAATTACAGATGCAGGCATTATATAATGACACATGAAGAGAAGGTGTGGGGATTGTTTCCAGTATAGGTTGTAGATCGTTGATGCTGCGCTGGAGAGGTTTTAGCTGGGGGTTGTAGGTGATGGCCAGTGGTGTTCTGTTATTTTCCTTGTGGGCCTGTCCTGTAGTAGGTGACTTCTGGGTACCCATCTCGCTCTGTCAGTCTGTTTCCTCACTTCCCCAGGTGGGTATTGTAGTTTTAAGAATGCTTGATAAAGATCTTGTAGATGTTTGTCTCTGTCTGAGGGATTGGAACTTCAGAAACAGACGTCAAAGAGAAACAGCAGAACTAAAATTAATTTGCAAATTTAACATCATTAATTTGGGCTTGAATAGGGACTGGGAGTGGCTGGCTCATTACAAAAGCAGCTTTGCCTCTCCTGGAATTGACACCTCCTCATCTATTATTGGGAGTGGACTACATCCACCCTGATCGAATTGGCCCTGTCAACACTGGTTCTCCACTTGTGAGGTAACTCCCTTCTCTTCATCTGTCATTATATAATGCCTGCATATGTAGTTTTCACTCCATGCATCTGAAGAAGTGAGGGTTTTTACCCACAAAAGCTTATGCCCAAATAAATCTGTTAGTCTTTAAGGTGTCACCGGACTCCTTGTTGTTTTAATTAAATGTGTATCATAATGGGTCTTATCACTGGTTTTGTTATAACAGTACTGTTGTGCCTCATGCTAAGCTTCCTGCAAACAGACATATTGAAGAGAATTCTAGTTTTTCTTACAAGTGGGCTACCTTTAGTTAGAAAAAGAGTTGTTAAATTTGGATCATATTGAGAGTGGTTATTTTTTTCCCAGTGTGTTCTGCTACTTTTTTAGCATTTGGCTAAATAAAAAGCTTTTAATTTTCACAGCTAGTCAGTTATTTTTGATGTACAGTCAAAAGTGATACAGAGTGAGTTGCAGTCCCACAAAAACATGTTATAATCTAAAGCATGGATCTGAATGAATACTTAGAAAAGAATAGTTTATTTTAGAAAAATCACCTTTGGATTCTTGCTAACAAATTGTCTATGAACAAATCACAACCTGCTCACAAGCATTGGCTATTTAGAATGATCCACACTTTTTTCTAGGGAAAAGTTCTTGATCTCCAAATTGTTCAGACTGTGAAAGTTAAAATTGATGTTCAATTCTCTATTTGCACTGTAACTTATGTTACTAATCAAAACAGCACACATGTTGAACTGTGAGCTAGATCCTCAGGTTATTTTAATGAATGATTTTAATGAAACTAATTTATGCCAACCTGATCCTATATTTTTTATTTTATTTCACTTTGTGTTGGTTAGTTGCCTACAAGTATGTCACCCAATCCAGGAAGAGAAACAAATCTGACATATCTGACTCACCAGTTTTATTTGATCATTGTTAATTTCTCATTTGAATATTCACAATTTGTTTTTGATAAATATCTAAGAATTGTAGTTCTTGCTGGTAAATTTGCTATTCTGAACGTTCATGGAAAAATAAAAGGGTTATTTACACAAACTTATTTTCTGATGTTATGATATAGACACTTTTCAATAATACTATACTTTTCAAGGCAGGGGCCACATATCCCTATGTGTTTGGAAATATAATCTGTTGAGTTGCAAATCTAAATTTATTCACAATTTTAAAAATTGCCTGTAGTGTGGAAAGCCAGCATAACACTCCATGCTAATAAAACTGAATGGGGTCTTTGTAATTTACTATGGGTGGACAGCCCATGCAAGGTACAAAAGTCAATTAGAGTAAATTGATGGACTTCAGAGCATTCAGAACTGTAAAAGTCCTTATGGAGAAGACAAAAAATTGAATTTGTTTTGGTGGAAAATGGCAAGCCAGTGGAGAGATTCAAAGATAAGGTGATTTTGCTCAGAATGATGAGCAAAAATGATGATCTTACTAACTGCTTTTTGAGTCAATTGGAGAGAGATGTTGTGCATGTGAAGGAGCCCAGAACAAAGAGGAGAACAATAATCAAGATACAAGAAGAAGGCCTGGAAGAGACTTAGCCGTGTAGTCTGAAATAAAGGTTAGACCTTATAAATGCTATAAGGAATAAGTAGTAGGATTTAGACACAAACCAGATAGTTTAGGATAGAGTCAAAGATGATCCCTATGGTAGGAAGTGATAGGGAAGATGGTGGTGTTGTCACCATCGATAAACAATGAAGGAGAGGGAAATTTGGGGGAGAAAAGATATTCAGGTGCTTTGTTTTGTTTTTGTCACGTTCAGTTTGTTACTATTGAAGCATTTAGATAGAGAGGTCAGAGAAAGAGGCTGAAATATGGAACTGGATAGATTTAGGCAAGTTGGCAATAGAGAGAAATATGCAAGTTATCAACTGTGACGGGTTGGATCACAGAAACCCCCTTGGGAGCTGCCAGACTGATGTGCAAAGGCTACCTCTGTTCCTGTTCTCCCTGCCAGCTCGGTGGCTCCAGCACCCTGTCTTCCTGAAGCCAGACACACCCGTCTGCTCCAGACACAGACCCAGGGTCTGAATCACCTGTCCCAAAGCTGCAGGTTTATCTGAAAACAGCTCACAGAAGTGTGCTTGCCTTTAGCACTCAGATGGCCAATTCCCAATGGGGTCTAAACCCAAATAAATCTGTTTTACCCTGCATAAGGCTTATACAGGGTAAACTCATAAATTGTTCGCCCTCTATAACACTGATAGAGAGATATGCACAGCTGTTTGCTCCCCCAGGTATTAATACATACTCTGAGTTAATTAATAAGTAGAAAGTGATTTTATTAAATACAGATAGTAGGATTTGAGTGATTCCAAGTAGTAACAGACAGAACAAAGTAAGTTACCCCGCAAAATAAAATAAAATGCGCAAATCTATGTCTAATCAAACTGAATACAGATAATCTCACCCTCAGAGATGCTTCAGTAAGTTTTTTCTCAGACTGGACACCTTCCAGGCCTGGGCACAATTCTTTCCCCTGGTACAGCTCTTGTTCCAGCTCAGGTGATAGCTAGGGGATTCTTCATGATGGCTCCTCTCCCTCTCTGTTCTCTTCCACCCCTTTATATATCTTTTGCATAAGGCGGGAATCCTTTGTCCCTCTGGGTTCCCCCACCCCTCACTGGAAAAGCACCAGGTTAAAGATGGATTCCAGTTCAGGTGACATGATCACATGTCACTGCAAGGCTTCATTACTCACTTGCCAGCACACACATATACAGGAAGACTCACAGGTAAATACAGCCATCTGCAGACAATGGCTCTGGTTAATGGGAGTCATCAAGATTCCAAACCACCATTAATGGCCCACACTTTGCATAATTACAATAGGCCCTCAGAGTTATATTTTATATTTCTAGTTTTAGATACAAGAGTGGTACATTTATACAAATAGGATGATCACTCAGTAGATTATAAGCTTTGTAATGATACCTTACAAGAGACCTTTTGCATGAAGCATATTCCAATTACATTATATTCACTTATTATCATGTTTTTACAAAATCATATAGACTGCACAACATCACATCAACATAAAGACAGTAGTTAAAGCTGTGAGAGCAGATGAGATCACCAAATAGTTTATTATTTCCTTCTATGTTTGTGCCTTGGAGGGGAACATATGGCTAGGCTTCACAGAATTCCAATTTTTTTCTTCAAAAAATGCTTATCTTCTTAAATTTTCACAGTTGCAGGAAATTATGGTGGGGTGGGAGGGCTCTGAAAATGGAGGGTCAAACAATAATTATTTAGTGACAATAAACTTTGAGATTCAAAAAGTTAAAGCTTTATAACTGCTAAAACACAAATTGTCAATATCATGTCAAAATATACAAAATAAATATCCTTAAATCAAACTCTAATAAGTGCTCAAGCAGCATTTTTCCTACTTTGACTTTGTAAATTTCAATTATTGATGGGAACATTTGTTCATCTGTGTGTAAGTACAGTGAAATTGACATTTACCAACATTTACCAATAAAAATCTAATCCTTCCATGCCTACATATAGGACATAATCTTTAGTATTTTAACTATCACTAAAAGTACATGTCTATTGGAAAATGGGAGATCTCTGAACCTTTTTTTTCCCCAATGAAAGAAATAGAGGAAACACATGAGACCTTTCTTTTACATCATGCATCTCAGTTTGCCTCTCATCCCTTTCTCACACCTTCCATTCATATATGCAATATGTCTCCCTATATTCTCATCTTCTCATGTAGTCTTAACTTTTTCTTTCTTTCATTTTCTCTAAGTTACATTTTTGGCATGGTGCAGCTACACATAAATTCTACTAGCACGACACAGCAATGCTAGTGGAAAATCCGATAGACCCTTAATTATAGCAGTTTCATCTATGTCTTATATATTTCGCTTTTGTTCTTCAGTCAATTCCCTTTCAAACTCACTTTTCATTCTCACCTGGCTACTTCCCATTATTGCTACTAATTTTGTTGATTTCAGACACTAATGAGAAATACAGGGTGCATTAAATAAGAAACAGCATTTCAGTGATCAAAAATCTCTTTGTGTGATATTGAAGGGATAATGATGAAAATGAAAGTTTTTCCTTTGGAAGGTAGTCTGAGTTCAAAAGTATAATATTTTTGCATGCAGGTAGTTCAATATATTGTACCAAGCAGACCTTGGTGAACATAGCTAAAATTGAATTCTGTACCCAATAGAGACAGAACAACTGAATATAACTATTCATAATGAAAGATTGATTTCTTATGTGCTAGACCTGGAAAGAAAAAAAATAGTCCTGGAAATTCTGAAAAATAGCCTTTAAAGTCTTGTACAGAGTATTATCCTGTTGTTTTAATTTAAAGCTGTTCAAATATCTTTCTCTGAAATTATGGCATTTAAACTGTATGCCCTATGATCTATAAATATCAGAGTACATCCAGAAGAGCCTAGCCTTCTGTAAAAAGATATTGCTTACACTCTAGTACCCCTTATCAATAGGATGTCTTCGTTATAGGTAAAAGAAACTTTCAAAACATAAGGCTTACTTTGTCAGCACTGAAGCTACTTTATGGTTGGCACTAAATACTATTTTAAAGCTTGTTGGACCAAATAAAGGAGCACAAAGTAATTTATGAGCACTGTTATTTCTTAGTACTGGTATTTGTCAAGGCTTTATATTTTGCTTAGCTCTAGTGGTAATATAGGGCTAGGTGTGTGTTGAGTCTTTAAAGTTACATTTAAATAACTTATCTAGAGCTTGTAGGTACATATTTTACAGTTTAGTTAGGTTTCTATTCTGATTTCAGGTAAAAGAATATCAATATGCACCATATTCTTACTTCTCTGTTGATAATATGTAGTTATCAAGATGGCATATGTATGGCTTTCTGCATGTCATACATCTCCACACTGTAATAGTCATCTAGCACCATGACAACATGTAAAAATCTGTGGCTGAGTGTAAACTAGGCATAGGCCATAATAGGTTACATTTTATGATAGACATTTGTCTTTTTGGACATATCTCCACTACTAGTATGACCAATTATCAGAGAGGTAGCCATGTTAGCCTGTATCCACAAAAACAACGAGGAGTCCGGTGGCACCTTAAAGACTAACAGATTTATTTGGGTGTAAGCTTTCGTGGGTAAAAAAACAGCTTCTTCAAATGCATGGAGTGAAAATTACAGAAACAGGCATAAATATATATTGGCACATGAAGAGAAGGGAGTTACTTTACAAATGGAGAACCAATGTTGAAGGCCAATGTTTATGTGGTCCACTCCCAATAATTGAGGAGGAGGTGTCAATACCAAGAGAGGGAAAATTGCTTTTGTAGTGAGCCGACCACTCCCACTCCCTATTCAAGCCCAAATTGATGGTGTTAAGTTTGCAAATGAATTGTAGCTCAGCAGTATCTCTTTGAAGTCTGTTTCTGAAGTTTTTTTGTTGAAGACTGGCTACTTTTAAATCTGTTATTGAGTGTCCTGGGATACTGAAGTGTTCTCCTACTGGCTTTTGTATGTTACCATTCCTGATGTCTGATTTGTGTCCATTTATCCTTTTACATAGAGACTGTCAGGTTTGGCCAATGTACATGGCAGAGGAACATTCTGGCATATGATGACTTATATCACATTAGAAGATGTGCAGGTGAATGAGCCTCTGATGGTTTGGCTGGTCTAGTTGGGTCCTATGATGGTGTCACTAGAGTAGATATGGAGACAGAGAAGGCAACAGGGTTTGTTACAGGGATTGGTTCCTGGGTTAGTGTTTCTGTGGTGTGGTGTGTAGTTGCTGGTGAATATTTGCTTCAGGTTGGGGGGCTGTCTGTAAGCGAGGATTGGCCTGCATCCCAAGGCCTGTGAGAGTGGAGGATCGTCTGAATCCAGACAATCACTAAATTCTCGAATGCGCTAATACAGAAAAATGTTAGAAGACAAAAATAACCCATGGACAAACACTTTTCACAAAGCGATCACTCCATATCTGACCTGTCAGTCCTCATTAGGGTAACCAGATAGCAAGTGTGAAAAATCGGGACAGGGAGTGGGGGGTAATAGGACCCTATATAGGAAAAAGCCCCAAATATCGGGACTATCCCTATAAAATCAGGACATCTGGTCACCCTAGTCCTCATCCTCATAGAAAACTTGCACAATACCTTCAAAAAAGGAGCCTATGAACTTAAATTCATAACTCTGCTAGACTCTAAAAATCACAGACTCAGAGATATGGATTTAATGACTTATTACAACAATCTGTAACTGAATAACCCTCCTTTGTCCTATTATTTCAGAGGTGTTAACTGTCCACTTCATTTTAAATGATATCCTGCAGCATGTGTTTACCCTTATGCTAAACAATCTGTTCCACCTTGTATTTAGCTGTGACACTCTGATTACCTTTTCCAGACCTAGAGAAGAGCTCTGTGTAGCTTAAAAGTTTGTCTGTTTCACCAACAGAAGTTGGCCCAATAAAAGAGATTACATCACCCACCTGGTCTCTCTCATATCTTAGATCCAGCATGGCAACAAGAATACTGCAAATGATTTTTTTCTTCTTCTTTGTGTTTCTAGATACCAAGATGTCATTTTGCTATTGGGAACCTCATTAGATTTCATGAATTCCAGGTGTTTGTTGATACATATAATATATACCAAGACTAAGCATAATAAATGTTGCAGATGAGCTGGTGGTTACCAGATTGGAGGTAAATATTCTAACAATTGCTAATTAATGGATAATCTAGTACTGAAATTGAATTGCAGCCATAGACTTGCAGACCCTTGTAAATTCCACTATTGATCAAATTGCTGCTTACTCTAAAAGTCTTGGCCATCGGCTCATTCTAAATTAGCATTTGTGTTGTGATCCCAAAGACTTACTTCAGTAGATATTTTCCTCAGGTAATGTCTAGACTTACTGGAGCAGCCAGGACACAAAATAAATTTTCCAGATGATAGAAAGTTAATGTTAAAAGAATTCAAAAAGGGAAAAAATAGCAATCATTATTAAAGTGGCATAGAATCCATTGAACTAGCCATTTGTTATTCACACATACGCATAAGAAGTCTATATGGTGTGTAGAGAAGTAATTATTTGTTTCATTCAGTTAATTCATAGACTAAAAACCAATTAAATTGGAAATGTCCACAAATTCAAGTACTTATAAGAATACTTTNGATTTAATGACTTATTACAACAATCTGTAACTGAATAACCCTCCTTTGTCCTATTATTTCAGAGGTGTTAACTGTCCACTTCATTTTAAATGATATCCTGCAGCATGTGTTTACCCTTATGCTAAACAATCTGTTCCACCTTGTATTTAGCTGTGACACTCTGATTACCTTTTCCAGACCTAGAGAAGAGCTCTGTGTAGCTTAAAAGTTTGTCTGTTTCACCAACAGAAGTTGGCCCAATAAAAGAGATTACATCACCCACCTGGTCTCTCTCATATCTTAGATCCAGCATGGCAACAAGAATACTGCAAATGATTTTTTTCTTCTTCTTTGTGTTTCTAGATACCAAGATGTCATTTTGCTATTGGGAACCTCATTAGATTTCATGAATTCCAGGTGTTTGTTGATACATATAATATATACCAAGACTAAGCATAATAAATGTTGCAGATGAGCTGGTGGTTAACCAGATTGGAGGTAAATATTCTAACAATTGCTAATTAATGGATAATCTAGTACTGAAATTGAATTGCAGCCATAGACTTGCAGACCCTTGTAAATTCCACTATTGATCAAATTGCTGCTTACTCTAAAAGTCTTGGCCATCGGCTCATTCTAAATTAGCATTTGTGTTGTGATCCCAAAGACATACTTCAGTAGATATTTTCCTCAGGTAATGTCTAGACTTACTGGAGCAGCCAGGACCCAAAATAAATTTTCCAGATGATAGCAAGTTAATGTTAAAAGAATTCAAAAAGGGAAAAAATAGCAATCATTCTTAAAGTGGCATAGAATCCATTGAACTAGCCATTTGTTATTCACACATACGCATAAGAAGTCTATATGGTGTGTAGAGAAGTAATTATTTGTTTCATTCAGTTAATTCATAGACTAAAAACCAATTAAATTGGAAATGTCCACAAATTCAAGTACTTATAAGAATACTTTAATTTTGTCCAACAGAACAATTGTGAAAAAGTTTGAAAATTCAAATATAAATTTGCTCATTACAAATAAACACATATTATCCATGTGGAAATATAAAGTCAAAGTTAACCTGTTACCCAATATAATCGCTAATCTCCCCTCTTTCACCTACAGTATTTCTCATAATTTTTTTAGCCCCTGATCCTGCAAAGGATTATGCATGTGCATGGTTTTCCCTGTGTGGAATCTCATTAGCTTCAATGAAACTAACCATATGCATTAGTGTTTGCTGGATCAGGGCCTTGGCTTGCAAGATGGCAGGAAAAACAAATGAAACTGAAGGAGCTAAAGGAAAATCCCCAGTAACAGCAGTAAAAGCACTGTTATCTTCTGTGAGCCAGTGACTTGAGGGCGATAGCGTTACATATATAAGTCCCCATCCTACAAGCGCTTATACATATGCAGTCTACTGAAACATACAAGAAATTTAAATTGGATTCAAAATTAAGACAACTGAGACGTGCCACAATTGTGCTGTAAACCAAAAGGTAGCCAGAAACCTAAGTATGAGACTGCACTGTCTTCATAATGTAGTACTTTACATGTTCAAAGCACTCCCAGATAATGACTAGTAATCCTAAGGGCAATGCTGTGTGGTAAATAAGCATTGTACATATGGTTCAGACAAGACACAGTTAGGTGATGTGCTTTGCCTGTTATAGTTTTGAATCTTACAGAGAATTACCTGTAGGTAGCAGGTAAGTAGTAATTCAATCAGAGACACAACCAGAAAAATCTAGACAGGAGAACAGACTTTGTAGATGATATTTTGCATTTAGAAAGAGCTGCTCCTCAGCAGACTAAACATCAGATTGTCATAGACCCTCATCTAAGTACACAAGAGGGAGGGAGACTTGCATGAACAAGGAGCTTTCCCTACTCCATTGTATGGCACATAAAAGGCCCAGTCATCAAATGTGGATCAATCAAAAGTGTTTCAAAGGTTAGTGTTTTATTTGTGAGCAGATATCTTGATCCAGTGCCAATTTAATACAATGGAAAGACTCCCATTGATTTCAGTGGACATTGGATTAGGCCCAGACTGAACACACATATATTTGCAATGAGCTGTGTAGGTTTTGGCCATAAGGTTAATTGGATTCCTCATAGTATTTTAAGAGCATTTTGTGTTGTAGGTCATAAGATTCTATTATCAAAAATACTGAAAAGTAAAGCAGATACATTAAGCACTCATTTGAAAATGTGCTAGTTCTCACAGTTTGGATATTTACTTTTAAATTATATTATAGGCAGAGCTGTTAGCCTATTTTTTTTTTTTTACCAGCAGAACAATTCACGATAACAAGGGCAACTTAACAAAGAAGAAATCAGAATAATTAAATATATGGTGGCAGTACTTCAGTGAACTACTGAATGGTAAGCCAGTGGCCAATCCCCTAGATATAAAGGACGGAGAAGATCTGGATGTTGAACTAGCCATAGGTGCTGACTTTTGGTTTTGCCGGTGGGTGCCCCATCCTGGCTCCGCCCCCTCCCCCAAGCCCTGACCCCCCACTCCACCCCACTCCACTTCTTCTTGCCCCCACTCTGCCCCCTTCCCTGTGGTCCCCTCCTCTGAGCACCTCCCACCAACCGCTCATTCCTTTCTGCCCCCTCCTGCCTTAAGGGCGAGGTGTGTGTGTTTGGGTGGGCTCAACCTCCCCCCCAAACTGGCAATTTTCAGCATATTTATGCACTCCTTTCATGTTCTAATTATTGAATGTGTGTCTATCATTGGTATCTTAACAATTTAATCATTATTGAAATAGTAATGAACTACATAATTACATTATCATGAATTATGGTATATTAAAATGATTACACTCAGCTATGAGCTGTCTCCACTAACATCCCAGTTTAAAGACATTACATTTGCTCTGCGGTTCACACCTGCTTAGGGCCTTCTTGGGAGCTGAGAGCCACTGATGACTGCGGAAGGTGAATGGGAGGGACAAGCAGTAGGGAGTGTTTCCCCTCTCCCTTCCTCTTTCTCCTCTCCCTTCCTATAGCTCTCTCTGCCCCTTTCCCTCTCTCTTGTTTCTTCTCCAAGTCCCTGCTCCCCTTCCTGCTTCCCATCCATGTCCTTTTCCCATCTCTCTCTGCTCTCCACCTCCTGGTGGCTCTGTCTAGTGCCCGCCCCACCCATGCACTCAAAGCAGCAGAGGAAGCTCCCCCTACTTGGGGTAGGAAGGGTTGCCTAGTGGTTAAGGCACAGGCCTGGAGTTCAGGTGTTCTGGGTTTGATTCTCTTCTCTGCCATAGACTCCCTGCTTAGCCTTGGGAAAGTCATTTCACCTCTGGGTGCCCTAGATCCCACCTGCCAAATGGGGCTAATACTGACCCTGCCTTCTAGGATAAATCCATTCATGACTGTGTGGTGATGGGGGAAATGGAGACATCAAGGTGGATAGATTTGGGCTGAATTTCTCCACAGTCTGAGAGTGAGAGCCAGCTCCATGCAGGGGGGATGGGAGTGAGAGGGGCTCAGGCTAGCTCTGCACAGAGGAGGGTTGCAGCTTCAGCCCTGCAGCTTCTGCCACTAAGGTGGCTGGGGCTCCCGAGCTGGGGGCTTCAGCCCTGCGTCTTCTGCAGGGTTCTGGGGCTCCTCCCCCCCGGCCAGCGCTGCTTCTCTTCCCCTCCCTACTTGACCAGCACAGCTCCTGCTGGGGTTCAGGGCTGCTCCTCCCCCTAATCCGCCACTGCACCCACCCCCAGCCCAAGCCTAGCTGGCTCCCCTGGGTCACCTGATGCCTCCTGTGGCCGGAGTCGAGCCTGGCTGGCAGGGAGCAACCGTACAGGTGGATGCCATGGCCACCAGCCCAAGAGGGGCGGGGCGGGGCGGCCCCAGGTGAGCAGGGGCTGGCTGCACTGCTGATGATAGCCCAGCACTTCTGCGCCTTGCCCCCGCCCCCCCCCCCCCCCCCCCCCCCCCCCCCCCCAACCCTAAGGCATTTTTTTTGTGAGACTCACTCAGCCCTTGCCGGAGCACGGAGGCACAAGAAATGGCTGATCTGAGCCTGCCTGCCAAACAGCTGATCGCAGCTGCGCACAGGGTACCCATACCAAACAGCTCATCTGCGGAGGAACCCACACCACAGTTGATCCCTGGCCACCAACAGCTGATCAGCCCGGTGGGTGTTTCTTCTTCAATGCTTAGCCAGACGGTTGGCTGTAGCGATTGTTCGCCATTTGGTCCGTTCCTCCACAACCACAAAGGCTTGACAGCCTAAGAGTCCAACATGGGAACTGACTTGATGAACCCATGTAATAGGGGGTCTGCCTCTGGGCTGCCTCCACCCCTTAGTTGATGGAATTTTATCCCGGATGTTACAAGCCACCCAGAGAATGGCATTCACTGGAATGTCTTGTGGCATCCTTGCGACATGTCTGAAAAGCGTAAGGTGCCACCTGCGGACAATGGCCCCAGTAGTCTGTAGACCCAAGTGACCATAAACATCTGCATTACAGATGAATTCATTCCATTTTATGCCCAATATATGACATTGAAATTTTGTGTGGAAAGCCTCCAGCTTTGTCCAGTCTGAGCGGCATAGTGTCCATGTTTCGCAGCCATTCAACAATATGGGAAGGATACAGCTCAAATAAATCCTGAACTTGGGTGTCATACTAAGATGATGTTGATTCCATATCCATTGTAAATGACCCATGGCAGATGCTGCAATGCCAGTCTGATGGAGAACCTCTGTGTGGGAATTGGAGGAGTTGGTAAGTAAAGAACCCAGAGAGCAAAAACTGAAAACTGATTTGATGGTTTTGTTGTTGAAAGAGATGAAGTCACAGGTGGACCTGGTCCTAGATTTTGCAGTTTTGTCTTTGACCATGAAACATGGAGACCTATCTTAGCTGACTCCGCCTCCATATGCAGGAGTGCCTCACAAAACCTGTCGGGCTCTGTACTAAAAGAACAATGTCATCAGCATAGTTGAGGTCTGTGAGTGAGAGATCACCGATTTCAATGCCTATGGACCTGAGGAAATGCTGCTTTATGAAATCCATTGCCCGACAAAAGAGTGCAGGGGCCAGAACGCAACCCTGCCTAACACCAGATAATGATTTAAAAGATGTTGACATCCGGTTCTCCAGACAAACGCTGGCAGTGGTTCCATTATGCAGCTCTTTAATCAAGTCCAACAGAGTGGTAGGGACACCTATGCCCTTTAAGGCCTTCCATAATGCAACACGGTCTACTGAATCAAATGCAGCCTTAAGATCAACATACGCTATGTGCAGGGGCTTCCTGAACTTGCAATGTATCTCCGACAAAAAGCGAAGGGCCAAAATGGTGTCTAATGTGGACCTGCTCCTTGTAAAGCCTGACGCTTCCGATGTAGCAAAAGTTCCAGGCATGCCAGCAAAACATGCGCAAACACCTTCCCTGGAATAGAGAGCAAGGTGATCGGCCTGTAGCTCTTACATTCACTGCACAGTCCCTTGCATCAGATTAGTGAATAATATTCCAACAGAGGCTCTCAAGGCAGACTTGACAAACACATTAAACATTTTGATAGGCCCCTTTCAAAAGATATGGAAAGAAGAAAAAATACCAAATAAGCAGAAAAAAGTATCATATAGTGAAGCTGCCAAAGGAAGGAGACTTCAGTCAGTGTAAAAACTGTAGGGGGATTCAACTGCTGTCTATCCCAAGTAAGACATTTATATGTTCTAGTCTAGAAAGAATAAAGAAGTGGTAGATTCAAGAGCAAGCAGGGTCCAGACAGGAGAAATCACATATGGATCAGCTAGTAACACTACTGTAAGACCCTATCGTTCTAGAACCTGGGGGATTCTGTGTCACTGATGCTTCCACATTGCCCCTGGAAGCTTAGGCTAGCTTTCCCCTAGAGGACTTTGGTCAGTACTTCCTGCTGAGCCTAGCTTCACAAAGAGCCTGAATGGTGACCCCTCACAGCCCATTGATTGGCTGAGGCTAGTATTTAAAGCAGGAAGCCATCATGGGGAGTTGTCTGAGCTACAATTCAGACTGTGTGCCTGCTTCTGCTCCAGACCCTAGATGCTGGCTTCTGACCCTGGTTCGCCTTTGACTTTGGTATTTGATTGCTTTTTATAACCTTTTGCCTGACCCCCTACTTCCTGATGTCCTGACCCCTCGACCCCAACCGTGCTATCTGCCTGTCATCTGAAACCTGGTGCCTGACCCTGACTTCTTGTCATTCTGATCTGGCTCACTCCCGACACTGCTACTCATCTTGTGACTGCAACTTAATAGCTGACCAGTACACATCCTGCCCATAATCCACTCCTGACACCTACGTATCACAGAACTGTAGATCGAATGGCAGTCATCTCTTTACATTAATTTTATAGATTTCCAAAGAGCTTTTGATACAATAGATAGTACAGTTTTATGGAAGTTGCTGTGCCACTATGGAATCCCCCAGAAATTTGTGAACATCGTTCCAAGCTTATATGAAAATATGATGTGACATTATTATTTGGTGCACTGTCTGGAGTGGTTCACAACCATGAGTGCCTATCACAGGGCAGACACCCCAAACTGATTTCACCAACCCAGTAACAAATATGAACTCCTGGATTCCTATAACAGTCTTACCATGGAGTCACAGACAGTCCTCTTGTGCTCTCATGTCTATCTTGCCACCCAGGCAAGTTGGACTTAATGATAAATGGTCACTTACACCAAAATCACAAAATATTCAAGTAGCTCCTAGTCCCAAGAGACCAGTCACTTACCCCAGCTCAATTTGTACCTTAGGGTACGTCCAGACTACCCGCCCGGATCGGCGGGTAGCAATCGATATATCGGGGATCGATATATCGCGTCTCGTCTGGACGCGATATATCGATCCCCGAACGCGCTCCCATCGACTCCGGAACTCCAGCAGGGCGAGCGGAGGTAGCGCAGTCGACGGGGGAGCCACGGCCGTTGATCCCGCGCTGCGAGGACGCGAGGTAAGTGGAGGTAATTCGAAATAAGATACTTCAACTGCAGCTACGCTATTCCTGTAGCTGAAGTCGCGTATCTTATTTCGATAGCTCCCCCTAGTGTGGACCAGGCCTTAGATCTCACAAAGAAAAAGCTGGTAGCTAATCCTATAGTAAACTAATTAAGGATTTATTAACTAGGAAAAAGAAATGAAAGTTATTTACAGGTTATAGCAGGCAACACATGTGCACAAATGAGTTCAGTCTATGGTTCAGTCTGTGGTGGCAGAGATGTAGTAATCTGTCAACACTGAATGTATTTTCAGGGCTAACCCCAGTTGAATGTGGGGATCTCTGCTTTTTGTTTCTTAGCTCTAGCCCTTGTAAGAGTCCAAAGAGCAAAGAGATGAACAATCTTCATATTAACTCTCTTTATTTCCCTCTTTCAGAATTCCAACCTATGGGACAAAGCCTTCAGCACATACTTCTCCATGGGTGAATGAGGCAATCAACTATGCTTTTGTCCTACAGTAACCCACTTAATTTTGATACCCCTCCTGGATGTCTGGGGGAGCCACTCTTCCCATCTGAGCTCACAAGTTGAGAACAGACATTTATACAGTTATAAAACAAACATTTTACCTTGTAGCATGGAATAGATTAGTGCAGGAAGATTAATGCATGCAGAAACTTACATTAAACACATCCTTACAAGGCTAACACTTATCTTGAATAATATTAACATGTAGGTGAGATGGTCTGTTTTCCAGCTATGAATTTGTCAGTGCTGAGCTGACCCCTGCAGACTTGACAAGAGCTGTGACCTGGTTTACCACTATCAAACATACATAACAACCAACTGACTGAGCCATTTGAAGTTACAATGGGCACCAGACAATGATGTCTTATGTCACCCATGATCTTTTTACTGGTAGTGGTTTGGGCAATGAGAGACCACAGAACAACCAAGAGGCATTGTGATTGGATGTATAAATACTACACTGACAGGGAGGGAGCCAGAGAAGCACTCTGTGCTAAAGTAGTCCCACCTCTCCAGCCCCATTAATCATGGATGGTGTGAAGGAGGGCTTTAAAAGGAGGAAGCTGCAGGCAGCAAGGGGGAAGCACTAAGAAGGGAGTGGCTACTGAAGCAGCATGAGGCACCTGCATGGCAGAGATCCCTTCAGCTTTGCAAGGAGTCCAGAAAACCTGAGAGGCAAGCCCAACAGGGAGAGACTGATTCAGCTATCTGTCCGGAAGGACTACATTAAAGCTGCTACACAGGTACCCCTGAAGTAACATGGTGTCACTATCCTTTTCTCTTTTTGTTGACCCTGGGAGAGGCTTGTTCTCTGAGTTTGAATGTTTGCTTTCCCCACCCATAATCAAAGTAAGAAGACCCACAAGGGCAGGGGCTACCACAAGGATTAAGAGCCTGGGACCTGGACTGGACCAACCCTGCTGTGGTAATTGGGCATGCCAATGGGCTCCAACCCAGCTAGAGAGGTAACTGAGAGAGACAGTTTTACAGGCATACAGTGGACTTTCACACCAAAATTAGAGGACCTTGGCTTTGCAGATGACATCAACTTGCTATCCCATACCCACAGATATATGCAAGCAAAAACAAGTGATCTCCAGACCTATGCACAGCTAGTAGTGTTAAAAAATCAACTCTGAGAAAACTAAAACTATGAGAATCAACACACAACAAGAAACACCAATAACACTCTCTAGGACTGATGTAGAAAAGATCTGATATATCACTTAACTTGGCAGCATTGTGAATACAACTGGTTGAACAGACGAAGACATTAAAGTCAGAATAAAAAAAGCCAGATATGCCTTTTCAATGCTAAAGCAAATCTGGAGAAACAGAAATTGCATCCTCCAAACTACACTTAGAATATTTAACACTATTGTAAAATTAGTCTTACAATATGATGCTAAAACTTGTAGACTCAAGGTCTTACTATCTAAACTCCAAGTTTTCATATCCAGCTGCCTCAGACCAATCTTCAATATCTAATGGCCAGAAAAAAACGTACAAATGAAGAACACTAATAGAGGATGTAACAGAAACCAATAGGACAGTAAGTTATGAAACAAAAATGGAGATGACTAGGACACACATAGAGTGAAGGACTTAAATAACATAAGGCAGCCATAAGCCTGGAACACCCAGGGCAAGAGGCAGGGAGGTAGAGCAAGGATAGCATGGAAACACAATAAAAGAAGAACTGAAAGCTATCAAAGTGACATAGGAAGAAGCTAAGACTGCAGCAGGAGATTGGTAAAGATGGAAGGCAATTGTAAAGGCCCAACATTCTACATGGAGTAAAGTGCATAAGAGAGAAGAGTTGGACAATCTTAACAATGGCTAACACTTCCCGTTGTTATTATAGAATCATAGAAATGTAGGACTGGCAGAGACCTCAAGAGGTCACCAAGTCCAGCCCCCTGTGCTGAAGCAGGATCAAATAAACATAGACCATCCCTGAAAGGTTTGTCCAACCTGTTCTTAAAAACCTTCAATGATGGGAATTCAACACTCTCTTGGGAGACTATTTCAGAGCTTAGCTACCTTTATAGTTAGAATGTTTCTCCTAATCACTTCCTAAATCTCCTTTGTGGCCAGTCAATGCCTTCTTGTCCTACCTTGAGTGGACATTGAGAACAATTGATCACTGTCCTCTTTATAAAAGCTATGAACACACTTGTAGCCTGTTATCAGGCCCCTCCTCAGTCCCTTTTCTCAAGACTAAACGTGCCCAGTTTAACCTTTCCTCATAGGTCAGGTTTTCTAAACCTTTTATCAGTTTTATTGCTCTCCTCTGAACTCTCTCCAATTTGTCTACATTTTTCCTAAAGTGTGGTACCCAGAATTGAATACAGTACTTCACCTGAAGCCTCACCAGCGCCAAGTAGAGAGGGACAATTAACCTCCTGTGTCTTACATATCACACTCCTGTTAATACACCCGATAATGATATTAGCCTTTTTCGTAACTTCATCACATTGTTGACTCATATTCCATTTATGAGCCAATATAATCCCGATATACTTTTTAGTACTAATACCTAGCCAGCTATTTCCCGTTTTGTAGTTCTGTATCTGATTTTTCCTTCCTAAGTATAGTACTTTGCACTTGTTTTTATTGAAGTTAATCTTGTTGATTTCAGACTAATACTCCGCTCCATTATCCAAGTCATTAATGAAAATGTTGCATAGTAGCAGACCGAGGACAGACCCCTGCATGAGCCTTCATGATATGTACTCTGTTTGACAGCAAACCATTGATAACTACTCTTTGAGTATGTTCTTTCAAAAAGTTATCCACCCATCTTATTCGGCATTGGTGAGGCCTCATCTGGAGTACCGTGTCCAGTTTTGGGCCCCACACTACAAGAAGGATGTGGAAAAATTGGAAAGAGTCCAGCGGAGGGCAACAAAAATGATTAGGGGGCTGAAGCACATGACTTATGAGGAGAGGCTGAGGGAACAGGGATAATTTAGTCTGCAGAAGAGAAGAATGAGGGGGGATTTGATGGCAGGCTGCTTTCAACTACCTGAAAAGGGGTTCCAAAGAAGATGGATCTAGACTGTTCTCAGTGGTAGCAGATGACAGAACAAGGAGTAATGGTCTTGAGTTGCAGTGGGGGAGGTTTATGCTGGATATTAGGAAAAACTTTTTCACTAGGAGGGTGGTGAAGCACTGGAATGGGTTACCTAGGGAGCTGGTGGAATCTCCTTCCTTAGAGGTTTTTAAGGTCAGGCTTGACAAAGCCCTGGCTGGGATGATTTAGTTGGGGACTGGTCCTGCTTTGAGCAGGGGGTTGGACTAGATGACCTCCTGAGGTCCCTTCCAACCCTGATATTCTATGATTCTATGATCTTATAATAATTTTATCTAGACCACATTTTCTTAGTTTGCTTATGAGAATGTCATATGGGACTGTGTCAAAAGCCTGATTAAAATAAAGATATAGCACTTCTACTCATTCTGCCTCATCCATGAGACCAGTAACCCTATCAAAGAAGTAAATTAGGTTGGTTTGGCATGATTTGTTCTTGACAAATCCATGCTAGCTATTCCTTATAACCCTATTATCCTTTGGTGCTTACAAATTGATTATTTCATAATTTGTTCCAGTATTTTTTTATATCAAAGTTAGGCTGACAGGGCTATAATTCCCCCCTGTCCTCTTTGTTCCCCTTTTAAAAGATAGGTACTATGTTTGCCTTTCTCCAGTCCTCTGGGACATCACCCATCCTCCATGGGTGTACAAAGATAATTGCTAATGGTTCAGAGATTGCTTCAGCTAACTCCATATGTACCCTAGGATACATTTCATCAGGCCCTGCTGACTTGAATACATCTAACTTATCTAAATAGTCCTTAAGCTGTTTGTTCTCTATTTTGACTTATGTTCCTTTCTCCCTTGTTAATACTGTGTTGCGTATCTGTTCATTAAACTTTTTCATAAAGACTGAAGCAAAATAGGCATTACACCTTAGCCTTCTTGATGTCATCAGTTATTAGCTCTCCTTCCCCAGTAAGTAGAGGACTTACTCATTCCTTCATCTTTCCCTTACTCCTAAAGTATTTAAAGAACCACTTCTTATTCCCTTTCATGTCTCTTGCTAGGTGTAATTCATTTTGTGCTTTTACGTTTCTGATTTTGTCCCTATGTGCTTGTGCTATTCTTTTGTACTCCTCCTTAGCAATTTATCTATGCTTCCACTTTTTGTAGGACTCCTTTTTGATTTTTCAGGTATTTAAAGTGCTCCTGATGGAGCCATATTGGTTCTCTTACTATTCTTCCTGTCTTTCATTCGCATTGGAATAGTTGGCAACAGCGTGTTTAATATTGTCTTCTTGAGAAACTGCCAGCTCTCCTGAACTCCTTCATTCCTTAGGTTTTCTTCCCATGGGCTGAATGTTTCTTTAATGGGAATCTATCTCAGGCTAAATAGTTTTGGAAATTTTTAGCTAAAACAGTCAAGCCATTTCCAAGAACAAAGCAAGGGAAAGATGTCTTTAAAAAAAAAGTGAGGCCTATTCTTTGGAAAGCTGTAGTGCCCCCTACTTTGGAACAGGGACTTGAAACTTGGTAGGGGGCAGCCTTTTTGGCAGGGATGTGCCTTTAGCCATCCTTATAAAAATCCACACAAATGTGGCCAATTTATAAGCCATGGGAAGGGGGGAGCAGGCAAATCATAGTTTGCACATGCCCAGGAAAGACTTCTATATTTATCAGCTAAAATCTCTAAAGATTCCTTCCTCACTGAGTGTAGTCAAGCCTTTCACAGCTCCTCGTGCTGACGGGACTATGCACGCACCATCCCCATAGCACAACTGAGCATGTTCAAGCCCAGGGCTACAGGGGAAAACCTGGACGTCCTCTATAATTGCATCTCTGAGTTGCTCTGGGCTGGGCAATGAAAAGGATAGCAGGATGTCTGTCTGTCCTGTGCTCTTAATGACACCCCTGCTTATGCCCAGGCAGCATGGAGGAGGAAGCCACCTGATTCTAATGCAATAGGGACAAAAGCTGGATCGGGGGAAGGGAAAGGAGTATATTGAGACAAGGCAGCTAGTGACACGGGGACTGGAGAGGGTTGGGGGAGAGAAACTGACTTGGAGTTTGGGGGACACTGAGAAAGGGCAATGAGACTGGAGAAAGAAACAGGGTTGGAACTGGGAGCCAGTTGGCTGATATGGGGGACACTCTGAGATCATTTTAGGAACTGGGAAAAGACTGTGAGTGGGATTATGAGCCAGTGGTGAGTGGAACAGTATGATGAGAAGGAAAGAAACATGTGCCAAGGAGCTGGGGGTGCCGAGGGAGACCCAGGACTGGCTTAACGACCAAGAAGGGGTGGGGAAACAGAGTGGATGAGGAGCTCAGGGAAAGTGACTAAGACTGTCAACCAGTGGGTTGCAAGAGGGAAGAGACAGAATGGATGAGGAGTCAGGAGGGGGAAATTGAGGGTGTGTGGATATGAAAACTAGAACTTTCTGGTGGGAGAGGCAGAGACTGGAAGTGTTGGAGAGAGATTGGGATTTGAACAGTGTCCTTGCATGGGGAAAGTAACTGGCTGGGCAAGAAGAGCAGGACAGGGATAAGAAGTCTGAGGAATGGAAACTGGGATTGGGACAAGGACCTAGGGTGGGGAAAAGACACGACTGGGACAAGGACAGGTTTGAAGAGGATGGGGTAGAAGAATCTATGCCCACAGCACAGTTCCCTCAAGATCCTGGAACTCACCCCAAGATTCCTGAGTGGTGTCATTTCTTTGCTCTAAGGAAATATCTGTAAAACCCACTGGCAAAGTGTTTGTCTCAACCCCTCTAGTACTGGTTGACAAAGAGGATGACAATTATGTTGTTAGGTCAAGTGGAAGAGGTGCTGTAGAAAAACATAGTATGTGATTATGTAGTTAGAGACTATCATAAAGCATACACACAGGAGGTGGGGGACAAATCAAGGCTCCACAGTGCTTGACCTGCCATTCTGTGCCAAGAATAAAAGCTCCCCCTCTTGGGATTACAGTAGAACTAGGACTTTGGGCCTTTCAGGGGGCATCATGCTAGTCATTTTGTGGTGGGGGAGGTAGGAAGGAATTTGTTCTTCATTGCCAGATTGTACTGGACAGAGTGTAGCCTTTATACTTCCTCCTAGCAGCTTAGGGACCCAGTGAGTACATGGGGCTTTTGTCAGAGTTTGGCCGGTGCTTCTTCAGCAGTGTGTCTTGTTCCCTGATTAACCAGAATTGAAAGTGGATTAGGAGAAAGCATCTCCTAAAGAAGGTGGGGAACTGAGCTGCGGTCCCTACTGTCTAGTACAATGAAAACACAACTCCCTTGTGTAAGGGAAGGACAATGAGGTCCCAGTAATGAGGCTGGGATCAGGTGAACGTGAGGAAGAGGAGTACTGATGGCAGCCCTTCACGAGCTAGAATAGATTACAATAGGAAGGATGACCTGCACTGCACAAATTATTGCCTAGTCGTTCCCAGATGTGTTACTTAATAAACTTGAAGTCTAGCTAAGCCACAATCCTGGCATCTTGTTTTTCTTACTGTAGCATCCAAGAAAAAACTAGTATTATCCTCATTATATAAATTGGGAACAGAGGTAAAGTGACTTGTTTAAAGTCAAAAAGGACATCTCTGAGTTAAACACAGATCTCTTGAGTCCTGGTCTAGTACCTTAAACATTAGACCATCTCTCTCCCCACATTGTCACAGTAAGTCATTGGGAGCAGGCTGACTTATTGCTCAGCCTTCAGGCTATGAGGACTTTAGGCTCGATCCTACACCCTCTGCAAATTCAATGGGAACTTTATCTTGATTTAATGTGAACAGCATTGTAATGTCTACAGAAATATTTGTTTGTTTATAACCTGAGAAAATTGTTTATTGGCTTTGGTTTCAACTGAGACCTTTTCTTTTGTTGAATTAGTATTTTGTCTTGTATCAATTTTTTTAAGTAGGGCATATCATTTAGGCAGATTAATTAAAATTATGAATATTTAATGTAGCAGACCGACAGTTCAGAATTCTATTAATATTTTCTTGTGATTTATTATACTCTAACAAAATGTTTCTGCTTCTAATTAAGAGTTATTAAATAAAACGACAGCTATCCAGCACTCAGCTTATATTGATAGGTTAACAAAATTGCGAAAGCAATGGCTCAATATCCATGCAAATCAAATACCATAGTTCATTAATATCAAAGTTATTATATTCTCTGTGCAAAAGGAAAGAAAGAAAGACCCCTTTCCCCCCCCCCCGCACACACACCCCACACACACTCTTCAGATTACTAAACCTCTCATCTTCTTGTTAAAAAATCCTTTTTAAGTTGCAATCTACCCTCATGTTAACATTGTTTCCATCAGCTATGTAGTTTTGGCTTTATTAAGAGGTACTTCTGTCCCCAAGGTATTTGTTATTTGCCTAATGGTCGAACTGGGAGCTATGTGACTTGTGCAGATAAAGTAATTAGCACCATATAAAGACACTTTATAGGAAAGTGGTGAACTGTAGCCTGAAGCCACCAAACTACAAACACTTATGCACATGTTTAAGTTACCTGAGTAGTCACAGGGTAGTCAATGGGAAGACTATCAACATTTTTGTACTGCCACCCATCATCACAGTATTTGAACATCTTAAATGTAACACAGATTGCTATTGCCAAAGTTCTTAGTGGGTTTCTTGGATCCTCTGGCTCTTCTCCCTTTGAGTTATAGAAAGCTCTGCCTGGCATTTTGGTGGTTGGATTTTTTTTTTATGGGGTGGGGTGTATGTGACGTTGTGCAGTCTATATGGTTTTATAAAAATATGATAATAAGTGAAAATAATCTAACTGGGATATGCTTCATGCAAAAGGTCTCTTGTAAGGTATCATTACAAAGCTTATAATCTACTGAGGGTGAACATCCTATTTGTATAAATGTACCACTCTTGTATCTAAAACTAGAAATATAAAATATAACTCTGAGGGCCTATTGTAATTGTGCAAAGTGTGGGCCATTAATGGTGGTTTGGAATCTTGATGACTCCCATTAACCAGGACCATTGTCTGCAGATGGCTCTGTTTTACCTGTAAGTCTTCCTGTATACATGTGTGCTGGCAAGTGGGTTATTAACACATGTTCCAAACCCCACAACACTGCCCCAGCAGAATTTATCAAATAGCTCTGTCCTAAGCAAAGGAATGTGCACTTCCCTTAATTTGAATTTAAACAGAAAACAGAGTCATCAAGCAGGAAGGGGAAACAAAGAAAGCTCAAACAGGTGAAAAAGCCATCTTAGAGCATCCTTCCACATAGACTCTTTCTCTCTTAGTTCCCAGCTGGAAATGTTTTGGGTTTTTTTTTCCCAAGAGGGGAGCCGAAACTATAAAAAGGAGGGGCAAACACTCCAAGACCTCCCCCCCCCTTTTTCTGTCTCTGGCATTGCACCTAAGATGACAAAGGAAAACAGCCATTGTACTCTGGGGGTCCTGACATGAAGAGTTTGGTCAGTAACTTTGCTGGAAGCATGTGGTGAGAAATTTTGATTGAATCTAATACAAATTGTTAAGTTAGGCACTAGTAACTGTTTTATCTTTATTTTTCTTGTAACCATTTCTTATGCCAGTGGGCCCTGGAAGCTAATGACTGACATTGACATGGTTCTTGTCAAATTAATCACTGCTTGTTATCACTCAGCAGCTACTGAGGTCCCAAGAGCATGCTTTGCTTTAGAAAACACCATTTCTTTTTTTAATGTCGCAGCTCATGGAAAATTTTAAAAAGGACTCAGAAAAAAAAAGGTCAGACTCAAACCAAAGTTTCAAAGTGTCCAAGTTTCCCAAGAACTGGAAGTTCTGAGTTTTGTCCAGCTCTATTCATTACTAGCTCACCCTATAAATTACTCATTTCTATGTATTTGCAATTTAAGAGGATTTTCAGGAGGGATATGCTGCTCCTGTTCAGCAAAGCACTTCATCATGTCATTATGTTTCAGCACAGGCTTAAAGTGAAGCATATGCTTAAGTACATTCCAGAATAGGGGCTGAACTTCAGCAAACGCTGAAAGTTACATGCATGCATAAATTGTTTTGTTGAGTAGGACTGGACTGCAACACATGCTTAAAGTGTTTTGCTGAATTGGGGAGTGAATGAGAAATGGGTGGTGGCCTGGCAGATCAGCTCAAGAAGGGCATTTCAAGTGGAAGAATCGTTCAAAAAAGTTATAGTTATTATTTGTTAAGTGCCAACAATGTACTCCCAGTGTACACAATAAAAACATAGGCTTTGTTCCTGCAAATATTCAGTGTAGTAGGACACCTCACATGAGGAAAGTTACTCACATGCAAAGGAGTTGTCAGGACTGAGCCGTAAGGCAGTCATAGGAAGATGAGATGTACTGGAATATTAAAGGAAGAAATACATTTAAATATTTGTTAAATGAATATTTTGGGCCACATTCTGGCATCTTTACTCATGTTGACCAGTACCTTACATTGCTTTCAATGGATTTAGTCACATAGTAACAGTGGCAGAATCTGGCCCTCATTTATTTTAAACTGTCTATCTTTAATAAACATAACATACATGTATGTACAAAGACATTTAATTATAGCATAGCTGATAGTGTGTGAAGAAACAAGGAATGTATTGATCTTGGAATTAAAGAATACCAGGAGTAAAATACTGCTGCCAATATTAACAAAGACAAAGTATAATGAATTCATCTTTGAAGACTTACACTGATTAGACAAAATGCAAAATAGGATTACGTTTTCCAGAAATCAATAAAACTGATTAATTCAATAAGACATTCTGTTTTCATTGCCCATGGCTGGATTCTGTTGACAATCTAAAAGCTGAATGGTTTGGAAGTACAAAGGTTTTTAAAGACATTCATGATCCTGATTAGGAAACATTTGTGTTTTGCCATATCTTTTGAAGTTTTCAATTTCCTTAAGTAAGATATTATTGCTGGAATCCATGTTAGCAAAATTGCCTTTTAAAATTCTTGGCAATATTTTCTAAAGCATAAATGTTTGTGGAGGAATGAAACAATTCCCTTGCTATGGTTTTCACAAGAGATTATAATACTAATTTAAATGTAGAAGAATAAAGCATTTGTTCAAGAAACTGGCAGACAGACATTTGCAGTTAACAGCAAAAAGGGCTCAAATTAAACATACGGGAGGAAATAAACAGATAATGAGGGCCAAATGGGATTCAGCCAGGATTTTAAGGAATATAATAAAGAACAAGCAGTTAGCACTTTTAAAATACATATCATGAATAGTTAGCACTTTTATATTTCCATATATAGTTAGTGTGTGCGCACGGACACACATGCACCCATGCAAGAAACACTATTTCAGAGAATTAAAAGAAGGCCAATATATATACACATTAGGGCTTGATGCTGGCATGGGCCAGTAGAAGATTACTTCTCCCCCCGCATCGGGGGCAAGAAAAACCACAAGAGAAGCAACTGTGATTGAGTCACAATTCTTTCCCTGTACTGCTCCCAGGCAGTGTAAATAATAATAATATATGGAGATATACCTATCTCATAGAACTAGAATGGACCTTGAAAGGTTATCAAGTCCAGCCCCCTGCCTTCACTAGCAGGACCAAGTACTGATTTTTGCCTCAGATCCCTAGGTGGCCCTTTCAAGGACTGAACTCACAACACTGGGTTTATCAGGCTAATGCTCAAACCACTGAGCTATCCCTCCCTCCAAATAAAAGCTGCCTCTTAATATGGACTAAAGAACAATGTCTCAATCTAGCCCAAAATAGTTATGGTTGTTTTTTCAAATGACCTTAAGGGGATTATCTGATAAAAAACAGTTTCACTGTCAGACCTGCCAGCGTTCTTGAAATGAAAATCAGAAGATTGCTGGCTTGCAAAAATTGACAACCCCCCCTCCGCCCCCCAAAAAATATTTATTTAAGTACATGTGAATAGATGTGCAGTGAGTTACAGAGAAAGAAAGGGGAGCAAGGGGGAATTCAAAGGACCATGTAATTTCATTCTCTTTCCCTTCTTTCGCCCAGCATTAGTATTTCATTCTCTTCTATCCTTTCCTTCTCCAACAAGGTGTTTCATTCTTCTCTCCACCCAAATCAGACTCCAAAATAGGAGCTATTTTGGGGAAGCTATTCCGGGAGATTGTTTTTTTCCAATATGATGTAATATCATTAATTGTACTGTTCAACCTGTTAATAATATTAAGCTAGCTACAGAGCAACAACAATGAATAGCTTTAAACTTTAAACCTTCATACTTATGTACTTCATTAATTATAATTAAATGTTATGTTTTTACATTAAAGCTGCCGACATAGAATGCATTCTGCTGTAACCGTGTCGATTTTGTTAAGTCAATTTTTGAATGCATTTTCTTTGCACCATTCATTGTTAAAACACCAAAAATACTTTTTCTTTTTCACTGTGCCACTGTTCGAATGCCCCTCACCACCGTCATTCACGTTTTGGGTTTTGGGTTTGAACTGTTAGCTAAATAGCTAATTGTAATTTTTCTAGAGCTGGGCGGGGAAATGCAGTGAAAAAACAGACAACATTCATGAGCATGCGTACACGACAGTTATGGTAGTACTACCGGTTTACATTATGTATTATATCATTACGCTTCCAAGGGAAAGAAAAACGCAATCAGATGACACCATTATGTTTTAACAATGAATGAACTTCTGTATGAATTATGTGCATTCATTATATTAATATATTTTCTTAAAATATCCTATTAAAATCTCTCAAAGTGCTTTCAATAGTCACCTGGAGATTAATGCCGATTCTGGTAGATTCCCGGCCAATCCAGGAGAGATGGCAACCCTACTCCAAAACCCATTTCATTTTCAAAACATACTCCCTCCCCAGAAAATATTTTTAAAAAGACACTTCTATGAAAAATGATTTGATGTTTGAAATACTCCCCATTCCCAAACCCAGTATCATTCTACCTCCATATGTCACCTCTGTAAGAATACTGGAGGTAAGGTAACCACCAGGGGACTGGGTTACTTCTTCCCCTCCAAGCCTGAAGAGGGCAGCACAGAGAGAATCATCTTACCCCACCAAACAATCCCCTCCCCCACAAAAAAGACACTAGCACAGGGTACTATAGCCAGACCTGCAGAGCCAGAAAGAGAAGCTGCTTCCCAGCCACCTTCAGACAAAGAAGCCCTCCCAGCCCTTCAGTTGGGGAATGAGTATAAATTAAAATGTATTCTAACAACTTGATTACTTGAATATCTGTGAATAATAGAAGTTGTTCTAAGTGGCTGGAAAGCTTCCTGACATCCGTTTTGACCCAACTCTATTCCTGAATCTGGCTCATGCTACACTGTATGAGAAATAAAAACGTGAACTATTCAAAAGGTACTTTTCACATATTGGCATGGTAACAACACTGAACTCTTCCGATAAATTCTGAGTATTTTGTTTATTATTTATACAACACTGTAAATGTGGATGGTGTCTAGCGGACAAAAGCTTAGGGCTAAATTCTCTGTGGCTACAATTTTATGTAGCACCACTGAAATCAAAGGAGTTTGCACATGGTCTCTGTTCCTCAAATACAAACTTACAGTGTTAGGCATTTTGCTAAACTGGAACCTAAGCATGTGCTTAAGGCCCTCACCCCCATTCAGCAAAGAAGTTAAGCATGGGCTTAAGGACATGGTGACACATAGTGTGTAGTTATGCAAAGGCAATTTCTCTATATATTTCATACAGGTGTTTAGAGGACGTGTTGATTAGTAACATATCTGGAAGGATATTCTGTGTTCTTAACTTGTCATTACCCTCTCAATACTATGCTACATATAGCCTAGGACCTTGAGGATCCCCTCTTTGTAAAATATTTTCAAGGCTAAAAGTGTGTTATAAATCACATCTGAATATCCTATTTTAATTGATTTCTTGCATATTGTGTAGTTAAATTCAGTTTTCTGGGCTTGGGTGCAGAATTTTGTCCTTGGGAGCAGATCCTTTTTGTATAGGTAACATAACCAAGTGGTGGTAGCCACCTGGATTGGATACAACACCCACAATTTCTCTTGAAAATGTGGGACCACCGCAGCTAACTCTTGCCTTCTTGCTGTTATCCTGGGGAATGTTGGGGCAGAAAAAGATAGTCATGCTTTTTGGCCATAGAAGAAAATGCAGAGTTGTAACTTTGGCCTTTTAGTTTCTTCATCTGGAAGAGGAAATCATTTTCTCTGCTGGATGCAGATATGTCCATTGACAAGCCAGTGACTCAGGGCTGACTCTCCACTTCAAGACTTTAGGCTGTAGGCTCCACTCTCCTGGATTTTTCCTTTGCTTTATTAACTAGCCACTATAATATTTTATTTCTTCTTTATGCACTGTACTTGAATATACAGGAGAGATTTATCTTTATAAAAAACAAACTCAAACCTAGAAATCTACAAATGAGTAGATTAGAAGTTCATAGCCGGGCTAAGGATCTGGTACCTCCTTCCTTTTTGATAAAAGCCATTGCTGATGTGTTGTAAGACATCCCTGGTATATTTTGGCTGATCAGGATTGGAGCTATAGCCTTTAGGGCCTGATTACTTTCTTGATCCAACTCATAACATGTTGGAGATCTGTTCTTCCATTATCCTTGAATGGAATTTTTCCTTCCGTGAGATTCCCTACTCTTGAAAATGGCATCTATTTTCCTCATCAATCCTCTCTTATTCCAAATACCTCCTGGCAATGGTAGAAGGGAGGACAGGAATAATGGGTCCTACAAGCTCAATAAATTTATGGAGAAAGCCATATGGAGTCTCACTCCTAACAGAATGTTGTTGCTAGAGACCTTCATTTTTATCCGGACATCAGAACCCCGAGAAATGACTGTAGAATGAATAACATTGTGCCTTCTGACCACTGGCTTCTGGATCCTGTTCTCTGATAGAAATGAAGTCCTGTACAAGTTGATCATCTGTGATTATACCCAAAAATAATATTGACAGCCTGACATCATTTGGATGTTGGTTATGTTGACAAAAAAACATGTTGNGGGGGGGGGGGGGGGGGGGGGGGGGGGGGGGAATCTGCACTGTAAGATGGTTGTTTTGTGCAGTTTTTCTGGGGAAAGTGCACTGATGAGCAGGTTGTTTTGGCATGTGTATACAGGAATGCTTTTCTGCTTCACAAAGAAACAATATTACCTAGCACTTTGGAAAATACCTTAGAAATGCAGGTAGGTCCAGGAATAAAGGGATATACTGTTAACACTGTCTGTTGCATGTCATGCTGATATCTCTGTAGATAGGTGTTCTTCAAAAGAGTCAGTAATGGAAATTGATGCTAGGGTCTCTATCCTGAACTCTGATTTTTTGATAAAATCTGTTCAAGAACTTCCAGTTGAGAGTTCCTCTGTCTTCGGAACTTGGGCACTAGGAAGAAGATGGAGAAGAAATCTAAGTTTTCTTATTTTCTGGGATATCAGTTACCCCATTTTGAAGCAGATGATACATCACAGGCTTCATATTCTGGTGTTTCAATAGGTTGGAAGAAGGGAATGTCAATCTTGGTTCCGAGTTGCTTGCAATTCTAAGCTGTAAACCAGACCGGATCTCTCTGCAGAAGATTCAGTCTTCTGACAGCATCAATCCAGATCTTCAAATTTCCTGCCACTTGCTCTCCAAAGGGCAAACCTTGTCATATAGGATGAGCTTGTAATTATGCTTACACTTAAAATGCAGAGAGTTCTCAGATTGGCTACAGAGCCACCCTCCAGGCAAAACTTAGAATCTCTCCCTCCCTCCCCACCTCTCTCCCTTCAGTAACAATTAGAATCCTTCTTGGTTCTTTTGGGGGGTTTCTGTTGCTCTGAGCAGGAGGCCTGGTCCTGCAGCTGCAGGATGCATTTCAAGCTGTCTAGGGCTTCAGAGATGTGGTCGCTCCCAACCTTCCTGATTGGGAAGTCTGGGTACTGGCCCCAAGAAGCTGCAAGCTGGAGTAAGACTATTGTAATGGATCTGCAACCTTGACCAGTGAAGAATTAGTATTTCCTGCTGAAAATGGCTCATGTCTAGCAAAGTGTTCTTTGAACATGTTTTAAATTCTATATATCAAAATAAAGTGATTACAGCAATATTTTTCCCAGAGATTAATTCTATTAATAGTCAGTTCCCAAAGCTCCTATTGTAATGCAGTTGAACACATTTCAGCATACTGGCACAACAATGGTAAATGAGTGGAGATATGTGAGCTATTAAATACATTATCTTCAGCTACAAAATAAAGCTTGCCTTGCTATTGAAACCTCAGTGGAGGAGATGGATAGGGACACAAAGTCGCTAATTTCACCCCAACCTACCTCCTTCTAACATATTGTGAAGTCTGATTGGAGAGTAAAGATCCTGGATAACTTAGAAAGTCACTGTACATTAAATTTTAATTAAAAAGATCTATTTGTAAAAAAGCACTAGGAGAATTTGACACACCAAAATAATAGTAGGCCAGTGTCATTGCATACATCCAGGATGTACTGGAGAGTCAGATACCTTCTGGGGATTTCTGGATTTCATGCCGAGTGGGAATACAAAAATGTATTGCAAATCTTTTGTGAATCAAATCAAGACCAGGGCACTGTAGTTTATCCCTTCCTCCTTTTTAAAGATGTAGTCTAACCATGTTAGTGAGCCATTTATAACTTGATGTGAGCTATTGATGCAGCATTCTGGAACATATTACAGGCTGAGGTTTGGGGCCAAACTGGGATTCAGGTTGAGATTCAGTTTTGTATTTCTCAGACCTGCAATCCTGAAAGCTGTTTTCATCATTTTCAACAGCAGAAATCTCCTAAAAATCAGGCATCTTGAGAAGATTTTTTCCTAAAGTAAAAGTGGAACTGAAAGTGTCCCTTTATTTGGAATTGGTCAGAATTTTAATTATTATTTTGCATTGCTGTACTGCAAACAGGGATTAGGACCCCCATTATATAATGACTGTACAAGCAACACACAAAATAGTACTTTCCTCAGTACTCATGATCTAGGATGAAATCCTGGGCCCAAAGAAGTAAATGGAAAACTCCCATTGACATCAATAGGGTGAGTGTTTCATCCCTTAGATTTACACAGTATAGGTGAATAAACTGTCAAATGAGTTGGTAGGAAGGAAGACAAGATAACAAGAGACAAATGTGTTTGTATAAAATGTCCAAATTTGTTGAATACCATTCAGCAAGTTTTTCAACTGGTTCTATTTACAGGTAAGAAAAAAAAAGCTTCTTCAGCATAGAGTTGCTTGTTCAAAAATCTTTGTTTAGGTTAAAAAAATGTTAAAAGGATTTATCTTAGACCCTAATTATGTATATTGTAATTCCTTTACACAATTAGCATTCATTAGCCAAATGAGATTTAGGGCTGCAACAGCAGATATCTTGCATATCAGAAGTGTAGTATTCTAACAGAGCTATATGGGGAAAATGTGTACAGAAACTTCCCATATCATGGTTAACTCAGGCCAATGATATTAATCTTTTACATTCAGAAGCACTTAAAATCATTCTCAGATTTTTTTTATAAGTACCTTCCAGTCAAGTGATCTTTAGAAGGAATCACAGAAGATGTTGCTGTAATTAATCGACTAGATAGTAGACATACTCAAAAGGGTTTCATCAGCTTTATTCAGTGCTAAAAGATTGTACAGGTTAGCTATTTTTGGGAGCAGAATTTTTTTGAGATCATAGAATATTCAAGGTTCTTCTGTAGGCTGTTCATAATTACTGCATTAAAAATGCCCTTATTTGAGAGTTAGTGAATATTACATTCAAGTTTAACTTCATTAACTCTTTAATCCTGCATTATTAAGTGATTGAAAAGGAAGTTTGGAGATAATTTTCTTCTGGTCTTGAGTATGGAAATATTTGGTTCAGTATATCAGTCTTAATATAAGAGGGATGGGGCAAAATGGTAGTATGTTAATTTAGGTAAGACATGACATGTCCAGTATAGCTAATGGAGCTTATGAACACATCTCCACCCCTTTGACTCCTCCACCCATGCACATACACTTCCATGGGCTTGGAAGACCCTAAACCCAGCAGAACTGGTACACTTCAACTACACAGAGGCACAGGATTTAGACAGCTCATTTTTGGAGTGCAGCTCTGTGTGCTGTGGAGCACATCTCAGCAGATACCTTTCCCTACTGCTGCAGATGGGACTGGAATAAGGCAGAAGGCTCTGTATCTGCATGGACACTCCAGCCAGCACCCCATCTCTGTAAATGGAGAAGGGAGGATGCCGTAGACATGGGCTCCACTGCAGACATGGTGCTACTATAGCTACATAGTGATTCAATTTCCATTCCAGGGCTTGGGAAAGACAGGTTCTGTTCTGCTGACCTCCACCACAATAGCACCACCCACTTAGTGCATTGGGAAGAGGGGCCTTTGCATATCAAATGCTTTTTATAAACTTAATCTTAGCCTCTATTTCTCTGCAATGACTTCCAACATGGCACAAACCTGGGAGGGCCTTTTGCTAAGAACTTCTCCTAATGTCATCTCTCGAGAGCATCACTTCAGCAATCATCCAGACTCCAGTATTTTCCCCTGGCTGTACTGTAGGAGTAAAATTAAACAGAATCTCATTGTGTAATATTTTAGTGTTACTTCTTTGGTTTTAACATTTTAGACTTTCTAATCTGGAACATTTTTACATTTTGAAAGCTTTGCTTAAATCATTTGGAAGATAGATGGTTAAAGTATTACATTATCAGCCTACATACCTTTTCATTTTATGGCCTTATCATGCTGGGATTAGATCAGTTCAAGACCAATATTCCTGTGACACACATCATGTAGAGAAGAAAATGGCAGTAAAGTGTAGGTGGAATTCATTACACTAAGCAAATTAACCGAGAGTAAGAGAAAACTACCATGAGTAATAAGTGCTGCAGGGCAAATCTGTTGCAAGAATCGTGCTGGGAAAAAAGGGTAGAGACAGAGGCCATAGACAATGATGTGCATTAATCTAACTACAAAAATGGGAGACAATTTTCCAGAAAAACTTTTTTAGCCACTAAAACCTGGTAGAATTTCTCTCCCTCTAAGTTGAATCCAACAAAATGACTCTGCAAAGCCTGCTCAGAATACCTAATGTACCAAATTATCCAGCCACAAGTGGAAGACACCTGCTCAATTTCATTGTTTCCCTTCTATTTATTATTCTGCGTTTGCAGAATGCAGAAGTGCTCATGCAGCATGGATGCTCCACAAAGAATGGAGGATTATTTTAACATATTGTAAAGGTCATATTCTATAGTCATTCCATGCACATAACTTCGGTATGAGTGGGAGTTGAACACAAGGATACCGAGCAGCATATGACCCTTAAAACAGAAAATCAAGTTATCAGAGCACTGGCACTTTTGTCATGAAGCCTTTTTTATATATGTAAGAAAAGATATATTTTAGGTATAAATTGCTCCTGAACAACACTTATTCCTGTAAAATAGTTGCTAACTTTATTTTCTGTATTTTTTTTTATAATACTTCTATTTCACCTTTCCTCTTGTACCACATCTATGACTCATTTTAACACCTAGTTTTCCCTGACCAGTAAGACAGTCAGTAGTACAGAAGGTGTTGGTAGCTACAGTGCAAGTTAGCTGAAGCTAATAACATTTTCACAGTGCTGCTTTCAGTTGTAAAACAGTTACTGAATTTCAGTTCAGAAGAATGTGGTGGGAGAGGTGATGACTTTATATAGTACTTTTTTACAGACCTTGGGGATTCTTCTAGAAGCAGGGAGATATGGAAATGTAAAATGGAAAAGTTGTTTTATTTGTAGTATTTTGTACTTACATAGCACCTTTCATCTGAGATTCCTAAAGCGCTTTATCACCATTTACCGATTTCCCAAAAAATTCATATACGTAGACACACGTTTATCCTCATTTATAGATGGACAAGCAGAGGCACAAAGAGGATAAGTCCAACCTTTTCCAAGCTCACATACCTGAAGTTTGGAACATATATCCACATTTGGAAACTAGAGCAGCATTACCCCTCCTGAGAGTCCCCTTCTGGCTTTTTCCAACAGTCTCCTGAATTGAGGAGCTGGCCCTCCTGCCAGATGCCTTTAAAGTTTTATCCTTTCCAGACCAATGCAGTCTTTCATGATTGAAAGAGTGTCCTCCACCAGCATTGAAGCAAATATGGCAAACCTAAAATGTCTTTTCCCCTTAAATCTGCCTCTCCCAAAAATAAAAAAAAGAGAGAGACACACACACATATAAAAAAAAATAGAGTCCAAACCATAAATATTACTGGACCTCTCTGACCCCTCCTGCATTTGAGGTGTCAGATTCTCCTCCTCCTCTTTACTCTCTCTGGCCTTCCCTTAAGTCATGGCCCTGAGCAGGGCACTGTCATAGGGCATGCCTGCCCTGTCACACACCCTGTTGAGTTAGTGTGCTGCTGCATGTATTTCCTGCCTCAGTTTCCCTTCTCAGGAGGCCAATATCTCCATTTCAGGCACTTGACTTAATAATACGCTCTTTGGGGCTTGTTTATTACAAAACTACAAAAGGATGTATAACAACGGCAAAACAAATAGCATCACAAGCTTTCAGGGTTCCTTTGAAATCTGCCCTCCAAATGCTGTTCCCTGTCTCCAAAGGGTTATCTCTAACTTTTTCTGTCTGTTTTTGCAGCAGGAGTCCCAGCCCTCCTCCTGGAGCTAGAGTAGTTCAAGCAATTATTATACCTCTTCTTACCAGGAGTCCCAAGCTTTCCTCCTGGCTTGCAATTTGTCTCCTTCAGCTGGCACCACTTAGTCTTCAGAATCAGAATTTTTGGCAGCCTTCTCCTGCTGGCATCTTCTCCCTGGTAACTCAGGGTCCTGCAGGAGCCTTCTTATTGCCTGCAGTGTCTACAGGCATCTCCCCTGCTGTTAGGGAGAAGACAGCATTTGTGATGGTCCCCTTCTCCCAGCTCATCCTCAGTTGGTTGAGAGAGAGTGAAACCTTGCTTCAAATGCAAGAAGCCTGAGAAACCAGCAGGGAGAACTGGAAGTCCTGGCATAGTCAAGGAATTATGATGTGATTGGAATAACAGAGACTTGGTGGGATAACTCACATGAATGGAGTATTGTCATGATGGATATAAACTGTTCAGGAAGGACAGGCAGGGCAGAAAAGGTGGGGGAGTTGGATTGGATGTAAGAGAGCAGTATGACTGCTCAGAGCTCCAGTATGAAACTGCAGAAAAACCTGAGAGTGTCTGGATTAAGTTTAGAAGTGTGAGCAACAAGAGTGATGTTGTGATGTCGTGGTGGGAGTCTGCTATAGACCACCAGACCAGGGGGATGTGGTGGATGAGGCTTTCTTCAGGCAACTAACAGAAGTTACTAGATCACAGGCCCTGGTTCTCATGGGGGACTTCAATCACCCCAATATCTGCTGGGAGAGCAATACAGCAGTGCACAGACAATCCAGGAAGTTTTTGGAAAGTGTAGTGGATAATTTCCTGGTGCAAGTGCTGGAGGAACCAACTAGGGGCAGAGCTCTTCTTGACCTGCTGCTCACAAACAGGGAAGAATTAATAGGGGAAGTAAAAGTGTTTGGGACCTGGGAGGCAGTGACCATGAGATGGTCGAGTTCAGGAAATTAGAGGGGGAGTTTGAATTTACGGGGGGGGTGGGGGGGGTGGTGTTGGAAAATGACTAAATTGGCAACACTACATAACTAGTTGACCACTAGGGGGAAGATGGTGTGTAGGGAGTTTGTGTGTTTGTGTGTGTGTGTGTAGGGAAATCTCTGCTCCCAGGAAAGGTCTGCCCATCTGCCCATCCTTTCCCCACTGACTGCCTTGTACTTTCTTTTAAGTTCCTCCCTCAGCCTGACTATGCCCTCACCAAATATATCAGATGAAGTTAAAGGAGTTCTCAGTTTCCCTTAACCCTTTCTGTGTTTGTCTGGGTCTGAATGCCCATCACACATACATAAATAAGATTTTCAGAGGTGTTGAGTGTTATAACTTGACTCTGTCCTCTTTTCTGGATGGACAGCAGTCTGTCAAAAATTGTCCAAAATCCTGGCCTTATGTTCTTCTAAGTCCCCCTGGGTGGTATCTGGTCACTGTCCTTAACTTTGGGTCTCTTGGACACAGACCCAGTGACTGACACTCCCCTTAAGTACTGTGACCCCACATTCTGGCTCTTTGGAGCCTGGAGCCAGTACCTCATCTCCTCTCCACCAAACACCCAGTTGCTTAGACTTATTCCCCCAGAGTCCACCAGGCTGTGGCAGTTCTGATTTGTAGTTAAACCATTCAGCAACAACATGGAAGGAAAGCAAGGAACACAGACGTAATGAAGGAATTTCATATCCACAGACACTTTATTCTTAATAAAGCACAAGAGAGTTACAGACCTATGTAAAACAACAAACTGTTCTTGCAGTCACTGCCCCGAAGTCTCACCAAACCCCTCTTATGAAACCTAGGTTTGGTCAGAGTCCTTAGGTTAGACAGCCCTTCCTGCCTTCTCCATCCTTAGTCTGCTCTTCTTGCATGTGACTGTGGTCTGACTGCTTGCTTAGAGAAGCACCCACCTTATAAAACTGTCTGTCCCTGTTTTGCCCATTTGCATCAGCTGCAGGAATTCCAGGCTCCATCCCTCCCCCTGCTTCAGTCAGGCTTGTAGAGCATCAAAGTCATAGGCCCTATCAGTAGAAAACCCATTGTTTCAGTAGGGGAGAGTCATTCAACGCCGATGGCCCTTGATGGCTTTCTCACTGTTAGCCTCTTCAAGGTGTCCTATAATTTAACATGAGCATGACCATGTCCAAAATAGGCTGACCTTGTCAAGATTAGGCTGGTTTTCAACATGAACTGGCTGTCTTAATCCAACATGGAGGTTACAGTGCAAAGTGAAAGTCACAATGAAGGTTGTTACCAGTTTGACACAGATGTATCCCCAGGCTGTCACACTGAGCACATGTCATTCCTTTTGTCCTTAATTTTAATTAGTGTTAGAACTGGGAATAAAACTCTGAATAGAAAACAATTGTAATACCAAGCTCTTATATAGCACTTTTCATCAGTAGATCTCAGTGCTTTACAAAGGAAGTCAGTATCATTAGCCCCATTTTATAGATGTGGAAACTGAGGCAGAGGTTGGCAAAGTAATTTACCCAATATCATTCAAGAGGCCAGGATTAGGGTTAGCAATAAAGCCCGAGTCTCCTGAATTCTAAATGACTGCCCTGTTCCCTATGCTATCCTGCCTGCATGGCAACACTAGATAGCTCTAGACTGAGCACCCTCATTTATTGCATCTGGAAGTGCACACTAGAGCTATTGTACACATTTACGATATTTATTTTCTAAAAAAAGTAACCACTTTCCTTTACAAAACATGCTCTCTTCCACCTGTCTGTCTGAGACAGGAATGAATTCTGCAGTGCACATATGATTTTTCATGGTTATGGTATGACAAATTGTACTCCATTAGCTTATTGAAAAGGACAGCAACTGCATTAGTTTTATAATAAATGACAACTATGGAGAGAGTGTCTTTGTTTCCCCATAAAGCATTATTTTTAATGCTGTAAAGTCAACTTGTTAAATTAATAAAGTACTTGGGAAAAGAGGAGGAACTGAGTGCTAGCCAGAGCACCATCATTTTTATTAAAATGTTTAAAATAAATCAATGTGCTAAAGAGCTTTCGTGTTGAATTTTCTGGTGAGCAGAATGAAATGCACTGCACCAGATGCAAGCAAGTAAATGCAAAAGGAAACACTGCTTCCCCATCGTTTTATTTGCAATAATCTGACAGTGTTTCCTAAGATTACACAATGTATCATATTTGTGTAAGGTCCCCTGAATATTTCCCAGTAATAATGAATTAGTAGATTTGAAAGCTAATGATCTTTTGCATTTTTGAATAAAAACATAATTGATTAAATATACCTCATCCATATCAGGTCCAAATTAATTAAGCAGTGAGATCTAACATATAAATGAGTTGGAAATTAGACATTAAAGTAATGCTGGCATTAGATTTTCATTTTATGAATGTCAGAATATATAGTGATATTTACAGTGCAAGTAAATTTGTTTTATTTGCTTCTTCAATTATTTAAAATAAACCGAGGAATAAGAGGAAAAATCAATTTTATCATTAAAAATCTTCCTTATACTATTCAAATGAGAGTATCACTTTTACAGGAATTCAGAGTAAATGAGAGTATTCCCTATGGAAAGTCCTATGAAATATAATAGAGATGAAACCAGAAGAATTCTGTAGATATGGGTATGTCTACACTACAAACCTAAGTCGACCTGTATTAGGTCAATATACAGCCACTGCAGTAATTACCTCCACACTACCCTCCTTGGGTTGGTGGCACACATCCTCACCAGGAGTGCTTCCTCTGACCTCAGAGGGGCAGTGTGAGGAGCTGAAAGCCCAGTCTCGCAGCTCTGCTGGCAGCTCCCTGCCAGGATCCTGGCTTCCCCACAGGCTCCCAGACAATCAGCGGGCTGCCCCTCCCCTGAGCTCCCCGTTCCCCACCGGGAGAGGGGAGAGGCTGCCCAGGGCTTCTCCACTACCTGTTTCCTGCCTGGAGCGGAGGGAAGCTGTCCGGGGCTTCCTGCCCCCCTTTTCCCCGCTGGGAGCTGACATAAGTAGGTTGATATAAGCTGGCAACAGCATTATCTACTAAACTTCTTCAGTAAGGTTAAAAAAAATCTCAGGTATTAAGGTACCCCTGACTTTTCCATAGGGGTTAGCAAGTACTGCCCTCTACTTGAGAGACTTGTATTAGTGACTATTTTGTTTGCAGAAAATAATTAGTCATTGGTTATATAGCATTTTATGTCCCTTACCTTTGATCATTTAAATTGTTATTGTTTAGACATCTGGCTATGAGGTGGTAGGCCAATTTGCAAACTTGCATGCATTTATGTCATTAGGAGACCTATGTGCACACAATTATGCTAAATTTGTTGAATAAATTGTTTACTGCAAGTAAACAGTCCAATAAGTCAGCTACTGACTATAACTAAATATATGTATATAAATATTCACACCACTTTTCCTGCAATCATTATTGAGAATAACTATTTGCTTACATGAATGTTTGCAGAGAACCAGTAAAGGGAATTCTGAATATGGACGAAGTGAATTTCAGGCTTCATTTAAGTGCACAATTATTATGTATGTTAATTATGGTAGACCCAAAGAGGCCCCCATCAGGCCAAGGCCCCATCATGGTAGGAAGTGGGAAAAACTACTCTGTAGAACATGGTTTTACAGAGGACCTTACAGTGCAATCTAGTGTAAAACAAAACACAACAAATGAGTGACAAATAATAGGAGGGGTGTGGGAAGAAGGGCAAACAAAATGAGATACACACAATTACTTAGGCTGGTCTCACATATGCTGGTTTGACATCAATATACTTTGGTTCAATTCAGTGGAATTAGTCTGGATTTACACAAGTGTAATGAAGATCAACATAGAATGAGGCTTAGTATGTTTTACTTCCATTATTTTCTTTCCTGTTTTTTAACATTTGTGAAAATTTTGCTCTTGTATGTGTAAAGATTTAAATTGGCTAATAGGAGCCATACACGGACTCCTAAGGACAGAATTTGGCTCTTGAAGATGAATGATGTGACTTAGACTTAAAAGCGGGGCTCAATGTGTACATGTTTGGAGACCACTTATAAAAAAGAAGTATTTTTTTTTTCATGGACGTTTTTGAAGTCTGTTGGTTTAGAGGAATCGGAGGAACAAACTATTGTTCGTATATTAAATGAAACACTGCTACCAATTTTGTGCACAGAGGGTCAAATTATTAAGCCCTGCATCAGTTTTTACTCAGACTTTCGAAGGATTGCATTTTCACTGACTTTAATGACAGTTTTGCTTAAAAAAAAGATTTCACCATTCTGGTTCTTGTTAGGTGAACAGATGATTTTCCTAAGGACAAAGACAATGCCCTAATGCTTTTATCAGAAAGGTAACCCCTAATTATAGTTAACTCCTCATTTAGCTTTTAAATATCCTGATAATCCCCCCACCACCGCATGAGAAGGCAAAAAGAAAACTAATGATTTGTAAAGGGGATTGTTTCTTTTGATGTGGTAGTGGGGGGGTTTCTGCTTTTGTTTTACAATTCATTTGTTCAGTAATCCTTTCCTAGGTAACCAGTCAAATTAGCTCTGGGATAGGGAAATATATTTATATACTCATAGATTCCAAGGTCAGAGGGGACCATTGTGACCACGTAGTCTGATTTCTTGTACTCCTTCCAAAATAATTCCTTTGAGCATTTTTTTTTTAAATCCAATCGTGATTTTAAAAATGCCAGTGATGGAGTATCCACCACAAACCTTGGTAAATTGTTCCAATGGTTAATTACCCTGACTGTTAAGCTAAACCAGTTCAGCCAATAATGTAAATCAGGGGCCAAATTCGATCCTGATTTATAGCCCATTCAACGTTTGTGTGGCTAAACACAGGATTTGTTGTTATACAGATCCTCTTCCCCACGGAGAATGGGATTGCTAAGAGCACAGAGACTGTTCCAGTATTAGGCTGCAGCAGCCTCGACACAGCAGGTCCATGCCTGCTTCACAGCTTTGTGAGGCATAGCTCCCAGTACTCAACCCAATTACTTGGGCTGAGATTTGAGATTATTTTCCCCTAAAAGCACATGTTCTAGGCCAGGGATCGGCAACCTTTGGCACGTGGCTTGCCAGGGTAAGTCCCTGGCGGGCCGGGCCGATTTGTTTACCTGCTGCGTCCACAGATTCGGCCGATTGCGGCTCCCACTGGCCGTGGTTCGCTGTCCCAGGCCAATGGGGGAGCGGGAAGCGGCGCGGGCTGAGAGATGTGCTGGCCGCCACTTCCTGGACGTGGCAGGTAAACAAACCAGCCCGGCCCGTCAGGGGGCTTACCCTGGCGAGCCACGTGCCAAAGGTTGCCAATCCCTGTTCTTTCTGCAGTCAATAAGGCCAGGGAATTTTCACCGTGCTGCAGAATTTCTTTCTGGTACACCCACAAATCAGGAACCCTTGTCAGAGAATATCATTCTACTATGCTACAGAATATACAGAGCCCTGAATATAGGAGTTAGACACTGACATTAGCATGTAGGCCTAGATACTACTAAAATTAGCCACTTGTCCATTAGCTGTATATTTCTCAGAGAAGATGTTTGTGATTTCAATGATTGGCAAACAGTCTAAAAAATATTGTTCTTCTTTCGGCATGTTTTATTGGTTTGTCACATTGCGCTGCACTCACATCACTCTTGACAGGTTGTGACATGACACTGTGTGACATACTCTGACCAAAAAGCAAAATGACTTCATGTGAAGTGTCAGAAATTTATATTAAACACATGATTTGTTTTGAAATATCAATTTGGATTTTGAATATCGTGTCTGATTCAAGTGTGCATTAAAGCTGGAAATCTGACTGTTGTGCTGTTGAACTAAAGACACCATAACAACCTGACTATTCAATTGATTTCTGAGAAGTTTGGCCCGTTAAGTGTTATAGAGAAGGCATCAACAAAACAATGATGGGAATATCAGTTGTGGCTTTGCTATAGAAATGATTATGCATTTAAAAAAATAAAATTACAGCTATCACTTCCAAGTTGGTAGAATCAAAGCTCCTCCCACACCTTCTAATTTTTGGGAAACTGTACGGGTTGCAGTTCCTTTTATTTCTGTTCCCAGATTTCAAGCTGCCAGTACTGTCTGAGGAAAACATCAACATAAATTACTTGCAGTTGTCATTTCAGTTAGGTAAAGGATAGTGGGGAGTGGTTTATTAGCCACCAGACAATTTTGCCAACCTTAGTGTTGTAATTTTAAATAATTTAGTGGCATGTACAGAAATGGTTTTGCTGACAAAAATTGTACAAAATTTCTACTGTTAGAAAGTTTTAGTGTTTTTTAGTAGTACTTGCTAAACTGTTGTGTTTTTTAAAAACATTCTTAAGGGAAAAAAAACACATTTTCACACCGTTCTAGTTAAAGAAACTCAAAAGGTGTCTCAAATGCTACTATTTGTGAAGGGAACTTAGAGCAAATGGGTAAGTGGTTTTATTAGGGTGCATGTTCTAGGACCCTGTGTAAGGATGCAGAGGATTTTCCTGCTGAGATCAGGTCTGCACAATTAGCTACAGAATAAGAGTAAACAAGGCTGGAGTATCTCTCTGAAGTAGAGGGAACTAGAGGTAGGGACGGAGGTCTCGTAGGGAACATCCTAGAAACAGCCAAGACTGGGAATAAAACTTAGGCTGATGTTTATATTTTGATCATGTTATTTCAGTTTACCTTAAAGCATTCCTAAAGAAGGCAGGTTTGGACTATATCCAGAGTGCATATTCTCTGTCTCGAGCAAGGAAGGGAAATCATTTGATTTCAGTGGCCCAGTGGGCTTAGATATTGAACTTTCGCTTCCTATGGTGATGCTACTCTGCCTTAAATTATGAATCAGATACATGTATTGCTGTTAACTTAGAGCCTCATAAATGCACAGAAGGAATATTTGAAAAAAATCCAGTCTTTGTGCAATTGTAGATTCACCACATCATCACTTGCTGAGGCAGATCCAAGAGAAGTATATAAAGGTCAGGGACAATGTTTCCAGAAAGTGGCTAAGTTGAGGACCAACTGGGTAAAGATGACCAAAACCTCTCTGCAGTCACTCAGTGAATCCTCCAGGACTCCATTTAGCCATTATCCATATATTCAATCTCTTATACAACACACAAGATAGCAGATGAACAGCAATAAGCTTTGAGAGGGTGCATAACAGAACTGTTTAGCTCCATAGTATACAATTAAATAATGGATGCCACTTTGAGAAGAGAAAAAGGCATGTAGTAGTTATCAGTAATCAGTAAATAGCACTTATCAGGGGTTCACAGTCAAGTTGGAAGGGTATATTGAGTGGGGTCCTGCAGGGATCGGTCCTCGGTCTGGTTCTGTTCAATATCTTTATCAATTATTTATATAATGGCACAGAGATTACACTTATAAAGTTGCAGATGATACCAAGCTCGGAGGGGTTGCTTTGGAGGATAGGATTAAAATTAAAAATGATCTGGAAAAACTAGAGAAATAGTCTGAAGTAAATAGGATGAAATTCAATATGGAAAAATGCAAAATCATCCATTTAGGAAGGAACAATCAATTGCACACATACAAAATGGGAAATGACTTCCTAAGAAGGAGTTCTGTGGAAAGGGATCTGGGGGTTATAGTGCCTCAGAAGCTAAATATGAGTCAACAGTGCAACACTGTCACAAAAAAAAGCAAACGTCATTCTGGGATGTATTAGCAGGCGTGTTGTAAACAAGACACGAGAAGTAATTTTTCCACTTTACTCTGTGCTGATAAGTTCTGGGCACCATATTTCAGGAAAGATGTAGACAAATTGCAGAAAATCCAGAGAAGAGCACCAAAAATGTTTAAAGGCCAGAAAACATGACCTATGAGGGAAGATTGAAAAAAATTAGTTTCTTTAGTGTGGAGAAGAGAAGGCTGAGGGGGAACATGATAACAGTTTTTAAGAACATAAAAGGTTTTTACAAGGAGGAAGGTGAAAAATTGCTCTTGTTAACCTCTCAGGATAGGACAAGATGCAATGGGCGTAAATTGCAGCAAGGAAGGTTTAGGTTGGACATTAGGAAAACTTCCTAACTGTCATGCTGAACAATTTGCCTAGGGAGGCTGTGGAATCTCCGTCATTGGAGGTTTTTAAGAACAAGTTAGACAAACACCTGTCAGGAATGGTCTAATTATTACTTAGTCCTGCCTTGAATATGGGGGGACTGGACTAGATGATCTATTGAGGTCCCTTCCAGTCCTACACTTCTATGGTTCAAAAATGTAATTCAGGACTTTACCAAGTACCCCTATTCACTGCACTCATTCCAGCACCTCTAGGGATATTATACCTAAAAAGAGCATAATGCCTCTGGCCACTAGTACTTGGGCAGTGAATGTCCACCTCCTCCCCAGCACTGTTCTGCCTCCTAAGTAATATAGTAGCCTTACATAGCCAAGGTACTATTGTCTAACAGGAGGTGAGGGGAAGTCATTGACATCAGTAAACTTTAGGCCAGATGCTTCTCTGGATTTGTACCATGACAGGTCTGCGGTCGTTTTTAAGACCTTTAATGCATTTTGTTGCACTGCTTAAACTTTGTTTTTGAATGTTCTGGAAAAGACAAGTGCATGGTATGCTTTCACTGATATAGAAGCGACTATTTGACCATTCTTCCCCCATTCCCTGTACTAGTTTGATGCCCTTCTGCCCTTTTCAGCATGACTCTTACCTATGAGAGTCTCTGTGGAGCTGAACAGAAGAGAAAGTCCTTGAAAGGGTACTGGCAAGTAACTGTGACATAGCTCAGAACTCCAGAAACTTTCATCTTAAATAGAAAATTAATGCAGTATTTTTAGCTACATGGGTCTTCTAATAGCACAGAGACACCGCAAATGTCCACAAGGGTTAAAGTAATGCTGCTATGTTAAAGGCATTTCTTCAAAATATTTCATCTTCCCATCACCACCCGCCACTAGATCTTTCTCTCATCTGAGTTTTTCAGTTTCGTATGGCTTTGCCCCATAACACTTTAAAGGTGAATCTAAAAAGACTGCATGCTCATCCAACTCTCTCTAACATTCCCTTTTCAAGAAGTTACACAGGTTAATGTGCCATACACTACAATATTTCTCCCATGTTTGGTGGCCCCAATAATTACATGAAAATTAAAATCAGATTTGAATCTGTCATACTAATTGCTGTACTTTTGATTTCTTTTTCTTTTAAATTATTTAAGTTTTTAATACTGCATCTTATATTTTTCATCTTCTTGGAGAATTTCTATTAATCTTGTAACAACATTGCTTCTGGATACATGGAAAACACTTTCTCTTCCTGTCTTTGAAGATTGCTATTTCTGCCTCCTTCTTTATCATTTCAAAAGACTTGGCAAATTTCTTCTCCCATATTTTCATTCTGACTTGAAACTGACATAAGAACCCATGCAGTTTAGTCTCTGACTACATGTCACATTTATGATATAGTTTGGGTTGGCTTTGAAATAGCATGCATATGTATCAAACTGCTTCATATCTCTCTTAAAAGCAAATTTGTGCCAAAAAAGTTGTTCTTTTTTAATATAAAAGTTAGTGAAGAGGGTGAGTGCAAATCTGCATCAGTCTTCTCAAACAAAAACATATTACTGTGGGACACTGCCTTTTGCTTTGATGTCACTGTTCCAATCAAAGTGGTGTTTCTGCACATTAAACTGCTTCTAGTTCAGTTCAGACGTAAATCTCTCAAAAACTAGCAGACATGTCAGTTCCCCCATTGGCAACTCATGTTACCTGCATTAATCAAGGTCTGGTTTTGTGTAAAACGGACTGAGGAACATTGCACTAAAAGTCTATGTATTCTATTATCCGTATTACTACATATCACTACGGTCACAGACACACTGAGAATGGTATGGTGTGCAAAAGCAGCCTGCTTACTGAAGCCACTTGTGTACTGATGATTGGTTCAGTCAGTGCGTCTCCAAATAGCGAGCCATTAGTACAAGACTTCTGCCATAATAAAGTGCTGTCAGACATCTTGGGTGAAATCTTGAAATTGGCCCCAGTAAAGTGAATGGTAAAACTCCTACTGACTTCAGCAGGGGCATGATTTTATCCCCTGGGCTTCTCCATCAACAGGTGGAAGATATGTATCATAAGCAAAGGAAGCAGCAGGAATAGCAGCAGGAACTCTGAGGCTATAATGCAAATTCTATTTTATTTCTGGCTTGTTTTTCCTTTTCTAATATAGATAGATAGATAGATAGATAGATAGATAGATAGATAGATAGATAGATAGATAGATAGATAGATAGAGTAGGATCAATTTCTTCTTCATACTTGAGACAGTCTTTCTCTCTCCTTCTTTTCCAGCCAGTCTAAATCTGAGTCATCAAGGAGAATGCTGGTATGGGACTTGTTAATGAAGTATAGCCAATGACTTGACTACTCCAAAGGTTCAGATTAAAAATATTTGTGAGCCCAACTAGCCATGCTTGGTCACTATACTAGTGAGAGGCAAAGCGGTACAACATGAAAAGGAGGATTCCATACCATCATTTCTGGGAAGTCATCTTTCAGCCTAAACCTCACATACAAGATCTGCAGCAAAGGTATGCATTGAAGACATTTATACTGTAGTTGTTTACATGCTAAAACTTGTATTAGTTTTGTGTGCCATATGCATAACAAATATACATATTGGCTAATAGACATCCAAATTACTGCTTTCTATTGTGTATATCACTGTCTCTTCTTTATAGTAATGGTCCAAACTGCAAGTAAACATTTGACAATAATGGTATCACAGTGTTGGCAGCAATTACTGTAAAATACAGTAGTATTTCTAGGAGATCTGGGCACTTTACAATATGCATTATCCTTCGAAAAGCTTACTACAATGTCTTACCCTAAAGCTTCATTCCGTAATAGAATGAAACAAAGTAAGAACTATACTTCAATGAACAAACAAAGCTCCTTGGTGAAGGGTTAGCGGTAAAAGGGGCTGAAAGGCGAACAAGGAATATATATTTTTACCTGACATGTCAAAATTACTTCACACTTTGTTGGTTTTGTTCCTATTAAGGACATGATGTAATGCAGTATGACATTACTGACATAATTCAATATGACTTGACACAGTGCAACATTTTGGAACTCAATTCTTTATAAACATCCTCAAACCTGCAGTTTAAACTATTTTTAGTACTTTTATAAACACATCATATCAGTGTTTTATGATTGCTTTCCCATTTACATACTTTCTGTTTGAAACAAACTGACTTTTGGGAACAGGTGAGTCAAAATGTTAAACTCCAGCTGATATAGATTTAGAGATTATTTTTTTCTATGCTAGCATTTATTCATTTAGTTCTGTTAGTTATATGTGTTTATCTTGAAATTATCTCTATTTTAATATGCTTATCACTGTTGTGTGAAAGAGAAAGAAAGAAAGAAAGAAAGAAAGAAAGAAAGAAAGAAAGAAAGAAAGAAAGAAAGAAAGAAAGAAAGAAAGAAAGAAAGAAATGAGTTTATAGACCATTTTATCCACTTGTTTCCTAAAGTAGGCCAGGACTCTAGACATTTTTGGTTGATACAATGGGACTATTCATATATGTAAAGTTAAGCAGTCATATAAGTATTTGCAAGGTTGGAACTTTGGGTGATAATTTGTAATGCCATTTTATGGAAAGCTATCTAAGGCAGGGTTCGGCAACCTTCAGCACGCGACCCATCAGGGTAATGATTCACTATCATGATTGTGAAAGGACAAATGAATGTCATTGAGCTCATGAGTTTAATAGGCTTGTTCACATTGAGTATGGCAAATGGGGCTCCCTTCAACACTATTTTATGTTATGCCATTTTTATACATAATGCATTGTAACATAACTTGATAGGCGGAGTAAAAATTCCTTTAGACTTATGAGTATAACTAGATAGTTGATTTCTGTCAGAAGTATATTTGGTATTCTAGTCTCCAATTATACTAATTGATATGCTAGAACTTGATTGTTTTCATTTCAATAATAACATAAGTTTATGACTATTGCTGGCTGGGTATGAAGGAGTTCATAAGTTGGTCTGCTCAGAAAAATGATTGTAAAAATGGTAGTTTCTCACTGAATGTTTCTGCTTCCTATGTGTATTCAGAAGTATGTTAGTAACACCACACCTACACACAGCATTTTATACACACACAAACAAATACATACACACACACACTTCAGTTTGATCTTGGTAATCCCGTAGAACCAAGATAATTACGAATGAGTAAGCTGAGTATTATTCAGCAAGAGTTGTTTACTAAGATCCAATCAGTACCACCTACAAATCCCACTGAAGGCAATGTTGCTTCACAAGTGACACTAAGGGTATAATTTGGCCTCCAAGATGTTTCTTAGAGGTGGTGATGCATGAGGAAGAACCCAGCTTGACTTTCAGAGATCATGTTGAATTCTTAGGGTTGACAACTGGGAAATAAAATCTTTTTACTTTCAAATTCAGCACATGATATGAAAATAACTGAGTGACAAACATGGATCGCATGGATTTCCACTATTGCTGAGTGAAAAAATAAGAAGTAAATTATCAGAGAAATTGAGCCTCTCTTTCTAATTGTAGCAAAGAGACGTGGCCTCCCTTGGAGATTGACAGTGAGGGAGGGCCAGATGCCCCATGGTGAGCGTAATCAGGAAAGCCACGCCAACCATGCCAGAAGCAGAGGGCAGGACAGGAACAGGAAGTAAAAAAGGCAAGCCCTGTAGCTCAGTTGAGCTAAAGTTGCTGAGGAAGGTAGATGCTTCCACCCTGCTGCTAGAGCCAGAGCCCACTGAGGACTTCTGCTGTCCTGAGGATTTATCCGAACTGCCCGAGCTACCAGACAGGCCTGATGCGGAGGAGCAGCTGGGATTACCACTTGCAATATACCCAGGGGAGATGGAGGACAACCCCGAAATCCAGGTACACCTTGAGTGGAGGGTAGAAAGTAGCCCTGGGACAGCCGACTACAGTCTGGCTGGATTGTTGCCTGAGTCCTGGTCAGCATGTTGTGGCTAGATCCCTGCTGACCCAGTGGCAGACCACTCTGCCACTGTCAGGGCCCTGGGCTGGGACCCGGTGGAGTCAGGTGGGCTTGTGTCCCCCTACCCTCTGCCACCCCACCCCTGGGATGGCAGCCTTTGGCCAGGAGGCCTGTTGGAGTCTGTCCACAAAACTAGGATGCTAGACTCTGCTGGGTGTTCACCCCTTTCTGAACCCCCTAGACTCTGTTGGGTGCTCACTCCTGCCTGAAGTCTGGAGTCCTAGACTGCTGGTACCCTGCCCTGTCTGAGGGCTGGGGTTCCCAGACTATACCTGGCTGTACCCTGCCTGAGGGTTGGGCTTTAGACTGTTTGGTTCCCTACCCTGCCTGAGGGCTTGGGCCCCTGAATCACTCACTGTTCTACCCAGCTGGAGGGATCGAGCCCTGAGACTGCTAATTTCCCCCTTGTCTTAGACTGTTATTCCAGGAGTGTGACAGCAAAGCGGCATGGCTTCTCTCGGAGTTTGACAGTGAGGGGAGGGGGGCCACACATACCTACATATCTACACGAATCATGCTATTATTAATGACAGGAATAAGGGTGGGAATAAGGTCTCTGGGCAACTAAACAAGTGCAGCTGGCCTGTAGTAGGCTGCCTGATGGGCTACAATACCTGATTGATGGGAAGAATCAGCAAATCAGCTCTTAAACATCCATCGGCCGGCGCCGATTCCCGCAGCCCCCATTGGCCTGGGGCGGTGAACCGTGGCCAGTGGGAGCTGCAATCGGCCGAACCTGTGAACGCGGCAGGTAAACAAACCGGCCCGGCCCACCAGGGGGCTTACCCTGGTGAGCCACGTGCCAGAGGTTGCCGATTTCTGTGTTACTCTTATCAGAATTACTCATGAATCCCCAGTGAAGCAATAGGAAAATAGGCCCTTAATTTCCATTCTGTTCTGTACTAAAAATATTTTGTATTCCAAATGTAGAGCTCACTAATTATCAATAATGTGTAGGAAAGTTTTGCCAATTAAAAAAAAAAAGTTTTATCTAGAACATCAAATTGCTATCATAACTCTGGGGCATCATAAACATTTGGTATGTTGATTTGGTGCTCTTTGGTTAACAACTAGAGATGGAAAATTTTCATTATATAGCCATTATTAAATTTATTTATCTGGGCATTTAAGACAACAGGATTCATGGAAAAAAGGAGACATCTATAATTGGAAATAAGGCTCATGTAATAAAGATTTAAATTGATTTGTGTCTAAACTTCAGTAATATGTTTACCATTTGTAACAAATGTATAACCACATGGTTAATTGTTAATTCCTTCTGAGACTTTTGCAATATTAATATAGTAAGTCATGATTAGCATTCCAGAAAGACAGGTCAAATGGATACATAAAAATCACACACAGATGATATTCTCTCAGAATTGTGTATTAAACTTGTCCTCATTTTATTATCTAAATAAGGCTCCATGTGGTACTAAGTTTTGTTTTGTTTTTTTCCCCTTTCCTCTGACTTATTGTACTATTGTTTTAGATACCCATCTGTCAACAAATTGCCACTTTACCTTTTATCTCATACTGATTTATTATCCTCTGAAATTAGACATATTTAGCTTTTCTTGTTGGAAAAGGTAGTATGATTGATATTCTGGGGTGCAAGCTAGGTCAGTGTGAAGCTGTGTCACCCCTGTCCTGCAAACTTGGGTACCTCAATGCTTTGCTGCTGTAGCTTCCACCGGGGCTGCTCACAAACAGCCGTCCAGCATGCAGGTCACACCCTGAGCCTCTGTGTATAGCTGCAGCCTCCCAGCCATACATCAGTCACATTCTGGCTTCTACCAGCCTTGGCTACCACTTGCAGGGGGACCGCAACACACTCCCAGTCCTGGATTTTACCCCCACAAAACGGGTGTCCTGCACTGTCCAGCCCTTTCCTGGACAGTCCAGATATATTAGATCCGTTGCCTCTCCAAGGGGATCAATATACAACAGTTTGCTACCCCAAATGGAGTTGCCTACACAGGTCACAAGACTGTATTAGTTTTGATTATAGAATTAAACAAGTTGATTTGATTACAAAGAGATTTTAAGTGAGTACAAGTATAAGGTATTAATGTCAGAAATGGTTACAAGAGAAATAAAGATAAAACACTTTCTAAACTTAACAAACTAGACTTGGTTCAAGGTGAAATTCTTACCACAAGTTTCCAGTAACATGGCTGACCAAATTTCAGGTCAGAATCTGCTCCCAAAGTCTATAGGCTGTTACTTTTGTCTTCTTGGTGGAAAAGAGAGAGAGATGGATAGAGAGAGAGATAACTTGGGGTGGTTTTGCCCCTCACTATTATAGTTGTCACCCTTTGAAATGCATTTTCCTGACTTGCATCCGAAGAAGTGGGTAATCACCCATGAAAGCTCATGCTGCAAAACGTCTGTTAGTCTATAAGGTGCCACAGGATTCTTTGCTGCTTTTACAGATCCAGACTAACACGGCTACCCCTCTGATACTATTTTCCTGAGGTTTACCCTTAGTTAAATTTCATTCAAACAGTAAAGAAGGTGACATAGTGTCTGCTGGTAAAGAGACTGCATGCTGTTTCTTCTCTCCTCTGTTTGCTGAAATGCAGATTGTCCTTGTCTCATGTCTTCACCCTCTTGCTGTCTGTGGACCCTGTTTAAAACTTATATGTGAATTGAAGTAAACACACATTTCTTTGTTTGACATGCTTGTTCAGTCCTGCCTAATTGGGGCTACATGGTTTTGAACATGTGCTACCAACATTATTCAGAAAGAATTCATAACTTTTCATCTAATGTTGCTACACATTTCATCAGATATTATTGACCAGTGAGTCATTAGTTTTCAAAAGATACCTCACAAGGCATATTTTGTACAAAGATTATTACAGTAGTGTGTAGGGTGTGAATACAGTGGTGGTATAACTTCCAATCTTACTGGCCCATTGGCTTCTTTAATCTTACAAATAATTGCAGAAACAAAGTTTGCAAAGGACACACACACACTCATACAAACACACAAGTTAACAGCGATACATAATAGCTTGCTATTTCTGATAGATTTAACATCAATGCTAATCAAAGATATCTGGCATCAGACAAGTTGATTCAATGTCTGCTGCAGTAGAAATGATGTACATAAAGAGAAAAAACAAACAGATGAATGCTCTGTGTGTCAGCATGTGGGCAGCAAATGGATCAGAGGGTTATCTTCAATGCAGTCTAAAATGGTTACAGTGAGACTAACATGGAAGATAAAAGTTTGGTTAGTTAACAGACATAAAAAAACAGGAATATACTATACATGAGGACTGATTGAAGTCTGGTCTTAGCAGCCGCTTTTTTTTTTTACCATAAGCTTCTGACCACTCTAATTTGATGATGAACCATATGGGCCAGAGACTTAGCTAGTGAAAATCAGTTCTAGGTTCTTTATGTTCAGTGGAGCTATGCTGATTTACACTGGCTCAGGATGAGGTCCATTGGTATTTAGACTTTTCAGTACTTGAGTATGCCCTCTAATTGATTACTTGGATGTCTAAATGACAGATAGTGTTAGAAAATAATTGCACTAAAAAAAAAGTGGAAGTGCTGTTTCCAGCCCAAACATGAAGGAAAATAGGGCTTAGCTATCAGAAAGTGGTGTTCAAATGTAATTGTTGAATATAGTGGTGGTGGTGGGGGAGGTATGAAGAGGAAAGAAACGTGGTCAACAGGAAACAGCTTAGCAGGGTCAAACATGCTGATTTAGTATCAACAAGATATGGAGAAACTATGAGGACATACCTTCATATGTTTTAAGGAAAATTGCTATATTGTTGGGTATGATGCAAGGGCCTAAAATTAAGCCAGTGAGATATGATGAAGAAATCTGAGTATAATTGTAATTATCTGGGTCAAAAAATTGGGGAGGTGGAACAGGGAGAGAAAATTAGACATTTTGAAATTTCAACAATTTGAAATTTAAAAAAAATATTCAATGAAAAATTTAAAGAGAGACCTGAAAAAGTGTTTCATTTTGAAGCCAATGAAATGACAGTTGGCCTAAACTGAACTAAAGAAGTTTCAGTGATTGTAGCCTTCAGGGATCACCCTATGTCTATGAAGGCTGAGTTTAGTCTAAATTTCAGCACAGGAACATAGCCTTTGTGGGTCTGGTTCCCATTTACACAAAGGCTATTTTGCAATGCTCTTGAAGAGTAAAAGGCTTAATTAGCCCACTTTAATGCCCCTTTCCCAATGCCAAAGTGTTGTAAAGGGGCCTTAGCATAAAGGCCATTCAAATTCAGTATCAGCCCTCCTAAGAAAAATTCACACCCCTGAGAGACACAGCTAAGCCAACCTTATCCCCAGTATAGACACCAAAAGGTCAATGGAAGAATTCTTCCAGCAACCTAGCTACCACTTCTCGAGGGGGGTGTATTAACTACAACAGGAATCGGCAACCTTTGGCACGCGGCCCATCAGGGAAATCCGCTAGCGGGTCAGGACGGTTTGTTTACCTGCAGCGTCCGCAGGTTTGGCAGATTGCAGCTCCCGCTGGCCACGGTTTGCCGTTCCAGGCAAATGGGGGCTGCGAGAAGCGGTGGGGCCGAGGGATGTGCTGGCTGCCAATAGTGGGGCTTCAAATTGCAAGAGTTGTCTACACTTTGGACACCCCCAAAATGAATCAAATCAATAAAAAGGCCAGTATTGGAAATAAATGTTCATTTTTTAAACTTCAAACATTATTTTAAAATGCTAATCAAGACCTCCATGATTAAGATTTAGAGGAGGACATAAACCTGTGCAAACAGCTTTAGCAATGAGTGGAAGTGAAAGAAAAGATGTACCTTTGAACATAAGAACGGCCATACTGGGTCAGACCAAAGGTCCATCTAGCCCAGTACCCTGTCTTCTGATAGTTGCTAATGCCAGATGCCCCAGAGGGAATGAACAGAACAGGTAATCATCAAGTGATCCATCCCCTGTGGCTCATTCACAGCTTCTGGCAAACAGAAGCTAGGGACACTATCCCTGCCCATCCTGGCTAATAGCCATTGATGGACCTATCCTCCATGAATTTATCTACTTCTTTTTTAACTCTGTTATAGTCTTGGCCTTTACAACATCCTCTGGCAAAGAGTTCCACAGGTTGACTGTGTGTTCTGTGAAGTAATACTTCCTTTTGTTTATTTTAAACCTGCTGCCTCTCAATGTCCTTTGATGACCCCTAGTTTTTGTGTTATGAGAAGGAGTAAACACTTTCTTATTTACTTTCTCCACACCAGTCATGATTTTATGGACCTCTATCATATCCCTGCTCAGTTGTCTCTTTTTCAAGCTGAAAAGTCCCAGTCTTATTAATCTCTGCTCATAATCTTTCCTCTGTGCTCCATACCCCTATTCATTTTTGTTGCCCTTTTCTGAACCTTTTCCAATTCAAATATATCTTTTCTTTTTTTAGATGGGGCAACGACATCTGCATGCAGTAATCAAGATGTGGGCCTACCATAGATTTCTATAGAGGCAATATGATACTTTTTGTCTTATCTATCCCTTTTTAATGATTCCCAACATTCTGTTAGCTTTTTTTGACTGCTGCTGCACATTGAGTGGATGTTTTCAGAGAACTATCCACAATGACTCCAAGATCTCTTTCTTGAGTTGTAACAGCTAATTTAGGCTCCATCATTTTTTATGTATAGTTGGAATTATGTTTTCCAACGTGGATTACTTTGCATTTATCAACATTGAATTTCATCTGCCATTTTTTACCCAGACACCCAGTTTTATCCTTGTCGTCCTCTATTTGGTGGTTGGTAAATAAGAAAATGTTATCTCTCTCTCTAGATTGATGAGTCAACTCTATAGAGATATATATAGAGAAAAAATAACATTGTCATATGTTTTAACTTCTAAATAAAGAACTACAAGGATATATGTAATGTGAAAATGCTCCTGAAAAGTCATTTTCCTTTAATTCTCACTTTGCCTCTGTTACGTTAAATGTGTAATAATTAAAGATGAAGTGACTGTACTACAGATACCTGTGATGACACAAGGCAAAGTGTAGCTTTACATTATCTCTCTGTTAAGAAACTAAGAGTACCTGTCTGATACTGATCTAAATGTTTAAGACCGAGCCAGAACCATTATTGGAGTAAAGTGGGTGCAGCCCCAGTGAAATCTGCTAGGCTTCACCCAGTTACAGCAGTGGTGGATTTGGCACAATATGTATTTAGCATGCTACCCCAAAGCTATTCGAATAAAATGGATGACATACACTCACTTCAAACTTGTCTAACATTGTTAGAACATAACATAAGAACATAAGAACGTAAGAACGGCCGCACTGAGTCAGACCAAAGGTCCATCTAGCCCAGTATCCTGTCTACCGACAGTGGCCAATGCCAGGTGCCCCAGAGGGAGTGAACCTAACAGGTAATGATCAAGTGATCTCTCTCCTGCCATCCATCTCCACCCTCTGATAAACAGAGGCCAGGGACACCATTCCTTACCCATCCTGGCTAATAGCCATTAATGGACTTAACCTCCATGAATTTATCCAGTTCTCTTTTAAACGCTGTTATAGTCCTAGCCTTCACAACCTCCTCAGGCAAGGAGTTCCACAAGTTGACTGTGCGCTGTGTGAAGAAGAACTTCCTTTTATTTGTTTTAAACCTGCTGCCTATTAATTTCATTTGGTGACCCCTAGTTCTTGTATTATGGGAATAAGTAAATAACTTTTCCTTATCTACTTTCTCCACATCACTCATAATTTTATATACCTCTATCATATCCCCCCTTAGTCTCCTCTTTTCCAAGCTGAAAAGTCCTAGCCTCTTTAATCTCTCCTCATATGGGACCCTTTCCAAACCCCTAATCATTTTAGTTGCCCTTCTCTGAACCTTTTCTAGTGCCAGTATATCTTTTTTGAGATGAGGAGACCACATCTGTACGCAGTATTCAAGATGTGGGCGTACCATCGATTTATATAAGGGCAATAATATATTCTCCGTCTTATTCTCTATCCCCTTTTTAATGATTCCTAACATCCTGTTTGCTTTTTTGACCGCCTCTGCACACTGCGTGGACATCTTCAGAGAACTATCCACGATGACTCCAAGATCTTTTTCCTGATTCGTTGTAGCTAAATTAGCCCCCATCATATTGTATGTATAGTTGGGGTTATTTTTTCCAATGTGCATTACTTTACATTTATCCACATTAAATTTCATTTGCCATTTTGTTGCCCAATCACTTAGTTTTGTGAGATCTTCTTGAAGTTCTTCACAGTCTGCTTTGGTCTTAACTATCTTCAGCAGTTTAGTATCATCTGCAAACTTTGCCACTTCACTGTTTACCCCTTTCTCCAGATCATTTATGAATAAGTTGAATAGGATTGGTCCTAGGACTGACCCTTGGAGAACACCACTAGTAACACCTCTCCATTCTGAGAATTTACCATTAATTCCTATCCTTTGTTCCCTGTCTTTTAACCATTCTCAATCAATGAAAGGACCTTCCCTTTTATCCCATGACAACCTAATTTACGTAAGAGCCTTTGGTGAGGGAACTTGTCAAAGGCTTTCTGGAAATCAAAGTACACTATGTCCACTGGATCCCCCTTGTCCACATGTTTGTTGACCCCTTCAAAGAACTATAATAGATTAGTAAGACACATGAAACCATGTTGACTTTTGCCCAACAAATTATGTTCTTCTATGTGTCTGACAATTTTATTCTTTACTATTGTTTCGACTAATTTGCCCAGTACCGACGTTAGACTTACCAGTCTGTAATTGCCAGGATCACCTCTAGCACCCTTTTTAAATATTGGCATTACATTTGCTATCTTCCAGTTGTTGGGTACAGAAGCCGATTTAAAGGACAGGTTACAAAGCCTAGTTAATAGTTCCGCAATTTCACATTTGAGTTCCTTCAGAACTCTTGGGTGAATGCCATCTGGTCCCGGTGACTTGTTAATGTTAAGTTTATCAATTAATTCCAAAACCTCCTCTAGTGACACTTCAATATGTGACAGTTCCTCAGATTTGTCACCTACAAAAGCCAGCTCAGGTTTGGGAATCTCCCTAACATCCTCAGCCATGAAGACTGAAGCAAAGAATTTGTTTAGTTTCTCCGCAATGACTTTATCGTCTTTAAGTGCTCCTTTTCTATCTGGATCATCGAGGTGCCCCACTGGTTGTTTAGCAGGCTTCCTGCTTCTGATGTACTTAAAAAACATTTATTCTAATTCCTTATTTCATGCAGACAAACAGATGGACTCCTAAAGCCCATCCATCAATTTACAATCTGCTAGCATTTCTTTTGATAAGTGCTAAAATGATAGTCCTACTTCTGCTGATTGCATTACCTTTACCTTTAATACATTTTCTGCCCACTTTATAATTTGCTGATACATTTGACAGTTAATCCACTAACATTAATGTGGCTTACATTAAGTTTTAGTAAGTAGAAACTCTTTTCTATCCAAAGTATTTTTGTACTCCTCATAAATGTTGAGCACATTTGTTTCAAGTGATTTGTGGAAAATTCAAAACTGAGCAGAAAGTCAATAGCCTGTAACAATTTCTGAACAAATGATTCAGGGTTATAGCTTAGTGTTTTTCCTATTGAAAATGTAGTAAATTTGCTCTTCCTAGCAATAATAACCATCCTAATTTTAAATCTTTACTTCTGAAAAGGAAAATTGAAGTTGACATTAGTATGCAGTGCCTTAGGATATCATAATTGTATTTGTGTCTCCACCTCAATTTTTATCAATATATTCATTGCTTAATAACATTGTTTCATCAGTAGGCTCATTTTAATATAACACAATTACTACCCGAAAGCTAATATAGCCAGAAGTTTATTTGTATCATTCACAAATGGTGGTGAATTATTCAAGGTTTTGTTTATTATATAGACAAATTTCATCAGTTGTTTATGAGCTTTTAATGTTTTTTTAAAAGTACCTTTTACTGCTTGCATACAATGGTACACAGACAACAAGGGGAAAGTAATTTGTATCAAGACAGAAGTACTACAGTGATGGGTATTACAGAAGACCATAAGGTAGACAGACAAAATAAACTGGGCTAAATTCTGTCATATCATACTTTTAGACAAAGGTATTGCAAAGGGTGTAAATATTGGCCCATTTTTTTTAATTTAAAAAAAAAAGGTAATTTTTTCAAAAGCATCTAGAGTGACTTAAGAGCCTGAGTGTTTTCAAAAGTGATTTAGGAACCTTGGAGCCTAAGTCCCACTGACTCTCTATCCATAGCTCACGCAAGTCTGCCTCATTCTCCATCTCTGAGCTATGAGAACCATCCATACCGCTTACAGCTTTCTTTTTCTGTCTCAGTGAGTCCTTCTAGCCTATCAGCGTTTTCACTGACACATCTTGGCCTGCCTCTCTCATCAGACCCAAATAACCTCCTCCCTTTCTGCCAGGGGCACCTTTTTAACCAGACAGGGTCTTCTGGTCTTTTAGGATTCCAGTCTTGGCAAAATAAAACCTGTTAACTTTGCTGGGGCTTGGAAGTAGCTTCTCCAAGTAAGGGCCACATTGTTCTGCTAGCTGCTTTGAAGGTGCATACCTGGAATTGTTGTATCTGAATGGTTGATTTATCTTTCCTTCTCAGTTCTGTAACAATCTCTTTATAGCTTTCTTTGATTTAGCTCCATGCATTCACAGCAACATACAAGAAAACTGAGTCAAACTTAATATTCATAGGAAATAACGCAGGATTTTTCCCCCTTAATCATACATCTCACGATTCTACACCAGGCCACACCTTTGGACATATTGGTCTCTCTCACCCCTCACTCTGACATTCCTAACTTCCAGGGTGCCACTCTAACAGGGAAACTGTAGTTTTGTCACTGCATGACACTTAATACACAAATATGATAGGTTAACCATTGCAGTTCTACTACATAATCATGCACTATATAGATATCAAGTATGTTTTATTTCTGGATCATATGTAACTTAATATATAATAATACACAGTTCACATTTCTTTAGCACTTTTTACCAAAGGATTTCAAAGTGCTTAAATATTCAGTAAGAGGTAGAACAGCTCTGGGAAGTAAGGAAGTAATTTACAGATGGGCAAACTGAGGTACAGCACAGCTGGAAAAACAGCCCAAGTGTCCTGACTTTCAGCTATTTCCCTTAAGAACTAGAGAACATCCTTCCCCGTATAAATTATTTTATGTTGAAAACACTGAAGTATCTGCTGTATGGTGAAAGTCAGTGAAAACCTTGAAAATCAGGGGAGGTACCGGATGACTGGAAAAAGGCTAATGTAGTGCCCATCTTTAAAAAAGGGAAGTAGGAGGATCTGGGGAACTACAGGCCAGTCAGCCTCACCTCAGTCCCTGGAAACATCATGGATCAGGTCCTCAAGGAATCAATTCTTAAGCACTTAGAGGAGAGGAAAGTGATCAGGAACAGTCAGCACGGATTCACCAAGGACAAGTCATGCTTGACTAACCTAATTATCTTCTATGATGAGATAACTGGCTCTGTGGATGAGGGGAAAGCAGTGGACATGTTATTCCATGACTTTAGCAAAGCTTTTGATAAGGTCTCCTACAANAAGAAGCTGTATATGAGTCAACAGTGTGCCCTTGTTGCCAAGAAGGCTAATGGCATTTTGAGCTGTATAAGTAGGGGCATTGCCAGCAGATCGAGGTACGTGATCATTCCCCCCTATTCGGCATTGGTGAGGCCTCATCTGGAGTACTGTGTCCAGTTTTGGGCCCCACACTACAAGAAGGATGTGGAAAAATTGGAAAGAGTCCAGCGGAGGGCAACAAAAATGATTAGGGGGTTGGAACACATGACTTATGAGGAGAGGCTGAGGGAACTGGGATTGTTTAGTCTGCAGAAGAGAAGAATGAGGGGGGATTTGATAGCTGCTTTCAACTACCTGAAAGGGGGTTCCAAAGAGGATGGATCTAGACTGTTCTCAGTGGTAGCAGATGACAGAACGAGGAGTAATGGTCTCAAGTTGCAGTGGGGGAGGTTTAGTTTGGATTTTAGGAAAAGCTTTTTCACTAGGAGGGTGGTGAAGCACTGGAATGGGTTACCTAGGGAGGTCATGGAATCTCCTTCCTTAGAGGTTTTTAAGGTCAGGATTGACGAAGTCCTGGCTGGGATGATTTAGTTGGGGATTGGTCCTGCTTTGAGCAGGGGGTTGGACTAGATGATCTCCTTCCAATCCTGATATTCTATGATTCTATGAATTTCTATGCACACACCTGTGCTCTCGCTGAGTTCTACTTACTCATAGGTAGCCTCTGGAAATTGCAAAAACAGCTGAGAACATCAGGGACAGAATCTAGTCATGCATAGAGATCAGCCAATTTTTTTGATTTAAGCACTTATTTCTGCATCTGGTGCTTAATATTTTTTTGTGTGAAGACAGGTGAAAGAGCAGGAAAATAAACAGACCAGGTCCCTGTAGGTTTGTCTTTCACAATTCATAATCAGAACTTTCTTGTGCAGACTTCAACATGACAGCTTAATAAATTCTCTCTTGTTTTGATTTGTCAAAATTGTTGAAATCCCCAGAGCCGAAAGCTTTTTTTAATAGGAGCTAGAATAAAAGAGCAATAGAAATTGACATAAGAATAAATGAAAATGTATTAAACAGTCATTGTAACTTATGTACAAGACAGTTCTCATTAAGTTTTCTTTTCAATCAGAAAATAAGGGAGAAAATAATTATGATAAACATTCGGCTGAAATGTTCTCTATATATGGAAATTTATGATTTGACATTTACCTTTGTGAGTGAGAAGACACTTCAGTTCACAAGTGGCAAAGCAATGAAGAAATTGAAGTCTCTTCACTAGTGAAGACAAGTGACACAGGAAACTAGAGGCATCACCAGGGGTGAAAATGATCCTTGTACAGAGGGTCTGTGTGACGGGTTGGTTCACAGAAACCCCCTTGGGAGCTGCCAGCTGATGTGCAAAGGCTACCTCTGGTTCTATTCTCCCCTGCCAGCTACTGGTGGGTCCAGCACTCAAAGTCTTGCTGACAGCCAGACACACCTATCTGCTTCAGACACAGACCAGAGTCTGAACCACCTATCCCAAAGCTGCAGGGTTTACCTGAGAACAGCTCACAGAAGTCTGCTTGCCTTTAACACTCAGATGCCCAATTCCCAATGGGGTCTAAACCCAGATAAATCCGTTTTACCCTGTATAAGCTTTATACAGAGTAAACTCATAAATTGTTCGCCCTCTATAACACTGATAGAGAGATATGCACAGCTGTTTGCTCCCCCAGGTATTAATACATACTCTGAGTTAATTAATAAGTAGAAAGTGATTTTATTAAATACAGATAGTAGGATTTAAGTGATTTCAAGTAGTAACAGACAGAACAAAAGAAGTTACCAAGCAAAATAAAATAAAATACGCAAATCTATGTCTAATTGCACTAAATACAGATAAGATCCTCACCAGTTCCAAAATGTTCCCTTTTACAGGCTAATCTTCTTTTAGCCTGGGTCCAGCAATCACNCCCTCTGTTCTCTTCCACCCCTTTATATATCTTTTGCATAAGGCGGGAATCCTTTGTCCCTCTGGGTTCCCCCACCCCTCACTGGAAAAGCACCAGGTTAAAGATGGATTCCAGTTCAGGTGACATGATCACATGTCACTGCAAGGCTGCATTATTCACTTGCCAGCACACACATATACAGGAAGACTCACAGGTAAATACAGCCATCTGCAGACAATGGCTCTGGTTAATGGGAGTCATCAAGATTCCAAACCACCATCAATGGCCCACACTTTGCATAATTACAATAGGCCCTCAGAGTTATATTTTATATTTCTAGTTTTAGATACAAGAGTGATACATTTATACAAATAGGATGATCACTCTCAGTAGATTATAAGCTTTGTGATGATACCTTTTGCATGAAGCATATTTCAGTTACATTAAACTCACTTATGTTTTTATAAAACTATTCCAATTACATTATATTCACTTATCATGTTTTTACAAAATCATATAGACTGCACAACGTCACAGTCTGATTCTTGCACACAGGTCTATGTGTATCATTCAAGTTCCTCTTAAACCGTATTTTTGAGGGTTTAACTGGAACTTAAGTTGTGCATAGGTCTTGCGTTAACTTTCTGTATAGAGTTGAATTCCATCCCAAAATACTATAATTCTGTTCTAGTCTAGTCTATGTAGGTTATTATACCATGCTTATTACCATAGTATCTGAGCACCTTCCAATAGTGTATTAACCAATGGGTCTAACATCTGTCATTTGTTGTTTGCTTTTCTTATCTTCTCCCCAGAGGGAATGTTTGGTTTTGGGATTTTTTTAAATTAAAAGTGCACTTGGAGTGGAAGGTGGTGAGATTTGTGACAGCCCTAAATTCCTGTCTTTGTCTGGCCCCTGGGAAAGCTCTGTCCAGACCAAATTCATCCCTCATATATACAGGTACAAACACTATATATTGAAATCAATGGAGTTGAACCTGTTTAGACCATAACTGAATTTAGCCTTATAGATTTTTACTTCTTCCAAAATTGGGGTCTTGAAGGTCATGACTCCACATGAAATCCGATTGGAATGGAGTGACTCAGCATTTTACCTGCAGTTTACTAGCTGTGCTCTGCTGTTGTACTTCTGTGATGTACTAAATACCATTGGCCTAACTTTGATCTCATGTAAATCAGAAGTAACTCTATTGAAGTCAGTGGCATTAGATAAGTATAAAGCTGGTAAGATAGAAGAATCAGGTCCTGGATTTTGTTTGGTATTTTTACTTTCTGATGTTATATGAAAATATTGTAGTGTACCTAAACTAAAGGCAATTGCAAGCTATTCTCTCAGCCTTTCCTTGTCTGCCTCACACATTTGCTTTTTCCTTTCTAAAATCAATGGAAACCCTGATTACTTTCTCTACATTCAGCATAAGCCAAGTAGAAGCAAGATGAAGCATTGGCCAATTACAATGGATTTGTATTACTGGGTGTAGTGTGTAGGAAATAAATGCAATGTGCCTCTCCCGGCAGTGATCTAATTACCTTATTAAAATATTCCAGAGTACCAAATATTGTCCCCAGAACTTGCAGCCATAGTTCTGCTATGCAGTGTTCCAGTGCAGTATCTCAGTATTTTAACAGGATATACATTATTTGATAATTTGTCAGCCATTAGTTTAGTAGTTAGGTTAATTTCTGTGTCTAGGTGAGAACTATATTTTTGGAAAATGTAAACTTTGCTACAAATTCTGATGTCTTCGAGATACCAAAATGAAGTCCGCATCTACAGTAAATTGCCCAAGTAACAAGTAATACTGGATGTTTTGTGAGGCTGTTGGATATAATCAGTGTACATACTGTAACTATAATTAAGTATTTAAAAATATGTAGAGAATTACATTAAACTTTATTAAAAGAAAATTAAGGTGACTGAATCAAGCACTGTGAAGTTAGGAAATGACAGAATTAAGACTGCAATCTTAATTTAGCTCCCTTATATGTATGTAGTATGATAACATTGTCCCCAGCATTACATTGGAATCTGTGGGAGACCAAGGAATAGAATCCAGCTCTCTTTTTGTATCTAAATTTCTTAGGTTTTAAAAAAGAAAACTGGGGAAAATAACAACCCACCAGTTCCATCTTATGAAACCATATTGAGCACGACTGCCACCCCTATGCCCAACCTTGAAAAATTTGCTGGATCCTGCTCCACAGCTCTTGGTATGCTTTGTCTTAGGCCTTGATGCAGCAAGAAACTGCATCCTTTCCACCCGCACAAATCCCAGCTGATATCACTGGGCTCCACCCAGGTATAGAAATCTTTGTGCATGGAGCTCATTGCAGGATCAGGGCCATAGAGTTAATCTTCTTGGGGTATCTCTCCTGTCCATAATCCTGAAAATATTTATGCATGCTGTGACAAAGCTCCGACCTTGTCTCAGTGGGTCCCATGCTTCCAGGCGGATTACGCTAGCCTCAGAGGCTCATTGTGACCCTCCATGCAGCCCTTCTCTCTCTAGAGGCAAGGGTCACAGCCTACTGACCCATTTTTCCTTCATAAGCCAGAAAGGGAGGTGGGAAGAAGCAACCCTCCCTCGCACAGTCTCTATTGTCTCACAGTCTCTGTGATAAATCAGGGAGAGTGGAGCAGAGGGGAGGGGGGAGCCTGGGCCCACCCTCTAGTGCAGGCTCTAGCCTAGGGACCCTAATAGTAGCAACTATTGGTAGCTGACTTTTTGAAACAGGACAAGTACAATTCCTTGGGCCACTTCTCCACAGCAACCCCCACTTCCTCAACATCTACTTCACCCATACCTCAGGGCCTCCTTCCTTGTGCCTGATAGGGTTTGTCCTGCGTGGCTTCCTCCTACAGCTCCTGACACACATGCCTAACAGACTAACTGGGAGGCTTTTAACTAGTTCCAGCCAGCCCTTGACTGGCTTCCGGTGTCCCAATCAACCTAGCTGTCTCCAGTGCTTTCTAGAAGGATCTTAATTGGCCCCAGGTGTCTTGATCAACCTGGAGCAACTGCCATTTGGTTACCATGGTTAACATACCTGTTCCTCACTACTTTCCTATAGCCATCTGGCCTTGCCTTGTCACATATCCCTCCCCCCCCGCTCAACACCATGGTGTTGGGCAACTTGGGACGCTAGGCAGTGTACTCGTGACAGGCCATCAACGTTGCCATGGTGGCTTCCGGCCCTGTGCCTTATGCGGAACTGGAATGGTTGTAGGGATAAGAACCACCTGGTGACCCTTGCATTCTTTTCCTTATTCCACTGCATCCACTGGAGGGATGCATGGTCTGTCCCAAGAGTAAATTGCGGGCCTAAGAGGTAATAATGCAGTGTCTCTGTGGCCTATTTGACAGCAAGGCATTCTCGCTTGACTACTGCATATTTCTGTTCACTTGGGAGAAGCTTTCTGTTTAGGTAGAGGATCGGGTGTTCCTCTTCTCCCACCATTTGTGACAGAACAGCCCCCAACCCATCTCAGAAGCGTCTGTAAAATAAATTCCTTGTTAAAGTCTGGAGCTATGAGTACGGGGTCATTACAGAGGGCTGTCCGAAGGGCTGTGAATGCCCCCTCTGCTACGTCGGTCCACTTCACCATGTCTCGACCTCGGGCCTTTACAAGGTCCGTTAGGGGATTTGCCCTAGTGGTGAAATGGGGAATAAAACATCAGTAATACCCTACTATGCCTAGGAACGTGCGGACTTGCTTCTTCCGGGACAACCGGGGGCAGTTTGGAATCGTCTCTAGCTTATTCATTTGGGGATTCACTATACCCCTTCCTCCAATATACCCCAGATACTTAGCCTCTGCTAGCCTTATGGCGCATTTAGCGGGATTACCAGTGAGGCCAGCCCGCCTTAAGGTGCGCAGTACTGCCTCAACTTTCTCCAAGTGGGTTCCCCAGTCTGGTATATGGATGATTACATTATCTAGGTATGCAGCTACATAACTAGTATGGGGGTGGAGCAGCTTATCCATGAGGTGCTGGAAGGTGGCCGGGGACCCATGTAGCCCGAACGGGAGGATGGTGTACTGGAATAGCCCCTCCGGGGTGGAGAATGCTGTCTTCTCCCTAGCTTCTTTGATCAGGGGAATCTGCCAATCCCCTTTTGTCAAATCCAGGGTAGTCAGGAATCAGGCACTACCCAGTCGGTCAACCAGTTAGTTGACGGGTGGTATGGGGTATGCATCGAACTGGGATACTTCATTCACTTGGCGAAAGTCATTACAGAATCTTGTAGTACTGTCAGGTTTGGGTACTAGTACGATTGGACTGGACCACTGACTGTGAGATTCTTCAATGACCCCTAATTCTAACATCTTCTTCACTTCGGCCTTGATCTCTTCTCTTTTGGCTGCTGGGATTCGGTAGGGTCTCAATGTTACCTTGGCTTCGGGGATCATGTGGATATGGTGATAGGTCTCAGTCGTCCGCCGCGGTTTTATAGAGAACACATGTTGGTTGCAATTGCTCATGTCTTGCATGATATTCTTATGGATAAACTAGGCAAATACAATTTAGATGGGGCTACTATAAGGTGGGTGCATAACTGGCTGGGTAACCGTACTCAGAGAGTTGTTATTAATGGTTCCCAATCCTTCTGGAAAGGCATAAAAAGTGGGGTTCCGCAGGGGTCTGTTTTGGGACCGGCTCTGTTCAATATCTTCATTAACGACTTAGATATTGGCATAGAAAGTACGCTTATTAAGTTTGCAGATGATACCAAACTGGGAGGGATTGAAACTGCTTTGGAGGACAGGGTCATAATTCAAAATGATCTGGACTAATTGGAGAAATGGTCTGAGGTAAACAGGATGAAGTTTAACAAAGACAAATGCAAAGTGTTCCACTTAGGAAGGAACAATCAGTTTCACACATACAGAATGGGAAGAGACTGTCTATGAAGGAGTACGGCAGAAAGGGATCTAGGGGTTATAGTGGACCACAAGCTAAATATGAGTCAACAGTGTGATGCTGTTGCAAAAAAAGCAAACATGATTCTGGGATGTATTAACAGGTGTGTTGTGAGCAAGACACGAGAAGTCATTCTTCCGCTCTACTCTGCGCTGGTTAGGCCTCAACTGGAGTATTGTGTCCAGTTCTGGGCACCGCATTTCAAGAAAGATGTGGAGAAATTGGAGAGGGTCCAGAGAAGAGCAACAAGAATGATTAAAGGTCTTGAGAACATGACCTATGAAGGAAGGCTGAAAGAATTGGGTTTGTTTAGTTTGGAAAAGAGAAGACTGAGAGGGGACATGATAGCAGTTTTCAGGTATCTAAAAGGGTGTCATAAGGAGGAGAGAGAAAACTTGTTCACCTTAACCTCTAAGGATAGAACAAGAAGCAATGGGCTTAAACTGCAGCAAGGGAGGTTTAGGTTGGACATTAGGAAAAAGTTCCTAACTGTCAGGGTGGTTAAACACTGGAATAAATTGCCTAGGGAAGTTGTGGAATCTCCATCTCTGGAGATATTTAAGAGTAGGTTAGATAAATGTCTATCAGGGATGGTCTAGACAGTATTTGGTCCTGCCATGAGGGCAGGGGACTGGACTCGATGACCTCTCAAGGTCCCTTCCAGTCCTAGAATCTATGAATCTGTCAGCTGCCTTGACCTTTTGGTTAGTCGTCAAGTTGGGTGATATAAATCACCTCCCCCACAGCTTCGACCACTTTGTAGCCTCCCTGCCACTGGGCCAAAAGTTTACTCTCTGCTGTGGGCACCAGTACCATCACCTGGTCCCCCAGTTGGAACCGTCGAACCTTTGCTTGGTGGTTGTAATGGGTTCATTGGGTCTCCTGTGCTTTCTCCAAGTGTTCCCGTACAATGGGTGTAACCCGGGCTATACGATCTCTTATCTGCAGTACGTGCTCGACTATGTTCCTTCTGGGATTTGGCTCCTCTTCCCAGGCTTCTCTGGCTATATCCAATATGCTCCCGGGGTGGCACCTGTATAGTAGTTCGAATGGAGAGAAGCCCATGGAGGCTTGCGGGACCTCCTGGATGATGAACATGAAGTAAGGCAGTAGGGTATCTCAATCTTTCCCACCCCTGCTTACCATTTTCCTGATCATGTCCTTGAGGGTCCTATTAAACCTTTCCACAAGGCCATCGGTTTGCGGGTGGTATACAGAATCCCCTAGGGCTTGTACGTGGAGCAACGGACAGAGATCTTTCATCAGCTTGGACATGAAAGGTGTCCCTTGATCAGTCAATATCTCCTTGGGTAGCCCAACCCGGGCAAAGATCTGTACTAGCTCCTCAGCTATTGTCTTGGAAGCTGTGTTAAGTAAGGGGATGGCTTCCAGGTACCGGGTTGCATAGTCCAGGATAACAAGTACATGTTGGTGGCCCCGAGCTGTCTTCTCTAGGGGCCCTACCAGATGAATGGCTATTTGTTCAAAAGGTACCTCTATTATTGGAAGATGTATCAAAGGGGCCCTCAAGTGTGGAGAAGGCCTATGTAGCTGACACTCCGGACAGGAGGTGCAGTACCACTGGACATCTTCGTGTACTCCTGGCCAGAAGAACCTCCGGAGGATCCGTGCCTGTCCTCCAAAAAGATGCCTGTGGGCGAGACTCAATATGGCTTTTTGATGCCTTCGTGGCACCAGAAGTTGCTGTATCTCTTGCTCCTGCGTTTGCACAACCCGGTACAGGAGATCTTTCCTCACTATAAAGTAAGGTCCCTGTCCCCGGACCTTCCCATCCACAGGTATCCCATTTATCTTGGCCACCTCTCTCCTGGCATTATCATATCTGGGGTCTTTCACCTGGTCCCACACAAAAGTCTCTCTTCCGGGACTATCCTGCCCGAGGTTCCAGGGGCCGGCTTCTGCTTCTTACAGAGGCTCACCATCATCATGGCTGGGGCCGGCCTCCAGCTCATCTTCCGCTGTGGAAGTTTCTCTGCCTGCTGCCCATGTCCATCTGCCTACTAGGGCAGTCTTCTGGCGCTGGGTCAGGTTCCGGGTTCCCAAGGCCTTTGCAGCCTTCCTCTCTTTTTTGGTCTTCCGGGTCTTTCTGGGAGCTGGGAACAGATCCTGAGAAATCTCAGAAAACATCGGGGGTTGACATTCCTCCATCGACGAGTTGCTGCCCTCAGGGTCCCCTCTTCCCTCCAGCCTCTCTGGGGGAAGTAAATTATCAAACCCTGGATAGTCCCTCCCAATGACTACAGGATATGGAAGTTTAGGAACTACGCCCACTGTCACCTCAATGGGGTTCCCCTGAACCTCTCTCATTACCCCACCATCTCCACAAGGATGGTGGGGTAATGGCTCATGGCCCCATGTGCACATGTCACTGCTACTTGTTTGGCCTGTAGCAGCTGGCTACTTTTCACCAGCTAACCGATATGAGGGTGATAGCACTCCCAGAGTCCACAAGCTCTGTAGTCTCTGCCTTGTTTATTCTCACTGGCCTGGTGGTGTTATGCAGGGCTAATGTGACCCCCAAAAGGTGGATAAGGGAGCATGGGACCTCCCAATCCCCCAAATTACATTGCATAGGTTCCTCAGTGCTGAGACACTGTGCTGCTATGTGTCCCCACTTCCCACATGCATAACATCTATACTTGCTTCCAGTCACTCCCCTATCACGTGGGTTAGGGGGGTTGGTCCCAGGGTTCCCCCCACTCAGGCCATTCAATTCCCTGGTAGCCCTCTGTCTTTCTACCAGCGTGATCATTTTGTCGTAGGTGGATGGATCGTTCTGCCCTACCCATTTGTGGAGATCTGGCAGCAGTCCCCACATGTAATGGTCCATGACCAAAGTCTACAAAATCTCCTCCAGGCTGCATGCCTCGGGCTGTAACCACTTCCGTGTGAGATGTATGAGGTCGAACAGCTGGGACCTCAGAGGTTTGTTCTCCTGGTATTTCCACTCATGGAACCTCTGGGCACCTACTGCTGCCGTCACCCTGTTCTTTTCACATTTACGAACATTTCAGAATTACGAACAACCTCCATTCCCGAGGTATTCGTAACTGAGGTTCTACTGTGTGACCAGGTTGAAAAATTAAAAATTACTATAGTATCCTGCAATTTAATTTGTTATACATTATATGATCTGTATTTCACTGAATATCACCTATGTCCCCTCTGTTCATATTTGAGGTTTTTTTAATTTTTCCTCAATTAACAGGAGCCTAATATTTTTTAATTGTATAAAGTTTACATTAACTATTTTTGTTTCATTCCTTTTAAACTGTTCTGATGATTTGATAAAAAGGATCACTTCTTATTTTGTCACAGTATATGGCTAAATCAATATCAGTTTTTATGTTACTCAGTTTAGTTCACTTATTCCAAAATGAGTTTATATCTCAAACATCTTTAATCTCTGATGCTTTAATTGCATGGATTTCTTTTTTGTGCTTACTGATTCAATCGGTGTTCTGATAATAATTTCTTTCTCTCTTTTATTTCCAGAATCTCTTTTCCCTAATTATAAAACCTTTTATGTCAAGATGTATAGTGACTATCAACCCATAGATAAGTACTAAAGGGAGTGAGTATAACTATTAGCCTTTGTTGTTACTAATTTATGTTTTGCCTTTTTGGAAATAGCAGTTATATGCCATTAAAGCCCAGGGAGTGAGGCATACCCCAGTGCTGGGGGAACATTGTGGGTGGGGGAGGGAGACCCCCAAAGGAAACTTATGAAAACTATCTACACGGACTATAAAGAACTACTCTACTACTACATACACTAATTATTTATACAAAAAAGGACACTGCAAAGCATGCACTTGCGAATGCAAGAGCAGTGGGGAGTTCCAGCTAGCTGTCACAGGCAATAGGAAGGAACTGACGGGGTGGTGATCGATGCACTGGGGGTCGATTTAGCGGGTCTAATGAAGACCTGCTAAATCGACCACAGATTGCTCTCCCGTCGACTCCGGTACTCCACTGGAACAAGAAGAGTAAGGGAAGTCGATGGGAGAGTTGACTCAGAGTGGTGTAGACACCACAGTAAGTTGACCTAAGCTACGTCAACTCCAGCTATGTTATTCACATAGCTGGAGTTGCATAACTTAGGTCGACTTACCTCCGTAGTGTAGACAAGGCCTAATTCACATTCTTTCTCATTCTGTATCTAGTATTTAGAAGAAGTATTTAGAAGAAATCTGTATAAACAGTGATGATAATAATAAAGCATATGTGGAATCCATGGTCCTTTTCTTCCCCACTCCTGTCTCCTATGAGCCTCAGTGGACTTTCAGTAGAAGTTGCTCTATGGTTACTTTCAATATACTCCATTTCAAAATCTAAACTGGGAGTGTTAACCATCTGATATTTAAGGAAAGCAAGCAGGAAGCTGTGACTTCTCTACTAATCAAAACTTTAGTATGATCTGTCCCCATGCTCCCCTTACATCATGTAAATGACAGACATCTTAATACATCAGAACAGAGGGAGGAATGGATTGTGAAGTGACAGCACCAGAGCATTCTCCCACCCTATTTGGGATCTTGGAGAAGCCACTTAACATGAGCACTGCAGAATTCTGGGTAGTAATGAATTAAGGGGTGGAGTGGGGTGCTATTGCTTTTTATAGCTTGTGTAACCTACACCAGGAGAGTGTGCATCTTTGCCTCCTGCTAGTAGTTAATCCACAAAGAGGTTAAGACTGTAGGTACCTAGCAACAGAGGTGCTCCTTTAGCTCAATCAATAAGAGCTTATCCTTTTAAGACTCTAGGCCCCAGGTTCAAATCCTGATGTATGCCCAATGGGGCTCATTACAAAAGCAGTGCACCAAAGTGAGGCTTGACCTCTATTTGGCCCAAATGCATGAGCTTTCCCAGGCAAAAGATGTAACCCAAACTGTCTACTGGTCTAAGGGTCTATCATCAATCAAACATTGAACCTAAGCCTCCACACTCCTGTCCATCTAATCCCCTCCCCCCAGGTTATTACTTCTCGGGCAGAGATAGACATGTAATCAGAAGCAAGGGTGGCATGTGACCCCTCTACGAATCCCCCACACACCAATCAGAGGGTTTCAGCTCCATAGGATACCCCCCTAAAAGCAGGTTTGATCAATCAGGTCAAGTTCCAGGGTCAGATGATTTGTCCAGAAAAGGGTTGTGTATTCCCACCACTGTCTACCAGTTGGAGGGGGCTCCCATTGGCCTTCTCAGAAGAGAAATGTGTACCAATCAGAATAGGTATAGCACAAGGATGTAGGCTGGAACTCCCAATCTCTGGAGCTCAACAGCTGTCCATTTGGCAGCACTACTTCCAGAAGGACCATCATTGTGTAGAATAGGCCATCCTGTTTCAAGAGTATATTTTTCAGAAATCATGGAAATCCTGAGAGGAAACGTGATCTGCTTCACCACCCCCATAAGAACTATGGAATTTGTTTTAGCTTGATTGCCTGTGAAGAAAGTGCTACATCAGCAACAGTTCTGAGGAGGAGGGAGAGGCCAAGGGAAGCCCTTTGGCTCAGTTGTTGACATATATGATGACGTGCAAGCACTCATGAAGCAGACTGACAAGCATGATGGCTACCCATTGTCCAGCCCCATGGCAGAAGGCAACCATGGCTCGTTGGAGTTGCCCATCAGAGAAGGTGAATGGAGAAGACATTGCTTAGGTAAATAAACTATAAAAAGTGGCAGTTAAGGATGAGGTGTAACAGGGTAGGAACTGACCTGAACTTGTGTATATTTAAAAACAGGGGACTTACAGCTGTTTCTTTTCTGAAAATCTCTCAACAGCTCAACACCTTTCTAGAAGACCCGGAGGCCCTGGACAGCACTGCATCAGAGAACAAAGATAAATCAGGCCCATCTTGGTTTTGCTCAGCAGCAAGACAAATTGTTCAAGGGGACACTGAGCATGAAGAGGATGATAGCTATATATATTTAAAGAAGACCCTTGGCATACACCTAATGATGCCTGTGCCCTGTCAAGCATAAAAGAGTTACGCAGTCTGTTGTATGAGTTTGTTTATTCTGTCCTTAAACATTGTCTTAAGGACAAATTTTGTGAAAATTGCGAGAGTTGTGTTATAGATGCACCAGGCTAGTAGCATCAGGACTGTGTGAATTGGACTTCAGAGAATATAAACTGCATGCTTCAGACCCTGTGTGCGGACCTGTAATTGGAAAGCTTATTAAATGGGGTTATTGCCATAAGGTTATGGAATACAATATCTCTGCTTAACCCAAGAATATTTAGCACTAGGGGTGACCAATGCCATGCAAAGAGCTCAAGCCCCTAACAGTGTTTTAAACAAAATTACCAAACCGAAGGATACCCAGTTAGTGCATTATATTGACCACCTGATCCTCACAAGAAGTTACAGAACCCTGCTTAGGAAAAAGACCACTTGTAAGAAATCTAAAATGATTAAGTAAGAGAATGGTGAGGGGATGTACAGATGATATCAAATAAAATAAATCTTGGTATCTGTAAATAAACATATCTATTGAAAAGATTTTTGTGACTGTTTCTGTTACAAGGTCTGTGTGGTCCTTAAATAAGATGTAGGGTTTGATGGAGCATCTTATTTTGTTTTCAAGGGCGGTATGTCTCTTTTAAATAAAAATAGCTGGTGAGAACTCAGCTGTTGTGTCTTTAAGAAAAGAGACCTATTTACTACAAAAACACAGAAATGCATGTAGTAGAATCCAGGGCAAATAATAATAATAAAAAAAAACATATGTTTAAAATAAAGCAAAAAGTTATCATATTTTGTATAAAACATAGATGTTTTGAAATGTGTGCTTGAGTGCAATACAGCTTACTCAATCCTGTTGAACCCTCTATTGAAATGGCCGGGTGACTCCATTGCCTTCAGTGATTCCATAAGAGTAGGTCTAGATGTGATTAACCAACCCAGGTTTCCTTAACTTTTCCAACCCCCACCAGGGCTTAATATCTTTAACCCTGATGGATCATTATCAGTAATGAGGTTTGATGGGTGTTCACCCACAGATGGGGTGGTGAGTTCTGATTAATATGAAATTAAATAAAACTTCAAGAGTTTGTAGAACACTAGTGGTCAGTTTAAATAAAGCCTCAGGAGTCTGTCGAATGCTATGGGTTAGTTTTCTAGCAAATTAAAGTAATTAAAAGCAAGTTTCAAAAATGTACCTTCCACTACAGGGAAAGAGAGGCAGGCACATAGTTATTCTGTTTTCCCCCACATGTATTTGGGCCTTTGGGTTAAAGAACAAGCACAATTTTAGTTAGGCGTTTATACATTTGGGGAATACTACTATTTAAAACCCTATGTGTGTTTTAAATAGTACTAAACACAACCACAATAAAATGGGGTTTTACCTTGCCTGGGTGAAATACAGTTTGAAGTTGTGGTTTCCACACTAAACAGCTCACACTGCAATATAGACATTTCTGAAACTTGCTTTTAAATGTGTGTGTGTGTTGCAAAAATTTTGATGCTTATATTGTGATTTAGGAACATATGCCATGTGTCTTATTTTTCAATGGGAAAATATGTCTCTTCAGGAAATGGGGTACATAGGGGTGTGGGTTTTTTAAAAGTATTTTGTTGCAAACTGTGATTTTGGATGCTTAAAATACTGGGGTTTTGTGGTTTTTTTAGATGTGTGGAATTGTTTGCATGCTTTTGCTAATGGTTGCATGGGGAAACAAGCTGGTATTAAAAATGTCTGTCTATGTTTTGGAAAAAATAAATCAAACCTGAATGGATAGAGTTGTGTGAGTGCTTGTTTTATAGCCTGAAATGGGTTTTGCAAAACAATGACTTTTACATGACTTTTAAACAGCAAAAACAATACAAAACCCCTAGTTAGTATTTTATTTTTAAATTTTACAAGACTATTTCATGTGTTTTTGTAATTAGGATATCCTGCATAATACAGTCAAAACCAGAGATACCCTTAGACCAGAGTGTGAACAAGCTCAAAAGAAAAAAGCAAGACAGCTGAAAAGGAAAATTCTTCAGCATCAACAACTGACAGTTGGTTGAAACCCAATAAATATGTTTTGATTATTCATATGGTTCTTTAACCAATTTCAGTTTTAAGTAAATACATAGGGATGGGTAGGTTTGGAGAGAAAGAGACATTATAAAATTAAAGTTTTTTTAATGAATTTTGTAAAATGTTTATTTGATGCTAAACTGGAACATCTGTTTTCTTAATCAGGCCTGTGCATACTTTCCTGATGATGCGCTAGTCCAGGGATTGGCAACCTTTGGCAAGAGGCCCACCAGGGTAAGCACCCTGGAGGGCTGGCCCAGTTTGTTTACCTGCCGCGTCCACAGGTTCGGCTGATCGCGGCTCCCACTGGCCACGGTTCGCCGCTCCAGGCCAATAGGGGATGCAGGAAGCAGCGCGGGCCGAGGGATGTGTTGGCCGCTGCTTCCTGCCGCCCCCATTGGCCTGGAGCGGCGAACCGTGGCCAGTGGGAGCCACGATCGGCCGAACCTGCGGACGCGACAGGTAAAGAAACTGGCCCCGCTTGCCAGGGTGCTTACCCTGGTGGGCTGCAAGCCAAAGGTTGCCGATCCCAGCTCTAGTCAGAGCTTCAGAGACACTGCCTACAGAACTAACAAAAAACTGAGAATCTGTTCTGAAACCTTTAACAACCATTCCAACACAAAACAGCAGAATAACAAAGACAAAGCATCAGGACAACCCAAACTCAGATATGTTAAGACAAAGTACAAAACAAAAGACACTGGTAAAAAGCAACAATGCAAACACAGCTCCAGTTCCTCAGTGGTCAACACCACATCAAGCCCTGAGAAAACTAAGAGCAAAAACAAAGATTCACAAACCCAGATCATGTGTTTTAGGGGTTGTGAGTATAAAAAAAATCAAGGACTGAAAGTACACATGGTGCAGGGAAGGCTACACTCTGTGATAATGTTATTGAAACAATTTCTCTTAAAGGACATTAAGTAGCTTATTAATATCAGTTGTAAAGGTTTTGAAAACTGGAAGCAAAAATTATAATGGATGTTCTACCCCTCAGTAAAGGCCCTTTGAGTGAATCTGAGAGACCGCTAAAGCTTACAAAGGCTATGCTGACTGCTGTAAAAAATCAGGCTTTTCTAATAGGAGAAGGTAGGTCTAAACAAACAGGACAAGACATGGGTATCAAGGCTGTAGAGACAAAGGGGTGCAAAGGGGGTTTGAATACTAGAAGGCCTGTACAGGGTTTGAAAGGGGGCAGTGTTAGAGGTAAGAACTGTGGTGCACAACAGTTGCAGGGGAAACAAACTTGGGATCAGCATTTGTATCTGCAAATTTGGGGGGATAAACAGACTGCTAACAAAACATTATGGGCCAGGCAGGGCCGGCTCCAGGGTTTTTGCCGCCCCAAGCAGAAAAAAAAAAAAAAAAAGCCGCGATCGCAATCAGCTCTACAGCCGCCGCTTCAGTCTTCGGCGGCAATTCGGCGGCTGGTCCTTCGCTCCCAGCGGGACCAAGGGACCCGCCCCCGAAGACCCAGACTTGCCGCCCCAAAAACAGCTGGAGTGCTGCCCCTCTCCGTTGGCCGCCCCAAGCACCTGCTTGCTGGGCTGGTGCCTGGAGCCGGCCCTGGGTGCAGGGAAGGCTACACTCTGTGATAATGTTATTGAAACAATTTCTCTTAAAGGACATTAAGTAGCTTATTAATATCGGTTGTAAAGGTTTTGAAAACTGGAAGCAAAAATTATAATGGATGTTCTACCCCTCAGTAAAGGCCCTTTGAGTGAATCTGAGAGACCGCTAAAGCTTACAAAGGCTATGCTGACTGCTGTAAAAAATCAGGCTTTTCTAATAGGAGAAGGTAGGTCTAAACAAACAGGACAAGACATGGGTATCAAGGCTGTAGAGACAAAGGGGTGCAAAGGGGGTTTGAATACTAGAAGGCCTGTACAGGGTTTGAAAGGGGGCAGTGTTAGAGGTAAGAACTGTGGTGCACAACAGTTGCAGGGGAAACAAACTTGGGATCAGCATTTGTATCTGCAAATTTGGGGGGATCAACAGACTGCTAACAAAACATTATGGGCCAGGCTCATTGCTTATTAAAAAAAAAGCTAAAAAGGTGGTGAGGACACAAAACAAAAAGATGCCTCCTAGTGGAGGCTCTCAAACTGTCATGACTGAGAATGAGGGTGTGGGATCTGGCCCTGTTCTCTTAGGGGGCAGTGATGACTCTCTGAGTCTGATTTAGAAATTGCCCAAAGGCTCTGTAGCAGGGTTCTCATCTACTCCTGATGATCCTTGTAGTGGGGAAAGGACCACGGCGTAAGCAATCTGGCCTTCCAGTCACAGCTGGGCTGGGGTCTGCACATCAAAGACAGTAGACACTGAGCAGGAGTCCGAGAAATCACAGGAGCGGTTGCAGTAAGTAAGTATCTGGGTCAGAGTTAGGTTGGGGTTGAAGATTGGAGATCAGAGGAAGTAACAGGCTGGAATCTGGGTCAAATTCAGGCTGGAGTCAGATACCAGAGATCAGGTGAAGTCTAGTGTCATAGCAGGCTAAAGTCTGTGTGGTTGACCAGATAACTTCCTGGAGCAATGCCCCCCTCCCCCCCGATTAAATAGGGCGCTTGGTCAATCAGAGGACTACAGGGTACTGCCACGCTGGCTCCCTTGGATGTGGCATCTATTTTCCACAATGCTCCCTGAGTCTGCATAACCTCTTAGTGGCACAGTGAAAATGTCAGATGGTCTCTCCTCTGTAGACCTGGGTTCTAATCCATAGGCCTTTACACAATAACCTTTCAGAGGCTGATTCTCAAATGGTGACTTACATACAATATGCATCTGATGCTCCTCTAGAGGACCTACAGGCCCCTTAACAGATGTGTTTATGGGGTGAGTAGGAAGCTAGTACTGGCAGTGTATGGTGATGAATTTTATTTTGTCAATTTTGAGTGAATAAATTCAAACTAGCTGGTTATGGAAACTGTAACCTGAGAGATACAGTTCTTGGTGATTTTAATGGTAGGTTAGCCCCAGATTATTTTGTTCAATTACTTATAGACAGCCATCATTTAAGCAATCCTTTGTTTTGTAAGAAGAACTAGGGATGACCTGTCTGCTGAAGATTTCTCAAATCAGGCTGCTAAGCTGCTACAGAGTAATAGAGAGAGACATGTTGATGGGACACTATGCCTCATTGTGACAATTGTAAAAAAAAACATTGGTGGGGGTGGCTGTAGAGCAGGGGTCAGGAACCTTTGGCACGCGGCTCACCAGGGTAAGCATCCTGGCGGGCCGGGCCGGTTTGTTTACCTGCCGAGTCCATAGGTTCAGCCGATTGCGTCTCCCACTGGCCGTGGTTCACCGTCCCAGACCAATGGGGGCTGCGGGAAGCAGCACGGGCCGAGGGATGTGCTGGACGCTGCTTCCCGCTACCCCCATTGGCCTGAAGTGGCGAACCGTGTCCAGTGGGAGCCGCAATCGCAATTATTGTAATATAATAATATATATATTACAATTTGAATGCACTCAGGAGACAGGGCTACATGTGCCCAATTATATTTTTGCTATGTCCCTAAAGCCTGAAAAACCCTAGGGGATTAATGTCTTTCTACCTTTAAGACGTTTATTGACAAAAAGTTCCAGGACTACACATTCACAGTGCACAATTCCAAAGGTTTTGATGTGTACTTCATTGTTAGACAGTTATTGAAGGAGAAGATGTACATAGAAGTGATAACTCAGGGTAGTAAACTAATCAATGTGAAAGTCAAGGCCCTGGGCATTCAATTTTTTTACTCTAACTTCTTGCCTATGAAGCTTAACAAGTTCCCTCAGCTGATGGGGTTTGAAGGTTATAAAGGGTATTTCCCACATTTTTTAACACTTAAAAAAGCCAAAATTATGTGGTGCCTATGCCAGGGGTGGAGCATTGTCAGCATGATGCCTGAGAAGAAAGCAGAATTTCTAGACTGGTATCCACACAATCAATATAAGACATTTGACTTGTACAAAGAACTCACATATTATTGTCAGCAGGATATCAAAATTTTGAGACAGGCCTGTATATTGTACAGAAAAGAGACCATTCAAATGACAGAGATGGAAGATATTGAAGAGAAATATCCTGATAAATTCAGAGAGATAAAAATGTCTATAAATCCTTTCCTGTAGATAACACTCAGATCTGTCTACATGGATATGTACAGGTTTATGTTTTTACAGGTCAGCACTTCTCCCTCCAGACAATTATCACAGACAGAGAGATATTCAACCCCAATTATTGAGTGACTGTTGTATACTGCTCAAAGAAAATATACAGATACAGCATGCATTACATGGGAAATAACAGGTGGGACCTTACTTTCTAGACAGTTGCACTGTCATTGATGGGAAACAGACAGATTTTGAATGTAACTGGCATTTTTTCCATGGCTATGTCACCTGTTATTGTGGGGGAAAATGCAGAACTCTATGACAGGGACAACTTTCAGGGGATTTGGGATTACAAGACACAGCTCAAAACTGATTATCTGAAAAAACAAGGGTATGTAGTCAGGACCGCATGGGAGCATGAGNTACAAGACACAGCTCAAAACTGATTATCTGAAAAAACAAGGGTATGTAGTCAGGACCGCATAGGAGCATGAGTGGGAAGTGATGAGTGTGAATCTGATGCCTACGGATGCTCTTTTTTTTTTTTTTTTTTTAGATGCGGGGGACTAACGCTATTTGTCTAATTTGTGCTAAATTGCTAGACTGTTTTTAAATTCTCTATGGAGTAAATTCAGCAAAAGAACAAACCTACCCAAAACCAGCATCATGAAAGACCCTGAAGAACTTGCAGTACCTATTTTCCCTCAATTATGAGGTTTCATCCAGCAAGTTTATCGATGATGAAACAGCTTGCACATGTTGGAAGCATGCAAAAGAGTGCAACATGGTGTCTGGCAATATGAAGATTTTCATAGCTTGTTTCACCATTGACTAATCCTGCTTAGAACTATACAACTGGTTAGATATGTTGCAAAAGCAATGCCTCTACTATGACACAGACTTGGTGATATTTGTGTAAAGGGAGGGAGACTGGAACCCTCCTCTCGGGAATTATTCAGGGGACCACTGAAGCAACATCCTGCCAGATCAATACAAGGAGTTGGAACACCCTGTAATGTCTGCTAACAAGGGGATTTTTGACACTGTGTTTGAGGCCCAAACTCAAAATATTAGGTATCTCCCCACCAGTAGAAAATGCATAAGGAACATCGGAGGATTTAAGTCTTAACTTTTCTACCCACAGAGTTGTAGTTCATGACCACCTCAAGCAGTCCAAGATGACTAGCCATGGTATTGTTCATATAATTCGGCAATGTAGGTATGGACAAGTAATAGCCTTGTTGTAGTGTGAAAATCCATTTCTTAACGCCAAAGGGTATTTCAAAAGGGGTGTCTTCACTGATATTGTTCCAGCTGTGTGGGTATTATATTTCCAGGCCCCAGGCCTCAGGGAGATTCAAGCACTCAACTAGTTGTATTGTAAAATCCATGCTGCTTTGGGGTCGAAAAACATAGCTGGCATTGCTGGGCAAAATAATATAAATGCCGTTGTTCATTTTTCTCTCTTTGCAGAGGTAATTGTTTTCTTTCATGTCTAAATATCAAAGTTGAGAAGTTTCCACCCAGCTGTTAAACTTATCAGCTACCCCAACCATTTTACCAATAGCTACTTTTTTCTCCTCTTTCCTTTCTCAGATAGAATTTTTTCAATCCTGTGCTGTTTGGGGTTACGTGACATTAAGAACAGTCCAAGGGCAGAGGAAAAGTGGTACCCAGATATCTGGTAATGAACTGCAGCAAAATTAGCTTGTTCAAGTATACCCCAATTCTTTAATGTTATAAAAAGTATTTGGTAAATGTCATGAAAGGTATCAAAGGAAAGCTCATGACTCACAGGTTATTGGTATCATTGCATAATGTAGGTGCAAGCAACTGTGTACAAAGTTATTGGAGTTATTTCCATAGTACTCTGAAAGACAATGAGAATATATTTACATATCACGTAAACAGATCCATCAAGCTAACAAGACAAACCTCACATTATCACGGCAGGGAAGGAGATTGACACTCACATGTCTAATGTTCATTCAATTGCACTGGAGGGGGCCGGAACTAAAAAAAATTGTATTTTAGCAGACGCAACTTCAGTAGGAGAAGAAGCAGAAGGAAACTTCCTTCAAGACAGATTCCATGTTGCCTACCTCACAGCTGGAAATAGACTTTTATCTGGTAGTATCCTTCAGATGAATTTATTTAAGAGTCATTGTATTATAAAAGACAAGGAACAAACCCTCTCCCCAAGTTATCTATCATTAACCTAAGAAGAAAAAGATACCAGCTCTTTGACTTTGGGGTATAGATCTTGACCTATGAGTTTGGTCAGCCATCTTGATAGAAACATGAGTTGAGGTTTTACCTTGAACCAAGTCTAACTTGTTAAGTTTTAGTAATTAGAAAGGGTTTTATCTTTATTTCTCTTGTAACCATTTGTGACTTTACTCCAATATTTGTACTCACTTAAAACCTATCTCATTGGAATTAAATATACTTGTTTTGTTTTTTAATGTAAACCAATCCAGTGCTGTGTTTAAACCAAACTGTTTGGTATATTGATTCTTCAAAGGAGCAATGGACCTTAACATTCCTCTGATTGTTCCAGAACAGTGCTGGACATTTCAGAACACAGATTTTTGGGAAAATTCAGGGCTAGGGAGAGTGTGGAGTCATCTTACCACTTGTTAACCAAGGCTGGTGGAAGTCTGTGGTATTGCAGGCAGGCTCCAGCTGCATACTTTTAGGACTAAAGGTCTCAGGTTCAACCCCTCTAACTATGTAAGCAGGGGACATTATATGTATTTCCTTCAACATGCAGCAGATATCCCCATGGGAGTTATTGCAGCTCGAAACCCTATTAAATTCCTCTCATTTGCTCTGGCTACGGTGCAGCTTCAGGAACAGGCAATATGGCAGCCCAGCTCCTGCAGAAGCAATGTTGATGGAGTGAGGGGACATCAGAATGGTGCAGAGGCTCCAGGATCAGTGAGGCTAGATGTAATATTTCTCAGACCCTGTGGGTTGAAGGCCTCCTAAGCAACCTCCAAAACTCTTCACCATCAATGCCATCCAGTCACCCTGAAGAAAGCAAGTGATTTTTAGACCAAACTCTGAGGCGCTGAGTACACTCTACTTGCCAGTGGAAGGAAGGGGAGCGGGCGGCTGCAGGTGTTGAACATCTTTCATGGTTTTGATCTTTCTGAAAGTGAAGCTCAGATATTCTGCTTTTCCTTCCTCCTCTCTGCTATTTTTTTGTTTCCCTGTGGAAGAGTATAAGAGAGTATCATTTAGTTATAATTATAAAATATTGTCCACTTAATCGGAACAGTGTGTTCTAGGGGAAAACATATTTGTAGAAAAAATAAGATGAAGAAATGAAAAATGAGAAACCCATTGTTTCTTCCTCTTCGCATGTAGCAGCAGCAATTTGTACTAAAACCCTGAGCTAAAAAAATATTTTCAAAAATTCTATGTTGTTGAATACAATATTTTATGTCCTGAAGAGAGTGTTAGTAGAACCCTCTTTGTTAAAAAAAAAAAAGGATCTAGTCTCTTGGGTACACTATGAGGCTTGCAACATTTTTCAAAAAGAATCTACAGTGAAAATAAATCATTAGAAATATGTAGTTGCAGTCACAGGGGGAACCAGTGACACAGTCAGCAGTTACTGTGCATGTCCCTTGAGAAGATGAAAAAAGTTGACCATCCTGACATGCTGTATGCTGCGCCTTGCCTCTGTGTTACAATTGATTTTAAGAACAGCCTGTGCTATCATAAAAAAGCATATTTCGTATTGTTATCTTTCAATATATTCAATTGCTTTCGGTCAGTGTTATGTATTATAGGATAATAGTTGGAGTATCAGCCAGCATTAACTGTAATTATATAACACGTTACACCTAGAGCATCAAACGCCTGATACAAAGGCCTCTCATTTCAATAGGAGTCTTTCCATGGCCTTCATGGGGTTTTGGCTCAAATGTATATTTTCCATGAGGGCCACAAATTATTGATCTTTCCCCTCCAAAAGAAAGATTTAACGATCATTATGTATGTAATATTAAGAATGCAACAATGTATATGAAGTTCTTTGAAACAAAATGTTACGCAACCCAATACCTGTCTGTAATAGTACTTCCAAATATAATAGTTTATTACTAATAGATAGATGAATTAACTAATGCATTTAAAATTTACATTTTCCATTCTGAGTGCGTGTAAAATAATTGATTTTACAAGATACATATGGTAATGATTTGTGCCATGTATTAGAAGCCAAAATGCCCTTACAATTTCCTAATTACCATTAACACAAGTTGCTACATAAATGTGTTGCTCCTAAAAATGTCTCAGAGCAATATCTTTCAGCCCTATTGTTCTAGAAAATGTAGCTTTATCTTACTGAAAAGGGTCAATTCTTAGCTTCCCAATGGAACACACAGCTCTCACTTTTAGCTTTGGAAAATACTGAGATAACGGACTTGAAATTTGTGACAGTTTTAGCTATATTGGGTCATTTTTAGAGGTTTTTATGACTCCACTGGAGCCCTGGATAGTTGGATTCATGGTAACTAAAGCTCAGACTTTATAGGTAGAGAAAGATGGTGAAATAGTATCTTTTTTTCCCTTGTAACGTGTACATTTGCTACTCATAAGTTATGTAGGCATCCCAAACTTATGTCAATAAAACCGGGATACCACATCATCATATTTGTGTGTGTGTGAGAGAGAGAGAGAGAGAGAGAGAGAGAGAGAGGGAGAGAGATCTGTGTAACAGAAGGAGAGAGCCCAAAATGTACCAAAAAGATTGTGCCTGCCCTATGTAAACCCATTTTAAACAAAAAATAAATTTCATTAGGATATTGTTGTTTTCAGGAGGGAAAAAAGGCCTACTTATATTTTGAAGTCAGACAGCAAACTACCTTACCTATTACACTATTTATCTGAATACTATAAATATTAATGTGATATAGGTAAATATTACAATGTAGAAACTTTTCACAGCATTGATCACCAGCAAATGCTGTACATTTTGCACTGATGTTAGCTCTGATCTCTCATCTGTTAGGAAGTGGTAAGGCCTCAGCCTGCTCTATGAATACTGCATTTGCAATCAGTACATACAGATTGGACAGTATAAAATTGTTTCTCTCTATTCCCTATAATGTGGATTTTCAGAATCATGTGGGGAAGGTGAGTGAGATATGTTGGATGTTTAGATTTTATATAGATGGTGGATGAAGCAGATTGGGTTCCACAGCTCATAACAGAAAGATATGGGCCTGCTGTAGTGGAAATAGCATGAGATGTTGCTATATTTGGCATACAGCATGAACTAGAGAGGTGGGTTTGTGATCATGTCATTGAGTGACATTTCTCAGGTGAGATGTAGAATGTGAGATGGGAGGTGATAGAGAGGAGAATGCATAGCCTATAATTAAAATGTAGATAGGACAGCATAGATAAGAATAAACAGCTAACCTACAGGTGAAGACTTGGTGGAGACTGAGGGTCAGAGTTAAGGCTGTTTATGAACTCTGAATTTGAACTGTTTTCCTTTTTAAAATGAGGCCCTTTTTCTTTAAAGCTTAAATGACTTTTATCTTCAAATTTACTAGTTCACTGGCAGCAATACCATTAAAATGACATTAGATAGATACTCATAAACATCCTGTGCATATAGGTAGATAATTAGCTACAAGCTTTCCTTACTTTATCAGTACCAGGTATGGTATTTGGACTCCTATTCTTAACCCCCAGTGGATCAATTACTACAAGAGGGCTCCTTTCTGCTTAAGAAATGTTGGCCCCATACCTCAGAAATTATTAGGGTTACTATTTGAGATAGATAGATTAGATAGATAATATTCAGGCACTTCCAGGAGACAGTTCATCTTTGTATAACTGTCAGTACAGCAAAAAACACATATTTGGGAAGAATAATGAAAAATAACTAAAATGTAGTTATGTATCAATAAAAGATTTTTGAAATATATTTAAATGAATTATTGGTGAATATGTGGTACCAGGAGGGAGAGGACCTGAATAGTTAGTTTGGTATGGGCATGATGAACCCAGCTATTCAGATACTTATAAACACCCAACCAACAGAATGAGCATATATTCCTGGATATTATCATATATCACCCAATATAATATATAACTATATATCACTGAAACAAAAGAAGGACAATCACATAATATGTTTAGGCCCAAGGTGTGCAGTGCATATTTAAGCAGGGGTGCAATAGTGGAGGAGGGAAGGCGTAAGGATCTTCTCTCCCCCGACACACCCACATCCACACCCACTTGCACATTACAGTTGAGGGCCAGGCCGAAATTGATGAATGTCATACTGCTTCCTTTGCTGTTGTCTCATTGAGTGTACTTCTTTTCTAGGAGCACTGCTCCTCTTAGGGCCTTCATCCTTTCTCTCAAGGCTTCTCCTGCATGCCCCATGTCTAAGCAGTTGTCTAATGTGAGATCACCTTCCTAGAGCAGCCATTCTCACAGGTGGTGATCCCAAGTGCCGCAGCCCACTCAGGATGTCAGTTAACATCAGAATCATCTGGAGAATATCTGATCTCTAACTGGTAGCACTGGAGATGCATCAACATATGTTGCAATTTATTTGGAGAATTAAGCGGCTCTGCCGTGATTGTCTTTAGGGATTTGTGGTCCGATGCATTTACTGTGGGAGACAGCATGGGCGGGTAAAGGAGAAGTGTCCAACATTGCCAGGAATGTGGCAAGTTGAACTATTTTAGCAGTTCAAGAGCAAAGTCTTAGAAAGATTAAGTCAGACTTGTACAAGATAGGGATGGCACATAAGATAGCGGTGATGACATCGTGAGTCTCTCCTTGAGTCTGAGAGCATATCAGGTTCACACTGCCAGGACAGGAAAGCAACAAAGAACAATACCAACCTATGTGCATGCCACAGTGTTTAAAGAGCAACGTCCTTTGCAATTTCAGCTGAATAGCAGATCTCCTGCATTATGATTCCTGGGGTGAATTGGACTCAAACACCCCCATTACAAACATCAGGCACAATCTAATAATGTAAAATGAGAGAATAATGCAACCTGTAGGAAAATTTGACCTCACGGTAACTAACCCAAAAAACAATGGTTATGAACTGAAGTTTGTGGTAGTATATGATAAGCACCACATCCCACTCTTGATTTTATTTGTTTGTTTGTTTGTTTGTTTGTTTTTTGCTTTAGAGAACTGCTTGGCCTACCCTGAAGCCCACCTGGTAAATACTGAAAAATAAATCAACGTGAAGAATTAAAACCCACCAGAGTAAGATTGATTTACTCCAGAGACCCACTGCCAGAGGGAGAAATACTGAGACTGACGAGGCAACGGTTACCTTAAAGAAATCTATGATTGGAAGTAGACCGCACAATGGAATCTGTGTGCTCATCGCAAAGGAAATGTCCAGTGGCATTATGCAATGCAATATGCAAGGAGCTCAAAAGTCTGCAGAACAGGGGTATCATAGCAGCTGTAGAGGCTAGCACAGTTTGGGTGAGCATCATAGTGGTGGCAAACAAATCATCCAGAAAATGACCATCTGCATAGACCCTGAACCATATTTTGAAAAGATACCACTTTCCACTGCCCGCAATTGATGACATCTTGCCAGAACTTTCCAAAGCCAGAATATTTATGGTCTGTTATGTGAAGAATAGGTTTTGGCACATAAGCCTGGATAAAGAGTCCAGCATGCTGACAACCTTTGCAATACCATTTGGTCTCTCCATATGGCTGCCCATGGTGATGGGCATAAGCCCATCCCCAGAGCATGTTCCAGAGAAGACTCACCCAAGCAGTGGAAGGACTGTGTGGGGTGAAAATAATTGCAGATGATATCCTCATTGTCGGTGAAGGGAGCGATGATACAGAGCTGAACGAGACCATGACAGAAAACAACAAGCTTTTCTACAGAAATGGAAGGACAAGGACATAAAACTGAACCCAGAAAAAAATGCGACTCAAACAGCATGAGGTGACATACATTGAACATCAACTCACAGCAGAGGGACTGAAAGCAGATGCTAACAACATCTAGGCAGTCAGAGACATGTCAGCTCCAGTGGATGTGAAAGGATTACAATACTTCACAGGAATGATAAGGTTTCTGTCCAGCTTCTGTCCACACCTGGGTGCAGTAGTGGAAACCACAAGTCAGTTCACAAGGCAGAATATTGAGTGGGTCTGGACCGGTCCCCAAAAGCAAGAATTTGATACACTGAAACAAATGGTAATGGATGCCCCAGTCTTGAAGTACTACCAGCCAGCAAAGCCACAGACACTGTGTGATGCATTGGAGAAAGGACTGGTGAGATCTTTTGCAGGAGCAGCCAGTTGTTTATGCCAGCAAAGCCTGTCAGAGACTGAACAGGGATATGGCCTGCTAGAAAAAGAGTTTCTGGCTGAGGAATTTGGAGTGGATTGACTTCATTAGTACCCTATGGCCACCCAGTAATTGTGCAATCGGACCACAAATCCCTAAAGACAATCACGGCAGAGCCGCTTAATTCTCCAAATAAATTGCAACATATGTTGATAAAAAGAACAGGAGTACTTGTGGCACCTTAGAGACTAACAAATTTATTTGAGCATAAGCTTTCGTGGACTACAGTCCATTTCTTCGGATGCATAGAATGGAACATACAGTATAAATATCTTCTTACTGTATGTTGCATTCTATGCATCCGAAGAAGTGGACTGTAGCCCACGAAAGCTTATGCTCAAATAAATGTGTTAGTCTCTAAGGTGCCACAAGTACTCCTGTTCTTTTTGCTGATACAGACTAACATGGCTGCTACTCTGAAACCTAACATATGTTGATGCATCTCCAGTGCTACCAGTTAGAGATCAGATATTCTCCAGATGATTCTGATGTTAACTGACACCCTGAGCAGAGCACCCAGCATCAGTGAGTTAGGGGAAGGTGATCAGGCCACTGAATCTATTAATATGCTGCACTTTTCCCCAGTTTCAACAGCGAAGCTGATGGAAATCAAAGAGGCTATGGAAAAGGACATCCAACTACAGGCAGTCAAGAGAGCGGGGTGGCCAGAAGACAAAAGCCAAGTACAGGTAGTAGCAGAAACATACGTTCAAATTAACAAATGAGCAGAGTGTGCAGGATGGACTCATATTTTAAGGGCAGCACCTCATACTTAAGGATGTCATAGAAAAACACATGCCTCACACCTGGGCACCCACAGGCTCAAGAATGTACTTAGTGGCCAGGAATGAATACACAACTGCGCTCCTTGATAGAAGGGTGGGACACCTGCCTGTTGTGTGATAACTGCCATCAGAAAGAGACTGTTGTGACAAAAGCTTTGCACCTATCATGGGAAAAGATTGGCATGGACCTATTTACCTTCATTGGAAACCCATGCTTGATTACAGTGCATTACTATTCAAATGTTTGGGAGGTGATGAATACAAGAAGCAAAGAGATAGCTTTGAGAGAGATAGCTTTCCAGATACTGTATTCACTGACAATGGACCTCAATTTGCATCAGGAGAATAAAGGAATTTACACAAAATGGGAGTTTGACCACCACACCTACTCCTCAGCATGCCCCCAATAATGGTAAAGTGGAATCAAGCAGTGAAACATCTAAGAGACTTACACAAGGCTATTTCTCTGGTTCAGACACCTTGTTAACATTTTTGGCATCATAAGTGTCCCAAAACAGTCCAGTATGGGCACTGATGGGACAAAGGACCAAAAGCCTGCTACCAGTGAGGGGAGATCTGTTGCAGCCATGATGGAGTTACTATGGAGAGGAGATGGCCAATAATTAGAGAAAGTATGCACTAGAATATGACAAGAAGCTACCGGTTCTGGAGACAGGCAACCCTTTGAGGATCTATCCATTATAGAGACATCAGAAGGAGTGGATTAAAGGAGTTGTGAGGGTCAAAGAGGCATCTAGGTCATAAGAGGTGAATATGCCAGAGGGACAAGTGATCTGAAGAAACAAGAGATGGGAGCCAGCCTACGCAACACCCAGGGAGAGCCTGCAGGGATAATCACAGAACAGAGAGAGAGAGAGAACCATCCAGAAGCCAACCCAACAGGGAGGGAGGGAGTAGACTCCACAGACAGATAATTTTCTAGACTTGGAGACAGATTACAAAGAGACAGAGATAGGTCACTCTCGGTGTGGTTGCCTGTTGAGAAGACCAACTGAGTCCTGGTATAGATGAAACTCCAGCGTGATAACGTGCTAGCATTTTCTTAGCAAAGGACGTAGGGTTGGGTTAAAATGTGAATTATTTGGTTTTAATGTTTATATTAAAATCTAAAGTTGGGAAGATATATCATGTAAATAAATATCATGAATTAAACTGTACACACACAAACAAATATAAAAAAATGCCATTGATAATTGAAATATAAAGATAGGCAAAGCAGGAAACATACTGCTTGAGAACTTATTAGAGCTTGATTCAAGGATATTTACATTGCATATTCTGACATGTGATGTTGAAAATTTGTATTTTAACTGTTATGAAGCTTTAACTTTTTGATTCTCAATATCTACTGTCATTATATAATTATTGTGTGACACCCCTGTTGTGGGACCCCCCATCCCACCCCACCCCACAACGGTGAAAATGTATATCAATAAAAATAAAAAATGCTTAAAAATAAACATTGATATTATGTCAAATTATTAAAAATATATTTTAAAAAATCTGCCAAGCCTAAGCATGATCAGCGGAATTGGAATCAGAGGGCCTCTGTTCTTGGGAGAGACTGTTATAGGAAGGACACCAGTGGAAACAGAGAACACCAGGGAGTTAGGCTGGAAGCAACTCACCTATATGGACAGAACAGTCCACAGGGTTTAATAAAGTTCCACTTGTTCAACTTAACCTGAATTCAGGTTTATGAATGAAACACTACTGGAGCAGTGTGACTCCTCTCCACTCCCAGGTCAAGGTCCTGTTTCTGAACACAGTAAAGTCTTTAAAAAAA